>CM052440.1:114190554-114208686 GCA_028533085.1 Varecia variegata
TATTTCACACAAAAAGAGAAATAAATAACTCTCATAAAAACGTGGGCAATTTACTAAATGTCTTAGTCTTTTTTTTTTCCGTAATAACAAAATACTCAAGACTGAGTAATTTATAAAGAACAGTATTTTATTTCTTCCATTTCTGGAGGCTTGAAAATCCAAGAGTAAAGTGCAGGTGCTGGCAGTTTTATTCTGCGATTTCTGCTTCCAAGGTGGCACCTTGAATGCTACTTCTGGAGAGAAATACTGTATTCTCACAAGGCCAAAGGAAAAACGTCCAAAGGGGGACAAACTCTCTCCATCCAGCACTTTTATAAAGGCACTAATCCCATTCTTGAGAGAGGAGCTGTCCTGGCCTAATCCCTTCTCAAAGGCCCAATCTCTTAATACTGTCACATTAGTAACACCTGAATTTAAGAGGGGATGCATTCACAACATAGAATTTTTCCCCAGCCTCCTAAAATTTATGTTCTTCTTACATGCAAAATACATTCTTCCTATTTTAATAGTACCCCGCTAACCAAAGTCTTAACACATTCCACCATCAACATTGAAATCTAAGTCTGAATTTTTATCTAAACATTATATGGGTAAGACTCAAGGTACAATTCATCCTGAGGTAAGTTCCCCTCCTGTTGTCAGCCTGTGAGATCAAACTTCTTGTGCATTCAAAATACAATGGTGGGACAGGTATAGGACAGATATTCCCATTTCAAAGGGGAGAAACAGAAGGGAAGAAAAAAGTAACAGGTTCCAAGTAAGCCCAAACCTTAGCAGGGCAAACAACATTAACTTTGACTCTATGCCCCACCTTCTGGACACACTGGCTGTGAATTGGGCCCCCAAGGCTCCACCCCATGGGTTTGGGGACACAGCCCATGCTTCAGCTTTCATGCATTAAAGTTGCATGCCTGTGGTTTTCCCCGGCTAGCACTGCACACTGGTAGTTGTACGCATCTGGGGTCTTGGGGAAAGCCCTGCCTCCACAGCTCTAGTAAGCATTTTCTTAGTTGGGACTCTCTGAAGTGACTCAAGACCCACAAATCCCCTGGGTTTTGCCCTAACAGAGGATCTCTTTGGCACCCCTGTCCCTGTGGCAGTTCTTTGCCTGGGCCTTGAGGATGAGATATCCTTTGAAATACAGGTGAAAGTAGCCATGCCTCCAGTTTGTATGTTCTACAATTCTGGAGTTATCACCATGTGGATGCTGCCAAGGTTATCATTTATGCCCTCCAGAGGGATGGCTCACCTGAGCTATGGCTGGAGTGGCTGAGGAGCACTGCACCAGAATATGAGAAGCAGAGACCTGAGATGGCTCTGGGCAGTGAGTCTTGATGCCCCATGTACACCCTGAGCCCCTCCTCTAAAACTATTTTGCCCCCAAGGCCCTAGCACTCTGGGCCTGTGGTAAACATAGCAGATGCAAAGATCTTTAAAATACCTTTTAGGTAATTCTCTCACTGTCTTGATGAATAGCACCTGGCTTCTTTGGAACCATACTAATCTCCTTATCAAATGCTCAGCTGCCCTTGGTCACACCCTTGGTTTTCTCTCCTAAGCATTTTGCATGTTTCTTAGTCTTTACATGGTTAGGCTAAGAATTTTCCAAATCTTTTACGTCCTGCTTCTCTTCAAATGATAAGTTTTCTCTTTAAATTATTTCTCTATTCTCTCATTTTACTATAAGCAATTAAGATAAACCATGAAACATGCAATACCTTGAATGCTTTGCAGCTTAGAGATTTCCTCCTCCAAATATCCTAGTTCATCACTGCTGAGTTCTGCCTTTCACAAAGTCCTAGAACACAGATACAATTTAGCAAATTTCTTTGCCACTTTATAAAAAGAATAGTCTTTCCTTCAGTTTCCATACTTTGTTCCTCATTTCCTTCTGTAACAATCATCAAAATGACCTTCCGTGTCCGTATTTCTACCAACATTCTGTTCATGACCATTTAAATAATCTCTATTATTACGAGTGAGGCTTTTCCTATTGCTCTTCTCTTCTTCAGAGCTCTCACCACAATTGCCATTAATGTTCCATTAATGACAATATAGCCTTTTTCCCGAATTCACTTCAAAACTACTCTAGCCTCTACCCATTACCTATTTCCAAAACTGTTTCCACATTTTTAGAAATTTGTTTTTGTAATACCCCACTTCTGGTACCAATTTTTGTCTTAGTCTATTTGTTCTGCTGTAACAAACTACCTGAGACTGGGTATTTGGGGAAAATCTCAAGATGGTATAGAAAAATTGCCCTCCAAACAGAGATGGTGTTGAGAGAACAAAGATTGACTCAGACAATTCCAGCTTGGCAAGTTGAGTTTATTAGAGGTTATTTACACAGGGTATTCACTCCTGGGAGGCACAGAACTTCTCCGGGGAGTAAAACCTGCACTGCCTGCCCATTTTGGAGCCTAAATTCCTTTCTGGCAAGTAACACAGAGCTCATTCTCTGGGTCATCGCATGTCTACATGTGATACAGGTTAGGCATGTGCAGTACTTCCCATTAGGTGGGAACTTTAGAATTACAATTAACTATAAGGTACTGTAAGACAACTATGGCAGCTTAAAACAGTTTGTATCATTCTTAAGACTTATGACCATCTAGTCAAAAGGAGTTACTTAAGAATACCCTTTGTACTTGGTGTTTTTTCCTGCTTCCTTGCTCTGATCTCTAAGTTCGAAGGAAATTTGCATGAGTTTTGTTAAACATTAAAAGCCAGTGGTGGGGAATTTGTATTTTTCCCTCACTGGGAAATTAATAAAGAACAGAAATTTATTTAACACAGTTCTTGGGGTTGGAAAGTCCAGGATCAAGACACTAGCAGCTGGTGTCTGGTGGGGGCCTTCTTGCTGTGTCCTCACATGAAGCAAGGTGGAAGGGCAAGTGAGGACTAACTCCTTTCAACAAGCCACTTTATGAAGACATCTAATCCTGTTTATGAGGGAGTAGCACTCATGGCCTAATCACCTCGTAGAGGCTCCACCTCCTAATACTATTGCATTGGCAGCACCTGCATTTTGGAGGGGACACATTTAAACCACAGCACTAGATAACTCTGTACCTAAACAAATGGCAGAGTTTTAGATGACTTACATATGTTTCTCTTCGACATTGCTACCACAGTGCTACCACCTAGTAGGGACTCCATATGTTTTTGTGGTATTAAGTATATTTGGTATTTCTTATATTAGTTATAGATGTTTGGTGGATTGTATTTTTATCACTTTAATATTGGGAGAGTAAATGTTGGTTCTGCTTCCCCTGCCCCAAAATAACATCTATCTATCTATATCTATCTATCTAGCATCTACCTACCCCTCAACATAGTTTTAGATTAGGATATAAACTTGCCAACACTCTTAAATTACTTAAAGTATTTTCACAAAAATGTGTTTTCTTTTCTCCCTTTCTTTCTCATTTTAGTTAGTGTATTTATTTGCATGTTTATAAATACTGAAAACATGCTACAAATAACAGAATAAACATCTGGGGTGTGGGGAAAGAACAAGATGAAAGACACTGGAAATATTTTACTTACATATATCACATCACATACAAATCAAAGGAAAGCTGAAATAGTCAAAAAGAAACAAAAGAACCAAGCAGAGAATACATTTGAGATCTCTACCCCAGAGAAGATGCAAACATAAACAGAAGGTGACAGACAATGTAGGCAGTTAAATATTTGTTCCTGGCCTCAAGAATGGTTCTCTTTGTTTCTACAGGGACTGAAAGGTCAGTTTAATATATCTTTACTATGAAACAAAAGACATTTCACCAGGTGGTTAGGAAAGACAAAGTGCCGACGACAACAATGCATTGCTGGGAACCATTTCGGAACCGTTCAGTAAATAATACCCTTACCTCCCCAGAGTACTTCTAAGTAAGTGGGATTTGAAATACCACACTACAGAGTGTATTCATCATCCAGCTTTCCCACTCAAATGCCAACGCATAATGGAATATCCTAACACAACTTGGCAAGGAAAAGAAAGTGCAGTTTTCTCTTTACCCGATTTTTAAAGAATCATGTGGGATTGAACCGCATGATTGCTTTTAGAAGAAGCAAAAATCATGCAGCTTAAGTACATCACCATGGTAAGAAAATGAAGGAGCCAGTGTTCACCATTCAGCTAACCATTAGAACAAGGCTTTCTGCAGACTTTCAATTCTACAGCACATTGGGGGAAGCACACACTATTAAGGATAAAGAAAAATAAAAATCAAGCAACGTCCATGTCTACCTTTTTATATGCCAGTCTTAATCTTAAAAAACAGAGATTTGGCAAAGGATTGTCTAGGCATTTTCTATAGTACAATTGCCCCAAATCTGTAGTTGACATCACATTTTATTTTGAGTGCTTGTTAGCAGAAAGGACTCTATTTTACATTTTAGGAAAATAATCAACTCAACAATTGACATTTCCTTCAATCATTCTCTACTTTGGTTTCTAAATTAATGTTCTTCACATTCTGTTCATAAGGTGCAATACAAAAGAGAAGGTTAAAGTGACTTAGATTGACTATTTATTTGCTCCAGAATATTTCTTTCCAACTCAAATAAATACAGTGTTTATACATAAAAGCTATCAGTTACAAATTTCATATTCCTAAACTACCAGTTTTACCTTCATGGGCCTTGAGTTCAGACATATGTAGGGGAATCAAAAGGTCCTCTACTTCGACAAAGAGTGGCTCATGAACCTGTAGCATCAGTATCACCTGGGAGCTCATTATGAAAAGAATCTGTATTTTAACAAGCTCCCAGGTGATCATGTTCACATTAAAATTTGAGAAGCATTGCTGTATATGCCTGACTCACACATGCAAACCAGGGAAAAAATGTAGCATGGGGATAAAGGTCAAGTTTAAATGAGTATCCATACTTTGATCTTACAAACAGAATACAAGAACTATTGTTATAAAATAACTTGTAATTTCTAGATTTTGAGAAGCAAATTGTTAAAAATAGATCCTTATTGTTTTAAGTAAATCATAAGCAACTATTCTTACTAAAAACGTAAGCTATATTATATCTATAAATCAAAGATTAGTTTATTTGATTGTAAAAATAGCGGTATCCTAAATGTGTGGTTTTTTTTTTTTTTCCATTTTTCTGCATTGGTGTTTGCACTTTAACAAGTGTTAATATTATATAATCTACTATCTCAATAATGAAAATAGGAGGCATTTCGAATTTTGTCCTAGATTCATTTTTGGGTCCTCCTTTTTATGGGGTCATCATCATACTGTGCTATGCACTTTAGACAACTGGAAGATGATTTCTGTTTTTAAACTGTGTCAGCCACACATAATAAAACTAATAACAAGGAGCAAATGCAGCCATCTCTTTGTATGTAGAAGTCTGTAAAATTGTTACTCTGTGTCATGTGTACCAACTCATTTAGAGGATATTGTTAATTTTTTAATTGATAGTGAAATGTATGATTTTTATTTTAGTAAGGACATTGTAGCATATAGCATGCCAATCTATTTTAAATAGGAGAATTAACATATTTTAATTATATTCTGTTTATGTGGCATAGTAATAACGTTAACCTGAAGCGAAAGAATTCCATGCAAACTTGTTAGAATAATTTAAAGAAATAATGCTAACCATGTTAAGGCAAATCCTAAAGACTTCCACTGGTGTGGCATAACTTTTTCCTGTAATATTACCACTATTGCAACAATGACAATAGTCACACAATTTCACTGTATTTTTTCTGATAACAAAGGTATAAATGATTATTTTGAGACATTGTTGTAGGAGTCTGGGAAGGTTATCTGCTTAAATGTGAGCTTGCTGCTCCCCTGACCCGATGCCAGTCCCACAACCCCCATCTCCAATTAGTGACACAGCTAATCAGGAGCAGCCAATCAGAGTTGTGAGATTTGAGAGAAGCTTCTGGTGCTAATGAGTCCCGACAGAAAAAAAGGCACTGGATTTATTCCCATATAGGCCTAAGGAAAGCTTGGCGTTCAGCAGTGACAAGTTTAGCAGCAACAATGAGATTTGCATGAAACCTGCAGGGAGCTTGGTGCTCTGACTTTCAAGGACTCCTGAGAGTAAAGAGTCACCCAGCCTGTGCCCATGCTTCTGGGAGGACACTGTGGTCTCCTGGACTTAGAGTGGCTGATGAAAATTTTAACCTGTACCTGAATTTTTCCTATTCCCGAGGCTGATAGATAATTTTTACCTGCCCCTGGGGATAATTGTAGACTGTCAAAGAAGTTAATTTCAACAAATTGAGTTTGAAGATATAATTGGCTTTTATTAGCAATTTATGAATTGGGCAGTATCCCATGTATATATAAAGCAGAATGGCTTTCCAATGAGATGAGCAAAGGAGGTGGGCTTTATAGGCAGTAAAAGGCTGAAGAAGTAGAAACGAGGAACAAAAATCAGATTGGTCCTTTTAAAGTTACTTTTTTTACAGAATTACAGCAGAGGCGTGCTCTTCTCAGGCTGGCTCAAGTAGCTTTGGCCCCTCATGTTTGGTTGCTGTAAATCTCCTGTTTTTTTGAAAACTGGCTTATTTCAAAGTTCAGTGCCTACATGGCACCTAGCATGAGTGACTCCATCCTGGGTTGGCCTGGTCTGTTAGGCTGAGTGCAAGAGCTCACTCAGTCCAGTACAATGCTCTTCTATAAATTTTATTTAACAGAGCAAAAAGGTTCACGGCCAGGTTACAAAGTAAGCTCAGGCTTGCTGTTATTTCAGAAGAAGCCAAACATAAATCTGAATGTACATAATAAATAGGCAAAGAAAAATAAGAATTTAGCTAGGAGTACTCAGGAACTAGAAGAAGAAACAGGAAGAAAAGCACCAGTTCCTGCTGAAATAGACTTGCTGGAGAAGGCAACTGTACGTTGATATTATATAAGTGAAAAAAACTATTTTAGTAAATTTGATTGGAGCAACCAAGACTATTAGGGAACAAAATATACCATGATTTGTGAATACTGAAATTTCAGAAACAACAGAAATGAAATTCATGAGTGAAAAAATATAAGATTTATAAAAATGGATTCATAAGAAAAAGAAAATAATAGGAAAACTTTAGAAGAAAAATTAAAAATTGAAGCAGAGGACAATCTCTTCTCTTAAGCAGAACTGATGCTTGATGAACTTCATGAAGTCTGTAATTATAATGATAATGTCATAAACTTCTAGATTAAAGAAAACTTCTTAAAAGGAAAACAAAGTTAGTTTGGCATCAGTCTTCTTGGTAGCAATACTGGAAGTAAGAATACTCTGAGAGAGAATTACTGCCGCTCAAAAATCCCATTTCTGGCCAATAGATCATTTCCCAGCCAGAATGAAGTAGATAGAGATTTACTTGTGGAGGAATTTAGAGACTATATAACCCATAGAGGAAAATAAACAAATAAGTTTTATAATAAATAAATCAAAAAACACTTCAATGTGGGACAGATGAAGCAGAGAAGAAATACAGGTGAAAGATAAATATACAAAGATTACAATAAATGACTGGAATGGTGTAATGTAACGGTACATGAGGATGCTAGTGGAAACATAATGCAAGGCAAAATAGTGATTGAAATTAAAAGTATAAAGTTATCTCAGCAAAAACATAGTGGCAGAAATGAAGAAGTAAAAGCATTCCAGAGGAAATCAAGAGAATAAAACCTTTTGATGAGGCAAAATATTTGGGATTTTGGCTTTATTTAATAATACTGATATATTCATTATTTCTGTAAATATTTCTCGAGTGTTTACTATGTGCCAGACACTTGGATTATATTGTTAACAAATACAAACAGGCTTGCATTTCGTATATATGCATTTGACGATGATAGAAAATCAAGGTAACCAATAAAGGAATTGCAAAGAACAAACTAAATTCCAAATTTCCATGGGAGATAGTAAAAAAATGAATCCTAATTTGATCAAGTAGCAAAATTAAGGAAACATAAAAAAAGAGAAATTAGCAACATAAACCAGAAAAAAAAATATGCATTATAAAATTTAAACTGACTATAAAGTTGGTAAATTTTTATATTAAAAATGCTGGTTCATGTTCAATTTCTTGTGATTGTGGTTACATGAATGTGCTTACTTTGTGATAATTCACAGAGAGGTATATGCATATACTTTGTGCATATGTATTAATCAACTTCCATAAATGTTAATTTAAAAACATACATAAACTTTAAAATGGTTGCAGAATTTTCCATCTTACTTTTCCATTTTTTTAATTTAGATATTGGGGTTGATTTGTGTGGAAGTGTTTGTGTACACATATGCATGACATGGACATCTTTGCCCAAAAATCTTTAACTATTTCCTAAAACACAAATTGGTTTATACTGAATCTAGGATGAAAATTTAATTGAATGCATAAAGGAAAATAATAGCTCTGTTTTATATATCAAGAATTGTACCAAGAGAATTTTCTGAGACTAACCTGCATTAAAAAATGGCTCTGATTTCTATCTTTTCTTTTTTTCTCTAATAAAGAGCCTTTCTAGAAAAGAATCCAAGACCCTAGAGCAGGCAGGAGTACCACCATAGTATGCCTCCCCTTCATTGGCACTCAAGCTTCTGAATGGAAACAAACGTGTCTCCTTTAAACAGTGAGAAAAGAAATGAGGACAGCAAAGTCTTGAAGGAGCTGTTCACTGCCGCACATACATGGAGAAAATCACCCACACTGAAACCCTAAAAGCAGAGAACACAGGAATGACAAAGCAAATTTTCACCAGAGCAAATCTGCAGAAATCTACATTAAACGACTGCCTTCCAAAAGGATTATCTTGTTAAAAGAATTATATGAATGTGTTGCATCCAAACGTTTATCTTTGGCTATCTCTTGAAGATGAGAATCAAATTATTTTATCAGGAATATCTTGTACAAGGAAGTCATGATTGCATGCTGATAGGAATATTCCTTTAAAGCATTTCAACTATTTCCTCCATTTCTAATTGAATAGAAAACAGAATCTGGTAAAAAATAAAAAAACAGTTCTTTCAGGGAGAATGAATTTTTTGATGCTAGAACCAAAATAATTGTATACTTGCAAAAATCATTCACTAAAATACTCAATAATTATTGCATTATCAATTTTCACAATTTTATGTATTCCCATTCAAAGCTATTTGAGGGACTGTTATTTTTTGCTATTTCCAGAACAAATCTAAAGGAAAAATGTATTTGAAGAGCAGAATACTTCTTCAAATCCTATTCGTCAATTGAGTGATTTCACACTCTGGACTAGGGCACAGAATTATCAAGAAACTATTTTAGGGTAACATACAGAAATAGGAAAGGGCTCAATTGCTGAGGAAGCTGCTTCTCTAGTAGTTAGCAGATACTGTTCCCAGCCAGATCTCCCTTCTGAGCTTCAGATAAGTATATGAAATCTCCTACTGGACCTCTTCACAGTCATTTCAAATTAAACCAGGTTGTTGAATCTCAGCACTGTATATTGTATCATACATATAGATACAATGTATATGTGTAGTGTAAAGAATAACTAAGAATAAATACATAAAAATAAGTGTCATTAAAAAGAACACATCATCAAAATCACCACCTGTCTCAAGAAACAAAACATCTCCAGCTCTTCTCATAACCCATGGTGGCTCCTCTCCTTGTGATTCTATTCCTCCTCTTCTCAACATGACATTATCCTGATGTTTGTGATAATACTGTCCATGCTAGATATTTTTATAGCTTAATCCCCTATATGTCTTCATTTATAAGCAATATGAATGTCTTCAATATATGTCTTCATTTCTGTGTAATCTTGTTTAGTTTTGCTTGTTTTTATACTTATTTTGAAATTTGTCCTAAGTTTTCAAATATAGTGATATAGTTACTCATGAGATCCTCTTATCATCTTTATTTATCATTTTGATTTTTAACATTTTTAGTTTTAATTTGTATGGATACATAATATTTGTAGATATTTATGGGTTACATATGAGATTTTGTTACAAGTATGCAATGTGTAATGATCAAATCAGGGTAGTTGGTGTATCCAACACTTCAAGCATTTATCATTGCTTTGTGTTAGGGATATTCAGTTCTACTCTTCTAGTTATTTTGAAATATACAGTAAATTATTTTTAACTATAGTCACCATATTGTGCTACCAAACACCAGGTATTATTCTTTCTATCTAACTGTACTTTTGTACCCATTAACCGTCCTCCCCCCATCCTCCCCACCCCACTCTCCTTCCCAGCCTCTGGTAACCATCACTCTGCTGTCTCCATGAGATCGATATTTTTAGGCTCCACACATGAATGAGAACATGTGATATTTGTCTTTCTGTATCTGCCTTATTTCACTTAGCATAATGTCTTCCAGTTCCATACATGTTGCAAATGACAGAATTTCACTATTTATTATGGCAGAATAATATTTCATTCTGTATATGTACTATAATTTTTCTTATTATTTGTTAAATATCAGTGTCACTGCTCTATATTTCTGATAAAAATATTTTGTGCTTTCATGTCTTTTATAATTCATTTTAGCCATATTTAATTTAATTTTAATATTGCAAAATTAGTTTTAATATTTCAAGTTTATATGTTATTTTACATAACTGCATTTTAATGTGTTGATCCTCTCTAGTTTATCTTTAGTTTCCATTTCTTTCATTTTAAAATAAACTTTTTTATTTAGAATCATTTTGAATTTACAGAATTATTATGAAGTTAGTATAGAGAGTTCTCTTATATCCTATACCCAGTTTCCCTATTGTTAACATCTTACATTAGTATAGAGCATTCATCACAACAAACCAATATTGATTTATTATTGACAAAGGGCATATTTCTCATATTTTCCTTGATGTGATGACCTTGACAGTTTTTAGGATTACTGGCCAAATATTTTATAGAATGTCCTTCAAATAAGTTTAAAAATTTTTTTTTTCATTAGACTGGGATAATGTATTTTTGGGATAAAGGCCACAGAGGTAAAATGCCATTCTCATCACAATATGTCAGGGGTACATATTATCAATGTGACTTACTACTGCTGATGTTAACTTTGGTCATCTAGCTTGAGGTTGTCTTTGTGAGGTTTCTTCTTATTTTTCTTATTTTCTATACTTTACTCTTTGGAAGAAAGTCACCATGCACAGTCCTCACCTCACTTTAGAAGTGGGAAGTTATGTTGCACTTCTTAAAGAGGGATTATCTACATAAATTATTTGGAATTCTCTCTCAAAGAGACTTGCCTATTCTCTCTCATTTATTTACTTATTTAATCATTTATTTATATTAGTATGGACTCACAGATGTTTATTCTATACTTAGGGTTAGCCTTATGGGAATCAACTGTATCAATAGAGTACAGTGCTTACGTACAGTTCTTTTGCCTTTAGGTTATAGACTTCCCTCATTTCCAAAGTTACTGAGGCCAGCAACATATTATTTTACTCACTTCAGTGAGGCTGTTTCATACATTTGTAATACATGTAGATTATTGTGTTACATTCTGCATTCTATCCTGGAATCTTCTAAACTCATAAATGATTTTTAAAAAATGTGCATTCATAAAGGTTTAGTCTTCATGCTTAATTCCAATGGGTTTTGACAAATGTCTAATTGTCTTTTATTAAGTATCACAGTATCATATAAAATAGTTTCCCTGTCCTAAAAATTTCGTGTGTTCCACCTATTTCACCCTTCTCCCACTGTATATTGAATCTGTGGCAACCACTCTTATGTTTTCTGTCTTTTTAGTTTTGTCCTTTCCAGAATATGATATAATTGGAATCACATGATATGTAGCTTTTTAGATTGGCATATAAGTTTTTTTCCATGCCTTTTCATGGCTCGGTGGTTCATTTCTCTTTATTGTTAATAATATTCCATTGTATGGCTATAACACATTTTAATATTTTATTCAACTGTTGAAGGATATCTTGGTTACTTCCATATTTGGGTAATTACAAATAAAGCTTCTATAAACATTGCTGTGCAAATTTTTGTATGGACGTAAGTTTTCAAATCATCTGGGTAAAAGCCTAGGAGAGTGATTGCTAGGTCATATGGTAAGACTATGTTAAGTTTTAGAAGAAATTGTCAAACTATTTTCTAGAGTGACTGTACCATTTTTCATTCCCACTGGCAATAAATAAAAGATGCTGTTTGCTGAGCATCCTTGCCAGCAGTTGTTGGTGTCAGTGATTTTGATTTTAGCCATCTTAACAAGGCATCTCATCATTGTTTTAGTTTGCAATCCCCAATGACATATGATATCATACATCTTTTCATATCCTTATTTGCCATCTGTATATTTTCATTGATGAACTCTGTTCAGATCTTTGTCCATTTTAAAATTAGCTTTGTTTATTTACTTATTGGTGAGGTTTAAGAGTCATTTGTATATTTTGAATATAAGTCCTTTATCAGATATGTGCTTTTTATGTATATTTACCCAGTCTGTGGCTGATATTTTCATTCTCTTAATAGTGTCTTTGTCAGAACAAGAGTTTTTTAATTTTAATAAAACCAAAAGTCAGAGTTTTTTTCTCCTTGAATTTTGTTTTGGTATTTTGTTTAGAAAATATAATATTAAACCCAAGGTCATATACATTTCCTCCTACTATTTTTCAAAAAATTTTACAGTTGTGCATTTCATATTTATGTTAGGATTCATTTTGAATTAATTTTTGTGTAAGGTATAGGGTTTGGATCAGTTTTGTTACTTTGCATATTGACATCTAAGTTTTTCAGCACCATTTGTTGAAAAGACTATTTGTCCTCCATTAAATTGCCTTTGCTCCTTTGTCAAAGATCAATTAACTATTATATTAATTTACAAAGGCTGTCATAACCCGGTACCACAGACTGGGTGGTTTAACAGCAGAGATGTATTTTCTCCCAGTTCTGGAGGCTAGAAGTGTAAGATCAAAGTGTCAGCAGGGTTGGTTCCTTTGAAGGCCATGATAGAAGGATTTGTTTCTCCTTGGCTTGTGGATAGCCATTATTCCTATGTCTTCGCATCAACTCCTCTCTGCTCATGTCTGTGTCCAAATTTCCTCTTTTTATAAGAACATCAATCATATTGGAATAGGGCCCACCCTAAAGACCTCATTCTAACTTAATTACCTTGGTAAAGACCCGGTCTCCAAAGACATTTTGAGGTAACAAGGGTTACCAGGACTTGAGCATTAAGCATAACATGGAGACTTGAAAATGGTATAGTTTACACAGTTTTACAAGATGGTTAGATTGTTGAATTATATTCTACCAAATTCCTGTTTCCCTAACTCAGCCAATTTATATATTTCTTAAGTTAAAAAACAATCTAGTGATCTTAAATGAGAAACAAACAAAATGAAAGTTTGCACAAAGCTGATTAAACCATTTTGTTATATAATTGTGAAAATAGAATAATGATTTTATTACTTGTATATTTTGTATACTTTGGGGTTGGAAGCTTAGATATTTGGAAACAATCTAGAATTTTCTCTTGTTTATCCTGTGACAGGAGTACAAGAGCAAAATTAGCAAGAAAGAAAATATAATTTCATTATGAAAAAAAAATTACCTTACTTTCTTCCCACTTACTCCTTTCTTATTCTCTTCCTTTATTTCTTTTTTGCACAGATATTCATGGAAACTTATAATGTGCCATTTCCCCATGAATATTTCAGAACAATTTTTCCTACACAGAGAAATTTAAAACTCATTCAAATGGTCGAGGATACTTTCAAGGAATTGAAGCAAAATGTTAACATTAAAGGAAATTTCTCCTCCAGCCTAGACTCTGCTGTATCTCTTTTCCACTAACTTTGCTTGACTAATAGACTCATTAGCATCATTCAATGCCATGTGTCATTCTACAGGAATGAGAATAGATTGTGGAATTCTAACCAAGTGACCCAAACAGGAACAAGTCCTACACAGGAGACAAAGACAGACAAGATTTATTAGATTTTTAATTCAAATCCTACTATGCAATAATACTGAAAGCTTATTTCCTAATTATATTCTTCTATGGTTAAATTCTCTCTCTCTGGAGAATTGCAGTATAGTTTCTTTATCTCCAGTGTTTTGAAGTTTTATGATGTGTATGCATTGATAAATGTATGTTTTCATCTATAGAGCCAGACAATCAGTGTATTTTGGTAAATAAAGTTTATTAGAACACACATACAAAAAAAATTTGCTTTACTTCCTGAAAGACTTTCCAAATTTATCTTTCTTCCTATTCATTTGAATTTGTCATTTCTGTTTTCACATTTTTAATTTCCAAGAGCACTTTTTGTTTTTTACGTATTTTAATTGTGTTCTATTATTGTTTCTGTGATGAAAAATCTCTCTCTTTCTGTTGCTCTTTCTCTTTCATTAATTAGTGATTTTTTAAGAAAGTTTATTTCAACCTGCATAATATTTCTCCTCGAGTTTTTTTTTTTTATATTTGTTTGTTTGGGTCTCTTTCATAGACGAGGTTTTTCTCAAATGTCTGGTGATCATTGGTTTTCTCTTCATATTTATGAATAGGTGTTAAGAAGCTTATTAGAATACACATGAGTGGAACTGATTAACCATGACCTTTACTATAGCTGGTCAGATTTCTCAGGGAAGACTATTCCAGGTTCAAAATGTTCTACTCCTTTCTAGGAGCTAAGTAGGTTAATATGGTGCATAAAAACTCTCACTTCCCCTCTTTCAAGTACAATATTCCCATGATGCCTGGTGTCCTCCATTACAGAGACACTGTGCTTTACTTTCTTGCTTTCTGTCTGGTAAGATGCAACACATCACTCTGCCACAAAGGGTCTGAATGTGATAGGGAGATCTAACTGCTTCTTAGGAGACTTTCAGTCAGTCCTATTGTTCTAACCCAAACTTCCATGCTCACTTTCAGCATTCCACAAATTTTGAAGTTCTACGTGGTTCTATAGTGCTCTATACTATCTTACTTCTTTTAAAAGTTTTCTTCAGTATTCCAAGGCCTAGGTTGATTATAGGTCACCAAAAATTATGTTAAAAACAACATCAACAGACTAGATAGTTTATTCAAAAGAGTTCTGGGTCCTAAACCATAGGTGCTGAGATATCTTATATACTGAATCAAATGTTCACATTCAAATTTATTGTTAATTAACAAAAATCAAGAGCCCACACAATAACACAAGTATATATTGACATACCATTTGTTGTTGTAGATTGTTTATTGATTTCCACATAATTACAATTTATTTGGATTTAAAAAACTATTTCAAAATTGATTTTAAAAGATATAAATTATAAGTTAATCAAAAGGTCTTATCAAACTAAATATATTAGAGCCACCTAAAGTAATATATGCCTTAGATAAACATTTTTCTATGGCCATTAATCATGACACATTCAAATTAAACGACTGAAATGATTTACTATCAGATCTTTCAGACTAATACCAGTGTCATTTGTTATTAAACTGCACATCCAATAAATTTCTACTTGTATTGAAAGACATGCTATTATAACTTTGCCTTCATGTTTCTCCCTCTTCTAAAGTGAGACAATAATTTAAATATTTGATTAATTTTATTCTATTTATACAGTTGTGGGTTTTTTCTTTTTCTTTTTTTTCTTTTTTGGTAAAGGAAACAAAGCATTCTTACTCCTATAGTCCTTATTGTCAGACAGATTAATGAAAGCTTTTAATAGTTCCATATATATTAATAGCATTGGTTATAACTGCAAAGCGAGAAGGTATATATTAAACATAAACACTTAATATTTTCTTTTATAAACACAACTATAGAGTGATTTCTTACTCAGAATCGATGTGATTTTCATGTATAAGCATACCTATAAATATAATTATATTTTCCAGTATTTATTAATTTCTACTCCTATAATACTTATTTTTGGTCAATTTGTTAACTGCTTTCATTCTTTATTCACATCACTTAATATTCATGTTAGAAAATATAATCTCAATATGTTATATAACACCACATATATTTTATAAAATGCAGATAAAATGGGAATAAAAAGTAAATTTGTTTAATTGGATCTTTATGTGGTTTAAAGAGCAGCAGACTTGCTTCAGAGGACTTGGCTCATAGATTAATCAGCATGTAGATGTGGGGGAGTCAACAAAAATTTAATCTGTGAGGGTTTCCATTTTTATATTCTTACATGGTGTTCTTCATGCACTTCATTCACAGTGAATCTTGTAAAATTATTAACCATCATAATTAGATGTTTCAAATCAAAGAGGAAGGAAGTAATTATATTGCTTATATAAAGAGATGTCAATTTCATTTTTAGGAATGTCATTACCTCCTATTAAATTCTCATATTCAAGTTTGACCTGGATAAAATACACAAAATACCTGTTTGATATACGTAAACATAAGAAGCACTGAGATTTTGGATGACAAATGGTGCAGGACTTAATATCTAGGAATATTGAAAAAAGAATAAAGAATATACATAAGTATACTGCAGCCTGTCTGGAGGAACTTCTAGGCTGTAGTATACTTATGTGAGCCCAAACAATGAAAATAATCTCTCTGAGCAAAGACAGAAATTCGAGTTTGACATTACCAAGGTGAGTGGAGTTTACTGATGAAAAGACAGTCGTGCAAAGAAAGAAATATGCATAGGAGACTCCGTGAGTCATTGGCCAAATACTGGGTTGCACTTTGACTGGGGGAGACCCCATATTGTGAGCAAAACACTACCAGGGAAGGAACTGCTGAGAAATAGTTACTGGAGGTGTGTGAGCCACATGTTCATGCACATCCTCTGTGCTTTCAGGATCTCCTTGAGCTAACCCGTTAACTGCCCCACAATAGCTGTACTAATTTTACACTGCCACCAACAGGGCATGAGGTACTCTTTTCTTTACATCCTAATCACACTTGGTATCATCAGACATTTTCATTTTTCATTGATGTTTGTGAAATTATATCTCATTGTTAATTGGCATTTCCTTGATTTCTCTTGAGGTTGATCAGATTTACATATGATTATTGGCCATTTGGTTTCTTCTATGAATTGTCTGTCAATACTCTTGAGTTGTTTCATAGATTTTTCTATTCGATATTTATCTTTTCTTATTGATTTATAAGAATTCTTTCCTTATATAGTCTTCAACCACTTATTTGGTTAAGTCATACTATTGACAAATCCTCTCAACTCTGAAATCAAAAATATGTCATCTCTTTTTCTAAAATATTAATTTTTTTACCTTTTACATTTGCATCCTTAATCAAAATACATAGGTTTTGTGTATCATGCAGAAGATCCTGAAATTGCTCCATTAGTGTCTCTGTGATATTTTAGACTAAAAGAAATCCTTCACAATTCCATTTTATTAAGTAGTTAGAACCAAATAACTTAACAGTAGTAGCTTGGTGTCTGACAAATACTGCTGTATTTCTCTTGAAAAATTAAAATATTCCATAGCAATATTATTTCTTATTAATGGACATATTGTGAGGTAATGATCTAAATTTATTTACTTATTTCTCAGATAAATAACCATATATCCCAGAATTATTAACAGCTTCTCATTTTCCGATTCATGTGTGATGTGATCTCTATCATATATCAGGTTTCTATGTGCAGAAGTCTGCTTCTTGGCCCTGTTCTGTTTTATTGGTCTATGATTCTGTCCTGAGGACAATACCACCATGCTTTAAAAACTACAGGTTTATAATACATTTTTTTGGTATTTGGTAGACAAATATGCTGTTTCCAAAATTTCCCAGGTTCTTCTTGCCTTTCAATTTTCTACATGAATTTTGGGTGAAGCTTGTCATCTTTCAGGAAATCCCATTAAAAATTTATTCAGCATTACATAGAATTTATAAATTATTTCTAGAGAATTGGTATATTTATAATACTGACTCTGTCAGCAGGTCAATATTGTATAGCTCCCTATTCTTCTTTGTTGTAGATTTATTCAATTTTTTTCAACCAAATATTTTTACTTTCACTATTTACTTTTACTCTTTCACTATTGTCTTCAGAGTTGTATATAGAATTTGGCCTTAGAATCACATTTTAGTTAGTCATATTGCCTCTGACAGTTTAACCCAAACACTACAGCAGAGGCTAATCAACTTAGCTGGTGACAACCAGGACTCTAAAAGAATTTCTTAAGTAGCATTTCTTTGAGAA
>CM052440.1:114209186-114229996 GCA_028533085.1 Varecia variegata
CCTATTTTGTTAAGAGCTTTTTTCATAAAAGAGTTTTAAATTTTGCCAAATGCTTTTTCTGCATCTATTGAGATGATCATATGGTGTTTGTTTTTGTTTCTGCTTATGTGATGAATCACATTTATGTCTCCAGGAAACACATCTAACCCACAAGGACTCATTCAGACTCAAGGTGAAGGGATGGAAAAAAACATTCCATGTAAATGGAAATCAGAAGAAACCAGGTGTAGCCATTCTCATATCAGATAACATAGACTTCAAATCAACAATAGTAAAGAAAGACAAAGATAGTCATTATGTAATGGTAAAGGGAGCAATTCTACAAGAAGACATAACAATTCTAAATATTTATGCACCTAACATAGGTGTGCCCAGATTCATAAAGCAAACCCTATTAGCTCTAAACAAAGTGATAAATAACAGCATTGTAATAGCCAGGACTTCAACACTCTGCTGACAGAATTGAACATATCCTCCAAGCAGAAAATAAACAAAGAAATATGGGACTTAAATGGGATTCTAGAACAGATGGGCCTAACAGCCATTTACAGAACATTCTACCTAAAAACCACTAAATATACATTCTTCTCATTAGCATATGGAACGTTCTCTAAGATTGACTACATCTTAGGCTACAAAACATGTCTCAACAAATTCAAAGAAATAGAAATTATACTTTGTATCTTCTCTGATCACAGTGGAATAAAATTAGAAATTAACTGTAATAGAAACACACAATTTTTCACAAAGTTATGGAAATTAAACAACCTACTGCTCAACAATTATTGGGTCAAGAAGGAAATTAAGATGGAAATCAAAAGATTCCTCAAACTAAATGACAAAGCGTACACAAGCTATCAAAATGTATGGAATTCAGCAAAAGCAGTCCTAAGGGGAAATTCACAGCCCTAAATGCCTACATCCAAAAAGACAGAAAGACCATGAATCATCCCAAGGAGCTAGAAAAGAAAGAGCAAACCAATCCCAAACCCAGCAGAAGAAAAGAAATAACTAAGAGCAGAGCAGAACTAAATGAAATGAAATCAAAAACAAAAAAAAGCAGATGATCTATTATTCTATTTCACACACACAAACACACACACAGAAGCCATCAGACTCAGCATTTATGCATACAAATTTACCTGAATCCTTATAAATTTTCTTCTCCTCCTCTCCTGTTACAAAAGAAAAACCCAACTGCTTACCTTTGTCAAGATATCTCCTAAGCTGCTGCGAGTTGCTTAGAAACAAAACCAGAAACAACACAAAACACCAACAGCAAAACTCCACCAAAAAGCAGATGGTTACAAGTATAAAGCACCATTTAGCAGCTTAAACTGGCCCCTAAAAACATAGCAATTCTGAATTTTTCCATAAGTGACTTCTCTCTCTCTCTCATCTTCTCTGTGTCTTTCTCTTTCTCTCTCACCACCTCTCCACAATGAGTCTTTCATAACTTGTACACTCAGAAGCCAGATTGTTTGAATTCCTATCTTCATTTACTCTGGCTACAAAGCCAAAATTATGGTACATGATACTAAGGCACAAGTCAGAACAGTAGCTGGAAGTAGAGGCACAGGATAATTATTATTACACTTTTATGATTGATTATATTTAAATACATTTCAAAGCTGATGGGAAGGGGATGAATATTTTTGGTAGGGAAATATGTAAGTAATATTCTAGGCCTCAGTTTCACCATCTGAACAATGGTGAAAATTTTTAAAATACCTCTCAGAGTTGTGAAATTAAATTTGAAATTTACATGAATTAATGGAAAAATAATAAAAATTTAATTTTTAAAATGCATCTTTTTATAGGTTTCCCTTGCCATTTAAAAATAACTTCTACATTAACTTTATAAATATAATTTTTTCTTCAATTCTCATTCACATTTCAACTTGAAAACTTGAAATGGGTAGATGAGATAACTAGGTGTTTTTCAGTACATTGCTGAGCTTGACTTTCTATTGATGAAACAATTAATAAACATGACAGGGCAGAAATTAACTTTTATATTTTTGCCTGTTCAAATTGCAAATTATTCCTTGTCTAGTGAAACTAATAATCCCAGAACTTAGAATTTAAGGTTCTATTGGACATTAACTGGTTTGTATCCAATGCAGGATGCTTCATATTTCCTTGTTAACTTGTCTGCATATACCTACTTCTCAAAACCTCTTGGGACTATTCATAACATCTTTCTTGTAATTAATCAGTTGAAGACAATTTTTGACAGAGGTTCACTTTATTTTTACATGAGAGTCATGAATTTACCTGGTTATTTATTTTTTCTGGCTTAAACAGCAGAAATTTATTAACATTTTCTTATAGTTCTGGAAGTTCTTACAGGCTGGAAGTTCAAGATCAAGGTGTTGGCAGGGTTGGTGTTCTCTGAAGCCTCTCTCCTTGCTTTGTAGTTGGCTGTCTTCTCCCTGTCTCTTCGTATGGTCTCCTCACTGTATCTGTGTGTATTCTAATCTTTCGTTCTTTTTTTTTTTAAAAACTATACTTGAACTCACTGTAACCTAGCATTTAACTCCAACAGTCACAATTATTTTGCAAAGTAAGGATATGTATCGCTGTCGATTGAGACATTTAAGGCTCATATTAATACATGTTGAATGTCACACAGTTACTGAGAGCTGGACCTCTCAATAAAGTTCAAAAAATTGAACTTTTTCTATATGCTCATGCTTCTTATATTAGGCCAAATGGCTGTGAGCTGGAGTTCTACAAAACTACAAAATAAACTAAAATGTCAAGGCCTCTCAGTATTATTGATTTTATTGAAACATTTTGGGAAAAATAAATAATTGAAAATACTAATTTTATGCTACAAAGTATTTGTGTAGTGAATTCAAAATTATATGAAATTTTATCATTACTCATGAAATAAATTTGTTTTGAGTTGTACTCCCAAACTTCAGGGTATTCTCTGCTGTTGGGATACACTAGTGGGAAGATACTGAAAGGCACCATAGAGCTAAGGGCTTCTCGTAACACATGGGACAAACAACTTATTATTCCTATACATGATCAAATATAATTGTAAGTTGTAGAATTTGATGGCCTAGATTATTTTAATTTTAAGATAAAGTTATAATTCATATAAGGATTGCAATATGCAGGCTTGGCAGACTGACTGGATTATTGTAAATTTTATAATTTAATTGAGCCGTATCATGTAGTTCCCAATTAAGTAGCCTTTGCAAAGTGAATAAAACAGATATGTGAATATAGAGAACCATGACATAAGAGTGAGCAATATCTAGTCCAATGAACAAAATATTGCCATATGCAATACAGTTTTTCAATAAATAACATTTCATATATTTTTCTATTTTCCTAAGAAAATAGAAATCATAACCTATTCCTACCTATAAATTTGGTCATGTAATATTAACCCTAGTAGGTATGTCTGTGTATTATATTTAAACACTGGACTGTCTTTCCTGGTAGGAATTTAATTAAATATTTGCTTTACCAAGGCCGTTTATTAAAATAACTTTAATTGAATACCTATAATATGCCAAAGAAAATTTAATGATTAATTTGTATGGGAGCCACATGTTCAGAAAAGTATGCAGATAAAAAGGAAACATGAGCATGATATTTTAAATAGATGCCTATTGTCCAATGTCTGATATATCAGTATTGATTTTTCTATAAAATTCATTCAAAGAGACTTTGTTCTTTCATTAAGAGTAATTAATTATACTAAATTTTTTATATGTCTAGTAAGACTATTCCTTCCATGAAAGATGAATCAAGGGGGGCCAAATTTACCTTTTCCTGTTAAAGAACTAGAGAACCTGACGTGAAACAAATTAAACAAGAGTTTTCAGACGTTGGACAATAGGCAGGAATGGTGCTAAGTGAGAAAAGAACCTATGAAGTGAGTCCTAAAATTGTATCAGTTTAATACATGCAGAAATTTTCCAAGATGCAGTGCAATGACGACAAGGTCAAAGAGAGCCCAATGGAAGAGACAGAGATGGAGTTTGGGGTGGTTAAGGCAACTAGTGTCTGTAGCACCGAGTTAGAGAGAGAGAGGATCTATTGATACTTTGGAGAGATCTGGAGATTTGCATAGCAAATAGAGAAATGGTAGTTTTAAACTTAACCACATCAGTAATTATAATAAATATAACTGGTTTAATCATTTCAAGTAAAAATCAAAGATTGTCATAGGTAACTTTTTAAAAGACCCAACTATATACTATCTACAAGAAAATCCACCCTAATTTTACATACACAGATATCCTAAAAGTAAATGAATAGAAAAAAAAAAAAAAAGCATTGTAAACATTGGAGTTTCCTAACTTGATGTTCCTTGCCTGTAACAAAAACTACCACGTGTGCAGGCAAGATATGTCCCTATGGAAATTGAGGTTCAGGGAACTAGAGCAAGTGCTGATACTCCAGTAATTTCCTATTGCTGTAATAAATTATTCTTTGCTATCTGACCCAGGAGTCTCATGTATTTTGCTGTGCAGGCTAACTTGTTAGGTTGCAAGAAGTATAAAAGTGAATTAAAATATAGAAAAAAGAAATCCAACTTTTCACAGTCCTTGATAGGATCCACTTCCAATTGTCATATGGCTGACAATTTGGTACTGCTTTTTGTGTAAGGCCTGTTTCTCTCTGCTATGATTTGAATGCATTGCTTCCAAAATCCAGGTGTTGCCAATGGGATGATATTAAGAGGTAGGGCCTTTAAGAGGTGAGTAGGCCAGGAGGCCTCCTTCCTTGTGCATGGGTTTGAGATCCATATAAAAGAGGCTTCAGCAGTCTTGTCCTTCTGCCCTCTACCATTTGAGGACACAACCTTCATCCTCTGTGGGAGATGTAGCCCTCACCAGACAACTGAAACTGCCGGTGCCTTGATCCTGGACTCCCCAGCCTGCTGAACTGTGAGAAAATAAATTTTTATTCTTTATAAATTACCCAGTCTGTAATATTCTGCTCTAACAGCACAGATGGACTAAGGCACCTCTTACGTGGGCTTCCTCGCAGGATATTTGAATGTCCTCACAACATGATGGCTGGTTTCGATCAGAGAGAATGAGAGCAGGAGAGAGGGAGAGAACGGGAGAGTGCGTGAGAGAGTGTGTGAGTTAGAGACAGAGTGAGAGTGTGTTGAGGCAGTGGAGACAGGGAGAGAGAGAGAACCTCAGACAGAAACTCACTCTTTCATTACCTAGCCTCAGAAGTCAAATAGCATCAATTTCCCCACATTTTTATTTACTATAAGCACTTAGTAAACCCAGCCCTCACTGAAGTAGAGAGGTACTAAGTTTTCTCTTTTTAAGGGAGGCATGTCAAAGAAATTCTGTACATATCTCAAAACTGCCATGCAGTATGATTCCATTTATGTGAAACTCTTGAAAAGGCAAAGCTTTAGTGATAAAATAACTCATCAGTGGTTGTCAGGGACTAGGGGTAGGTGCCGAGGGTTGGCTGGTAAGATGTACAAGGGAACTTTCTGAGGGACTGGAAATGTTCTATACCATGATTCTTACATTGGTTATACACCTTATTAAACTGTACACTTAAAGTGAATTTTACTGTATAAATCATATTATAATAAATCTGAAAAAATTGGAAAAATGTATGAAATTCATGAAATATTGCTTATTATAAATGTAGAGGTCTAACATTTTGACAGGGGAGGTAGAGACTTCTGAGAAAGAATATATCAGGGAGAATGACGGGCAGTGCAGGTGACTGCTTCAGTGACATCAGAGGGGACTAGTAATTTCTAATACAAAGCTTTGCCTATCACACTTTAGTAGCCCAACTTTACAAAATTATAGAATTAGAATAAAAGTGTCAGTAGTAATTAGGTTTGTTTTTCTTTACCATCTCTTCCGTAGGATGATAGAGTACAATGAGCACAGTATTGATCTTTGACAAAATAAAAAAAAAACTTCTTTTGAAAATATAAGGCAGTGCTCTCAAAATTAGGCAATGGGAGTTATCAATAGACAATACCTTCAGCTGACTGGCACCTGTTAGAGTATTGTTACTAACAGACAATGGGGACATAGGAAATATCATGGGAAGTCAGAAAAAAACATGAAGAATGTCACGAAGAAGCCATATTTGGAAAAGATTTTAGAAGCTCTGAATTTGCCAGAAAATTGCACAGTGTAAATCCAGAGCAATATAAAACTCTTTTAATCTGTTATGAATTTGGAAATAATGAATTGTCTGTACACTAAAGCTTAGGTGAGCACGGACATTCTTTGGAAGAAACACTTTGTACTTGTTACAGTTATGGGCACCTGACTTTACAAAATGATCTCTTTTCACCATCAAATGGCCTGAGTTTCCACTTTTATCATAGAAATAATATATTGTGTCAAAGTTCATACTGAGCAGTATATTATCTAGCACTGACAAGGAATTAGAATATATTTTAAAATAAACATTGATAAGAATTATCACAAATTAAATAAAGTTACCTACTTGAAAGAAATTTGATTAATATAACCAAAGAGGTTTCAAACTATTAGCTATATAATAATCACCTAAAGCCTTTGTTAAAATGAAATTCACTGGGCCTGAGAACAGATATTCCTATTCTGTAAGTCTTGGGTAGGACCTGGGAACCTGAATGTTAAAGAAATACCAGATGTGGGGGGGGAGGGGATGGGTGTATACCCACATAATGAGTGCGATGCGCACCATCTAGGGGATGGATACTCTTGAAGCTCTGACTCAGGGGGCAGGGGGGGCAAGGGCAATATACATAACCTAAACTTTTGTACTCCCATAATATGCTGAAATGAAAAAAGAAATACCTGGATGATTCCACGCAAGGGGTTCTCAAACCACTGACATTATAGAAAACACTCAAAGGAATAACATTAATATTTAGTATTAATAGAACATAATCTTCGAACATTCTCAGCAGCATATGCTTCACATTACATTATACAATAAAAAGAGTATGGTTTCAAAAGCTTAACGCTAGAGTTGTTTTGAGTTATTCTTTTAAAGCACATTTGAAAAAGCATCTAATAGTATTAAGGGCATTTATATTAATAGTTTTCAACCCCATTAATTTACTTTTTATGAAAATTTTCTTTTATTATCCTCTTAGATTACTATCATATGATTATTTTTCTTTTTTGTTGTAAACACTTTAACCACACAACATGGTGTTTTTTTTTTATCTACATATGTACAGTGAGATGATTACTACACTCAAGCAAATTAACATGCCATCACTGCACATAATTACCTTTTGTGTGTGTGTGCACACGCATGTGGTAAGAGGATCTAAACTCTACTATCTTAGTAAGTGTCCAGTATAAACTTTTATTAGCTACACTCCTCATGCTGTACATTAGCTACATTAGATATTTACACTTATTCATCCTACAAAACTGCAACTTTGTACCCCTGACTCACATCCCCCCATCTCCTTTCATTCCCCACCCCTGTTCACCACCAGCCAACAGACATATGAAAAGGTGCTTAGCATCACTAATCATCAGGAAAATGCAAATCCAACCACAGTGAGTTATCATCTCATACCTTTAGCATGGCTTTACCAAAGTCAAGAGATACGGGTTGGAGAGGATGTGGATAAAAGGGAACTCTTGGACACTGTTGGTGAGAATGTAAATTGCTAATAGTCATGTGGAAAACAGGATGAGGATTCCTCAAACAATTAAAAATAAAACTACCATATGACCCAGCAATATCTCTTCTGGGCATATACCAAAAGGAAATGAAATCAGCACTACATAGAAATATCTGCACTTCCATATTCTTTGCTGCATTATTTGCAATAGCCAAGATATAAATCTGTAAAATAATCAAAGTGTCCATCTGTGGATAACTGGATAAAGAAAGTCTGATATATATATGTGTATATATATGTGTGTATATATATGTATATATGGAATATTATTCAGCCTTTACAAAGGTGATCCTGCCTTTGCAATAGCATAGATGAACCTAGCAGACATTATCTAAGTGAAATAAGCCAGAGACTGAAAAGAAAAAAATACTCCATAATCTCACTTATATATGGAAAATTTTAAGTCAAATACCTAGAAACATAGGATTTTTTGTCTTCTCATATTTCAGTATTTTTCTTATCTAAAAATTTAAAGAGTTTTTCCCCTACTCTTGTTTTATACCATAATCTAGGGCATCTTAATTTATTTAAAATCCTTTCGAGAAACCAATTAACTTGCAACTGTTTTGTCTGAATCTGACACCAAATATAAGCAGTCTAACATTCACACGGATTTAATTACTAAAAAATCAATATTATGCATTTAAATCTAATTATAGCACAAGAATTAGGGCTCTGATGAAGAAAAGATCTGTCTAATTAGGAATTTAGTCGGCCTGCATTAAAACTGGCAGATTCTTAGTCTTGACTACCTTGATAAAGCGTAGGATATTAAAAACTGACTTAAAGACAATTATAGTCCCAATAGTCATTATAATTGTATTTTAGGTGTATATAACACCATATTTTTTTCTAATAGGTTCTCAATTTACAGTCAGATTTTCTTTCATCTTCCCTCTAGCTAGGACTTTGGCCCAGAGAGAAAATTTCTCTTCTTCCCTTAAGTTATCCTCGGAAGATAAAATCTTACTACTGTCACTGTAGTACGGCGTCAATGATATATTATAAACTTAAACATTTCCTGTTTCTTTTCATTTCCTTATTTGTGATCTTCTGGGGAAACAGAGCAGCTGTTCAACTCCATCCACATAATGAGTCTTCGTATATTTGAAACAAACTGTTATAACCATTTAACTGTGTAATGTTAACAATCTAACACATAACACATGGAAAGACAATCTTACACTGCTGAAATTTAACAACAAATAAGAATCAGTGCTGTTTTTTGAATGCAAATAAGGTTTTCAAGTATCTAGTTGAAGCAGTAGATTATTGGTAGTTGTGTGAGATTTGAATCTAAGAAACACAAATTCTCTTGTTTTCTTTCTCATATTAAGCCATTTCTTATATGATTGCCTATTGCTCAGTGCACCATTAGTTTCTTGAAAAATTCTTGTCCATTGTCAAGCCAAAATCAAGATGATCCTTTTTCCTCAAACCCTCTCTAATGTATTTGTGGAGATATAATTTCACTATACTGTTATACATCTATATGTTATACACACATTTTACACTGTACAGGTGTCAAATTTTAATTTAATTGTTTCCTTCTATCTCCATAGAGATATGTAAGCCCCTCAAAAGCGAGGGTGCTTGTCCTACTCAGCAAGACACTGCCTAGGACATAATAAGTTTTCAATAATTTTGTGAATATAACCTTTAAGTCACTTTATCATTTGCCATCAATTCATATTATTCTTCCTTTATCCACTCTCATCATTTATTTTTTTCTGTGAGAACTGGTTTTTGAATTCTGCAAGAGTTCTAGTTCTCAATTGGTTTTTGATCTCTCACCATTGCTCCTTAGCAGTTTTTAAAACCTGTTCTGCACTGTTTCAATTATTATATCATCTTAAAAACCTTTGTTGTCCACATACCTTCATAAGGAAGGCTATAAATACAAACAAATTAATACCTCACCATTTCCAATAATGCTGAATGTTAAAGGTACAATTATTATGTTTAAATTATTATCATTATTTTACTTTTGGCAGATGAAAAAGACTAAGGTATGAAGTAGTTGAGACTAGCCACATATAACTAAGGTAGGTCTAAAACTAGAAATTACATTCTTGTTTGAGTTTTAGTTCAGGTCAGTTTGGAATATGAATTTGCATTTGTATTATTATTCTGTATTTCTTTTTTAAGAACTTAAAATGACACTTTGATTATACAGTGAAGTATTTCCAAACTGTGTGATATACTATTATTCGTTTGTTTGTGTTTTTTTTGAGAGAGAATATTGCTCTGTTCCTTGGATAGAGTGCAGTGTCATCATCATAGCTCTCTGCAACCTCAAACTCCTAGACCCAAGCGATCCTCCTGCCTCAGCTTCCCGAGTAGCTGGGACTACAGGCGCATGCCACGATGCCCAGCATTGGTGGTTTGTTTGTTTGTTTGTTTGTTTTACCTGGGGAATATTTTGTTTGTTTGTTTGTTTGTTTTATTATTATTTCGGCATATTGTGGGGGTACAAAAGTTTAGGTTACGTATATTGTCCTTGCCCGTGCTCCCCCCGAGTCAGAGCTTCAAACGTGCCCATCCCCTAGACAGTGCGCATCACACTCATTATGTAGGTATACACCCACATTGTTTTAACATGTGTGTTTTGTCAGACTTCATAATTCTTTGATGGACCATTGTTTCCATGGAAAGGTTAAGTGCCCTATACTTCCACAACAGTATTCCACAGAATAATACAAGCATGTGTTTAGCCCCAATCAGGAAACAATTCTCATCCTTATCCACTGCTTCTTTATCTGCTACCCTCTTCCTGACTGATTTCCTTAGTGACTTCCTTATGAAAAAATATTTTCCTCTCCTGTAGGATGGGAGTGTTGTAATAACACCAGACGCTCACTAATTTTCCAACTCACACCACTTTTGGAATAGCACTCTAATAGCCACCGTAAGCCACCGTAAGCCACCGCCGCTTGTAGAGAAGTCAAGAATTACAGCGTTAACCAAGGTCTCATGGCTTTGTTTCCTTTGAATATAGTTCTTGTCATAGATCACATAGATATAGATGATACAGGTATAGATAGATAAAGATATTAATAGAGACATATGTACATGTGTGTGTGGACATGGATAAAGATACATATATAATGCTACATTTGATATTTTAGGAAAATATTGATCCTACTGAAGACTCTTATTCTAAGGATCCACTTATTTTGCAAAATTTTTTTTAATGTCTTCTTTGTATCAAGCCCTGTCATATGCACTGAAGATATAACAAAGCCATTGCTTAATTCTCTGTTTTACAAAGGTGGAGGAACTACACATCAAATAACCAAGAAATAAATATGTATTTGAACATCATTAAAATACACTAAGAAAATTAGAGTTGTAAGAGAGAGAATTAGAGGGGAACTTTGTTAGATGGAGAGGTTTCTTTGAAGAATTAGCGTTTAAGCTGACACCTGAGGGCTATAACTCAGTTGAAGGCAAAGTACATAAAAGAATGTTTCAATAGTGGATACAGCCTGCTTGAAGTCTCTAAAATAAGGAATAACTTGTAGGAGCAGAAAGGACTCTGCCTGGACTGTAGTGTTGGAGTGATAGGGGGTGGCGTTTGTTGGATTGGCAGAAGATGATACTTAACAGAAGGCAGAGAGGCCCTATAGGACTTTGTAGGCTACAATTAAGATTTGGGATTTTTATCTAAAATGTAATAGAAAGTCATTGAAGAGTTTAGAATAGGAGAGCAGCATGATGTGCATTTTGAGAAGATATCCAAAAAATTCAGTGATGAATTAAATAAAGTGAATGAGGGAAATAAAAGGAAATTCCTGTTTTTATAACATTATGAAATAGGAAACAAAGGACTTCAATTCAAATTTATTTGTTGGGAGGAAAAATACTTTGATTTTTTTTTGCAATATATAGTTTTATTTGCATTACTTATTAAAATTGACTTTCACAAAAACTGTGAAATTTGATAACTATTTCTATCTTCTGCTTCCCATCAGTTTGGGAGGGAGATCTAATTAGCTAACGTCAAAAGAAACCAATACTAATCATACCTACAGGAGAAACAAAAGAAAAACGATTTACGTGTATACACCATCCCAATCTGGGAAGAAATTGCATAGTGATCATTTGTAGAAAGAAATTTGGTTAGATATTTTTGTTGTCTAATATTCATCTCTCTAGATTCTTCTGGAAATAAAAATTTCCAGATATTGGAATACTCTCCAACAAGGCACACATTTGAAATTAAAATTGTTCATCTGCTATAAATGCAAATATCCTTAGACATTTGGCACTTAAATAAATACAGCCTCATTGTTTTATTAATAGTGTATTTAAAAATATGAGATCCTTTTTAGTGATATAAATTATCTTCACTGGTTATATCCAAAAAAATCTTTGTCAAAACTAGTTTAAAAATTTCTATTATTTTTCATTCCAATTGATTTATCTCCCATTTCATTTTGTTGCCAATTCTATTGAAAAAATAGCCTAAATTCGCTATTTAGCATCATGAAAACAAGTTTTTTCCCTATTATTAAATGTAAAACTATAATCAAAGATCACTAAACACCTCCTAACTGCTAAATACAGCAGCTTTTTCTATGTTCATAAACCATTTTATCTCCCTACAACAACTGATAACACCTTTATTCTTTAAACTTTATTTTTTAATAGATCATCTATCTTTTTTTAGTCATTTTTTTCCACAAATTCATTCAATATTACCATTAGCCAAAGTAGCTCTTGCACTGAGCACTTTGTGTTGGCAGTACCATCTATTCTATATAGTTTTAAATTACCTCCTATTTTGATGGTTCCTATATTTATATCTACAAATAGATTTGCCAACCTGCTTCCCACTCACCAAAATGTGTCCAAATCAGGGTTTAGCATTTTCCCCCATGCCTTATCTCAGCTAAAGTTCACATCTTCCTCCCAGTATCATGGACTCCTTCATCTTCAGGCCTACTTTTTGAACCAACTACCATAACCCAGCAAATTCTTTATGAACTATATTAGTTTTCTCTTCTCCACTGCCACTGATAACACCTAAATGAATTCCCAATTAATCAACTTGCCCATAATGTCTCTCCTTTTGATTCCATCATTTACATACCTTTTACAGTTTTCTCAATTATTGGTGACTTGATAGCATTCTCCTTCATCAAATACCTGCTTAGAAAAATATATCTCAAATTCTTCCTAATAACCTCAAAGAAGTTGTCATCCAACTATAACACTACCTTCCCAAGTTCATCTACCAGTATACTTTCCACACATTGGAAAGTGTACTTCATCCTCAAGTGTACTTGACATTTTTAGAATACACTCACTATATATCTCTCTGGTCACTTGCTTAGGCTGGATGACTTAAAAGCACAGACCAAAATTCTTGTGAAAGTGATTTATTGAAGGAGTCCTCCCAGAAGTAGGAAAGTAAGGAAAAGAATAAAAATTCATTGCTCATTATTTGTCTTTACAGAGTATATTGGTTTTTTATTAGCATTATTTATTTTCTTCTATCTTCTTTTATAACAAGTTATTTATATGTGGTAACATCTTTGGGTACAAAGACAGTTATTGATTCATTATTTTTGTACTCACTCCACCATAGGTCCTAGCAAAAAGCTCTATAACATAGTCAGAATTTTTAAAGTATTTCCTGAATTGGATTGTCAGTAAAAGTGAATATTTTACAGGAAATCTTAAGAGTAGTGATCTTTTTCTGGAAAATAAAAAGCCATTATATATTTTATATTTCAATGTCCTATTTATGGTTATGGATTTAAACCCTTTTTGGTGTTTTATGTCAGACCTTTCAAAAATCATCATTAGTTTTTGTCACTGGAATACTATTTGGTATTGTTCCAAGATTAATTATATTAGCCATTCTTTTTTTTTTCTATAGCAAAATTGAAAGCTATTAGACATAAAACTCACAGAACTAGAATGAGCCTCAGGAGGTCACCTTAGTCCTAAATGAAACTGAAGATGTTCTCAAATTATTCACAGAGGGAGCTGTCCATTTGTTCCATTTATTTTTTTTAAAGAACAATCCAGGCTTCTCCTACCATTTATAGACTTTCTTTCTACACATACAAAAAGATAGTGGGGCTGGTTTTTTCTGCTTCCTGGCCCTCTTTTATACAGCTTAGGTTCCCTTTGGCTTTATGATTATGTCTTTCTCAACTATCAATTTTTTAAAATCATATATTAAATATATGATTTTAATAAGATAATATAGTAAATTAAAGTGAATTATTTAACCTGTTTTATTAAAATTTTATTGTAATACCATTGTAGATTTCCATGTAGTTGTAAGAAATAATACACTTTACCCCGTTTTCTGCAATGCTAGCCTGAAAACTAGAGCACCATATCACAACCAGAATATTGACATTGATGCAATCAAGATACAGAAAGTTTTTATCACCATAAAGATCCATTGTGTTATCCTTTTATAATCACACCCATTATGTTCCTGAGTCACCCCTTCCTTAACTCTGTACAGTCACTAACAAGAATACTGTATACATGGAATCATACAACATCAAACCCTTAGACTGGCTTTTTAAAAATTTAAACATTTTTTAATTTCAGTATTTTTATGAGCTATAAGTTTAGTTTTGTTACATGGATAAATTGTATAGCAATGAGGTCTGGTCTTTTAGTACACTCATCACCTGAATCGGTACATTGTATTCAATGGGTAATTTTTCACTCCTCACCTTCCTCTCACCCTTCCACCTTTGGAGTTTCCAATATTTATTATTCCATTTGTATGACTGTGGGTACCTACAGCTTAGCTCTCACTTACAAGTGAGAACAGATAATATTTGATTTATCATTCCTGAGTTACTTCACCTACAATAACAGCCTCCTGTCCCATCCAAGTTGCTGCAAAAGGCATTTTTTCATTCTTATTATGACTGAACAGTATTCCATGGAATCCATGCACATATGTTGCATTTTCTCTATCTACTTATTGGTTGAGGGACACAAAGGTTGATTTCATATCTTTACTATTGTGAATTGTGCTGCAATAAACATACAAGTGCAGGTGTCTTTTTGATGTAATGACTTCTTTTCCTTTGGGTAGATACTCAGTAGTGCGATTGCTGGATCAAATGGTAGACTGACTTTAGTTCTCTGTGAAATATCCATACTGCTTTCCATAGAGGTTGTACTAATTTACATTCTCACCAATAGTGTATAAGCATTCCCTTTTCAATACCATCCATGCCATCATCTGTTGTTTTTTGACTTTTTAATAATGTCTATTCTGACTGGAATAAGATGGTTTTAATTTGTGGTTTTAATTTTCACATCTCTGATGATTAGTGATGTTGAGCACTTTTTTAGTATATTTGTTGGCCATTTGTATATCTTTATTTCTTTTGCTGTGAAGAAGCTTTTTAGTTTAATTAAGTCCTATTTGTCTATTTTTGTTTTTGTTGCATTTGCTTCTGGCATCTTAGTCATAAATTCTTTGTCGATGTAATGTTCAAAGGAGATTTTTGTAGATTTTCTTCTAGAATTTTTATGCTTTCAGGTCTTACATTTGAGTCTTTAATCTATGTTGAGTTAATTTTTGTATAAGTGAGAGATACGGATCACATTTTCCCAGCACCATTTATTGAATAGTGTATCCATTTCCCAGTATATGTTTTTTTCTGCTTTGTCAAAGATCAGTTGGTATATAGCTTTATTTCTGGGGTACCTATTGTGTTCCATTGATCTATGTGTCTGTTTTTATACCAGTACCATGCCATTTTGGTTGCCATAGCCTTGTAATATAATTTGAAGTCAAGTAGTGTGATACCTTCAGTTTTGTTCTTTTTGCTTAGGATTTCTTTGACTATTTGGGCTCTTTTTTAGTTTCATATAAATTTTTGGATTGTTTTTTCTAATTCTTGAAAAATGGAGTTGTTATTTTGATTAGAATTGTATTAATCTGTAGATCGCTTTGAGCAGTGTGGTTATTTTAACAATATTGATTCTTCCAATCTATAACCATGGAATGCTTTTTCCATTTGTTTGTACCATTTACAATTTCTTTCATAAATGTTTTCTAGTTTTCCTTGTAGAGATCTTTCACTTTCTTGGTTAAGTATATTTCTAGGTATTTTATTATTATTATTTTTTTTTGCAGCTATTGTAAACAGGATCGAGTTCTTGATTTGGATCTCAACTTGATTGTTATTGGTGCACAGAAATGCCACTGATGTTATAACCAGACTTAACTGAATTCATTTGCCAAATCTAGCAGTCTTTTGTAGAAGTCTTCAGGATTTTCTAGATATAAGATCATATCATTGACAAAGAGAATTTGACTTCATTTTGTATAATTTAGATGCCTTTAATTTCTTTCTCTTGCTTGATTGCTTTGGTTAGGACTTCTAGTACTATGATAAATAGAAGTGGTGAAAGTGGGCTTCCTTGTCTTGTTCCAGTTCTTAGGGGACATGCTTTCAATTTTTCCCCATGCAGTATAATATTGGATATGGGTTTATAATATATGACATTCATTATTTAGAGGTATGTTTCTTCTATGCCTGGATTGTTGACAGTTTTTATCATGAAGGATGCTGGATCTTACTGAATGCTTTTTCTGCATTCATTGAGATGACCATATGTTTTCTTTTTAATTGTGTTCATTTGGTGAATCACATTTATTGACTTGTGTATGTTGAACTATCCTTACAACTCTGGGATAAACCCACTTGATTGTGGTGTATTATCTTTTTGATTTGCTGTTGGATTTGGTTTGCTAGTATTTTGTTGAGCATCTTTGCATCTATGTTCATCAAGGATATTGGTCTGTAGTTTTCTTTTTATTGTTATTGTTGTTGTGTCCTTTCCTGGCTTTGGCATCAGGGTGATAGTGGTTTTGTAGAATGAGTTAGAGGGGATTGGCTTTTTTTTTTCACTCAGTGTAATTTCCTCAAGATTTATCCTAGTTTTTGAAGCTGCAAATAATGTGTACCTTTTTATTGCTGAATAGCATTCCATGGTATAGATGCACCACATTTTAACCATTTCCCCAGTGAAGGTCATCTAGGTTGTTTCCAGCTTCAGGTTATTACAAATGGTGCTGCTATAAACATTAGAACTTCTAGGTTTTCACATGAAGAGGAATCTTTATTCTGGGGGGATACGAGCCTAGGAATACAACTGCTGGGTCCCCTGGTAGTGCATTTTTTGTTTTTTTAAGAAACAAACTATTTCCAGAATGGCTGTATTATATCACATAGCCACCAGCAATGCATAAGTAAGTAATCAATGTTTACATCCTTGACAGTTTTGATGTAGTCACTATTTTTTATTTTAGGCATTCTAATAGATGTGTAAGGGTATTTCATTATTGCTTTAATTTGCATTTTCCTAATGGCTAATTATGTTGAACATCTTTTCTTATGTTTATTTGCACCTGTATATCCTTTTCATTGAAATGTCTCTTTATATATTTTGCCCATTTTCTACTTGTATTTTTTGTCTTCCTACTGTTGAGTTTTGAGAGATTTTCATACATTCTACATACTAGTCCTTTGTTAAATATGTGATTTGCAAATATTTTCTCTCAGTTTGTAGCTTGCATTTTCCTTTTCTTAATACAGTTTTTGCATAGCAATGTTTTAAATTTTAATAAAGTCCAATTTCCAGTTTTTCTCTTTTATGGACCATGTTTTTCTGTGAAGTCTAATAACTTATGTCTTGCCCTAAATCTTGAAGATTTTCTTCTATTTTTTTAAAAGTTTACAGTTTTACACTTTACACTTAACTCCAAAATTTATCTTGAGTTAATTTTGTATAAGATGAGAGACTTAGGCCAGGCTCTTTTATCTTTTCTTTTCTTCTTCTCTTCTCTTCTCTTCTCTTCTCTTCTCTTCTCTTCTCATTTTCTTTTTTCTTTCTTTCTTTTTCCTTTCTCTTTTTTTCTGTTTTTCTTCTTTTTTTTTTCTGTTTTCTTTTACCTGTAGATGTCCAATTATTCTAGCACTGTTTTTTGAAAAGGCTACCCTTCTTCTATTTAATTGTTTTTTCACCTTTGTTAAAATTGGTTGAGCAGATGTGTGTGTATCTGTTTCTGGATTATCTGTTACATTTTACTGATCTATGTGTTTACCCCTCCAAAAATACTACAGAGTCATGATAACTGATTCTATGTAGTAAGTCTTGAAATCAAGTAACTGATTCCTCCAACTTTACTCTTCTTTTTTCACAATTTATTTTTGTAATCTAGATCCTTTGCATTTTTATATTAATTTTAATATAAACTTGTTCATTCAAGAAAAAGTCATGCTGAGATGTTTATTGGAATTAAACCAACTCTATATATTCATTTGTGGAGAATCAGTATCTTTATTATATTGACTCTTCCAATCCATGGACATAATATGTATCCCCATTTGTTTAGATCTTTTAAATTTTTTCTTCAGTATTGTGTGATTTTCACCACACAAATTCTGTATACACTTTGTTGGATTTACACCTAAGTATTTCATATTTTGAGCAATTATAAATGGCATTATACTTTTAATTTTTTTTTCCAAGTGTTCATTGTTAGTATATCAAAATGCAATTGATTTTTGCATGTTATTCTTCTATCTTGAATCCTTGCTAAACTCATTTATAAGTTATGACAGTTTGGGAGATTTTTTATACATTCCTTAGGATTTTTTACATTGTCAATCATGCCATCTGCAAATAAGTACAGTTTTATTTCTTCCTTTTCACTCAGAATACATAATGTTTCTTTTCCTTGACTTATGTTGAGAGCTTTGAGCATGGTCATCATTGTCTGATTCACATTCTTAGAGGGAAAGCATCAAGTCTTTCATCATTAGGTATAATGTTAGCTGTAGGATTTTTGCAGATGTTCGTTATCAAGTGTCAAGTTGAGGAAGTTCCTCTGTATTCCTATTTTCTTAGCATTCGTGGAATAAATGGGTGTTGTATTTTGTAAATTGTTTTTTCTGCATCAGTGAAGAAGACCCAGAGGTAACAGAAAATTCTGGGATTGTCAAATACATATATTTTAAATTGGAGCCCGTAATTTTTTCTTCTTGAAAGAGCCAGATAGTAAATATATTTGGCGTTGTGTGTCACATATTCTCTCTGTTTGATATACATTGTGTATTTTTTTCAACTTTTTAAAAGTTTAAAGACCACTCCTAATTAATGACTGTATAAAAACAATCCTCCAGTCACATTTGTGACATGGACTTTAGTTGTCTGACCCCTGTTTTGGGTTAATTCTTCATGTTGGTACATTTTTCTCATGTGAGAGGTAACTTTTTTTTTTTAATGTCCAGCTTTTCCTTAAGACAGATTGATTTTTGCATAGGTTCTTCTTTGGCCTGGATTACAAAAAACACTTGAAGTAGTTTGGAACTAATGATGTTAATTTATTTGTTTTAGAAACGTATATCAATAAGAAATCTAAATACAATGTCACAACATGATGTGATGGTGGCCAGTATTTTTATTTTACTTTTTCTTTTTACTGTCTAAATTATACACTACAGAGGAATTTTCTTTGTGGCTTTTCCTATTTTTCTTAAATATACATTATGTATGAATTAGACTTCAAAGAATCCAAGTTTTATGCAGAGGCTCAGGTTCAATTCCCTATTTGTGCAAACACTGAGGGCAAACCTTTTATCTTTGAGTGATGTTAAACTCTCATCACTAGTCTCTAAGCCCTGTGCCTTTTCCAAAACTACAGGGGACCAAAGCAGCATGGGCTTTTCATATTACTTATCTTTCCTTATTTTTTGGATTTGATTTCTCTACTTATTCCTGACACCTGGGTATTTTTTGCTTTTTTCCTTCTTTTTTTTTTTTCCCTTTCCTTTTTCCTCATGGAAAGAATTAGCATCTCTATTTATTTAGTCTGTTATATTGCTTAATATCCTGTGGTTTTGCAATGCATTTTCTTAGGTAATTCTAACAAGAACCCAAGTCTCAGAGTGGAGATATTGAAAAGAAATTCTTAACATGGAGGATGAATTAATGTACTTATATGGTTCTCTGCTCCTTCCCTCCATTCTCTAGACTTGTGTCAGGGCCCCATAGGAGTCAACACTGTAATACAGGCAAGGAAAGAAAAGTGCTGCTCCAGGTAATACTGGGACAATCATGGAGAAAGCACGAGTTATGCTGTGGTACTCAGGTAACTGAGTTTAATACAGTGGAAGATGAGAAAGACTCTCAGGACGTTGGTGTACAGCATGATTCAATGGATGCGTTGAGAGAGCCAGAAAATACAACATCGCTCTCCCACATAATCTACCGAGATTTGGTAGAGACATATACTTTTAAAAATATTATGCATTTTAATAATTTTCTCTTCATTAATCATGGTAGCAGCCAAAGCTTACTCTTACTGTTTTGTTTTGGTTTTGGTGGTGTTTTTGCTTTGGGAGTGGGCCAACTGGGACCCTTTTCTCTTTAATGTAACTAGATTAAAAGAATTTTTACCATATATTTAAGAGATATGGAAAAGCAAAAACATAAAATATTTGTATATGCTATTTTCTTTAAAAAACATTATATTCATTCACTTTTCCTGATCCATTGAGGAAACTGATTTTCAGTGAGTTAATGAAAAAGTCAGAAAATTGCAAAGGCAGAATTTAAATCCATGTTTTTCTGCCTGTAAATTCTGGCTTCTCTCCCCTCTGCTCTGCTGCTTCCTTAAAAGACTGAAAGGTTCCCGTAGACACCAGATGAAAGATTGAGCTTTGTATTCAGATCACTTACCTAAGTAGGGCTTGATGTCGTCTCCCACAAAGGGCCTAAATCACTAAGGTAGCCTTAATTTATTGCATATATGTCAAGTTAGAATATAAACCAAAAAAATCAAAATCCTAAGTCATTGAAGACATTATCAAACTATTACACTTAAATTTATTAAACTTGTATTTCTGTGCCCTATCTGAATAACTTTAAAAGATAACTTTATTTGAAAAATGAATAAACTCTATTATTTAAATTTATTTCAAGGTTTAGCTGGGGTCTTCACTTTTCCTGATCAAATTAGAATTTTTAAATTTTTTTTATTTCACTAGATTTAGGGAGTACAGTTGGTTTTCTGTTACATAGATGAATTGCATTGTGGTAGAGACAGGGCTTTTAGTGTACCCATCACCTGAATAGTGTACATTGTACC
>CM052440.1:114230496-114255496 GCA_028533085.1 Varecia variegata
TTCTCTAGGCATAAGTCCATGAAGAAGGTTGTATAATTTTGATATATCTAATGCACCTAAAATTAGATATGTTAGTTGACAATGGGAAATAAAAGAAAGAAACTAAGGAAATGGATGCAGCTCAAATATGAGATTTAGTCATCATCCTAGTGTGGATTCCAACATAACATTTATATCATGTCATACCTGTTAGATCTATGGTAAACCTATGATATCAAATGTGTGTATCAAGGGAAGCCTGAATTGACAAATAAAACATTGAGTAGGGGAAATAGGATTTTACACTTAAAAGAATCTTCCCTACAAAAGAAAATACATTTTTGACACAATGATTATTGTAACTATATATGGATTTAATACATTTCTAGGTAAGCACTGCCTTCGTCTTATTTTAGAGGTGATGAAAACTTCCCCTTATTGCCTGATCATTCCGGCAAAAATATCTTTCCTGTCTCTTTAACATGAAGCAAAATATAATCGACCATATTATTCTCATTAGAACTGACTTCTACAAATACAGGAAAGAGCACAGATTATGCTTCAAATTATCAAAGTCTGGAATTTTGAAAACTTGGTAATAATTAAAATGTCAGGAAATTAGATCCCTAATGAATATTTGTGGAATAAACACATGAATGATTATAACATTAACTATTAAATTATGAGAGAGAACTAAGCAGATTGACACAGGAATTAAGATGTTTTCCCAAGATGGTAGATTAGTAAAAGTAGGGCAACTGGTAATAGAAGGACAAATAATTATTTTGATCTACATATATATATAAATGATTTTGTTTTTTATATATACAACTAAAGAAAAAATATATATGTTCTTTTTCTAAACATATTTACAGTTATCAGTGTACCCAATGCAGTGAATGTGCCCAATAACATTTAATAGTCAAGTTGGCAGGAAGGGAAAGTGACTGGGACCATGTGAACAGTTCTTTGCTTCAGTTACTTGTTAACTGTGGCTGCAGCTGTCTGAGCAGCCAGGGGAAGCCTGACTCCCAGCGTGCTTCTGTAGGTGGTGGAAGAATGCCAACAAAGAACAGGAAAGGACCAGATACACTAGGGGAAACCAACTAACCATGGTGAAGCTTCCACCTCCATGTACGCTAAAGGAAAAGACTAACCGTACCTCCTTGGAATGCTGGTGTCTCCTCACTCAGTTGATTTTACAACCCTTCCCTTGTTGCTTCTAGTCATCTTGTCTTCTGAAGTCTAGATATGTTTCCAAAACTTACTTTCTTTCTCATAATTTGTTATTTTGCTTTTCTATTCTATTGGAAACCTCTAAAGTTTCTTGTTTATTTGTTTGTTTCTAGTCCTATTTCCTTAGTTGCTAATATCTGGGAATATCATGAGTGGGTATTTAGTATGTTATGCAGCATTCTTGAATCTCCAGAGTGTTTATGGCCAAAACTTTTATTAATTGTTCACAATAACCTACTAAAAATGAGCTTTACAGTTGATATTCAAATCTGGATAAGATGGAGAAACAGGGATTAGATTTACTTTCTGCTTTAAAAGATTAAAAAACTGGAAGAAATATAAAAAATCAGCTCACATGTATGAGGGAACAAGGGACAGTTATTCCTGAAGGATGGGAAACAAATGAGGTAAATTCCAGCTTACTGACTGGAGAAGGTTTCCAAGACACAGTGCAGACGGTGGGAACCACTCAGGAGCTGGGACTGGAAGGTGAGGGGAGCCAGCATGGCGAGCGTTCACAGAAGAGGGCTGGAGGGAAAAGAGCTGCTCAGAGAGAGAATTCCAAGGATCTGCAGAGAAACTCGACAGCTGTCTGAAACAGCTTTCCAGTGATAACCTGATTCCCAACGTGCATCTATAGGTGTTGTTCATGTGAGTACTGATAAGCCCACATGGAAGAAACTACTCAAGGCCAGAAAGAACCACCCAGAAGTATTAGAGAAAATAGTGCCTGGAGATTACAGAGGGCCTAGAATAGTGGCTGTTCCCAGCAGCCAGAGCAGAATTGCTCACAATTCACAAGGCATCAGTAAGAGTACTAAGAAGAAGGTTCTTGCTTCAGTAGTGTGGAAAACATTGTAATAGCTGTAGACTAAATGATGCTCTGATGTTAGCTAAGGAAGTCTCAAACCATGACTCAAAAGAATAAAATTGATTTAAACTCACTTAACTGTGTCACAGAACAAAGCTTAAGAATCTGATACAAAAAATACATAAATAAATAGTCCTCATCCAGTAAGGTAAAATTCACAATGCCTTATATTTAGCAAAAAATTTCCAGGCAAGCCTGCAGAGAATGCAAAGAAGAAAAAAAAATATCCATAATGAGGGAAAAGATTGATCAATTAAAACTGAATCACAAATGACACAAAGCATTGCATTAATAAGCAAAAACATTTAAAAACATTATTATAACTCTATTCCATGTGCTTACAAAGCTAGAGGGAAGAGTAAATTTGTTAAGGAAAGATATGGAAGAAATTTTTTTTTAAAGAACCCAAATTGAACTTCTATAGATGAAATCTACAAGGTCTAAAATGAAAAATTCACTGATGGGATTAACCCCAGGTTGCATGTTGCAGAATAAAATATTAATGAGTTGAAGAAACAGCAAAAGACATTATCCAAATGAAACACAGGGAGAAAAAAATGTGAAAAAAGAATTGGAAAACTTTACATGGCCAAAAATATGTGTAGGTGGGGTCTCCAAAATAAGGAAAGGGGAATATAAAAATATTTTTTACAATTAGTGGCCCAAAATTTTCCAAATTTGATGAAAACTATAAATTGGTAAATCCCAAAAACTCAATGAACCCAACCTCAAAAATAATGAAGTACACTATACTAAAGAATCACACAATAAATTGCTTAAAAACAATGATAAAAGGAAAAAAATAAAGCAGTTAGTGAAAGACATTGCATATAGAGAAACAAAGATAAAGATGACAGATTGCTCATTAAAAATAATTCAAGTTTCAAGACAGGTTGGAATGTTATCTTTAGTGCAATGAAATTTTAGATATATATGTACATGTGTGCATATAAATACACATATTCATATACATATAAATATGTGTGTATTTTTATCTGGAATTTTAAACCAAGAAAAAAACATCTTTATAAAAGCAAAGTGAAATAAAGATGTTTCAGGAATAAAAAGCTGAAATAATTCATTACCAGCAGACCATCACTACAACAAATATTAAAAGAAGTACTTAAAAAAAAAAAAAAAAAGGAAAATGATACCAGATGGAAATCTGGATCTACTCAAAAGAGCAAAGAGCACACAGGAAATAGTAACTACATGGGGGAATAGGAGGCATTTTCTTATTATTTAAATATCTTTAAAACATAATTAACTGTGTAAAGCAAACATAGGAACAGTGTAATGTAGCACTTATATGCAGAACTAAAATGTCTAACAATAATAGCACAAAAACAGAAGAGAAAAAAATAAATATACTTATACTGTTATAAGGTTCTAATTCTATATTTGAAGAGTGTATAATCACTTGAAGGTAGACTATGATAAGTTAAAAATATGTACTATAAACCCTAAAGCAACCTGTACAATAACACAACAAAGAGTTATAGCTCCAGAAGTCAAAAATAAAATAAAATGGAATCTTAAAATTCTATTTTATGATTTATATATTTGACATTCTAAAGAAAAAAATCTATAATATAAAGAACATAAGCAATGGAAAAAAGGAAATAAAGGACAGATATAACAGATGTAACATATATTCAAGATGGTATACTTAAACCTGACCATGTCAATAATCATATTAAATGTCTATTTGTTACCCCAATTAAAAGGCAGACATTATCAAATTGAATAAAAAATAAAGACTGAACTAGATACTGCCTATAGTGAATCCACCCTAAATACAATGATCCAAATAAATTAAAAATAGACTATGGAGAAGATATGCAAGCTAATAGCAATTATAGAAAATTAGAGAGGCTATATTAATATCAGACACAATAGATTAAGAGAAAATTGTATAACTATAATAGTTATTAAGATGGTCAATTTATCAAGAGATATAGTGATCATAAATATTTATGAACCCAATAACAGAAACTCAAAAGACATGAGGAGACAGCTTAGAGATCTCTAAGAAGAAATAGAAAGTTGACAGTGATAGAGACTTCACACCATCATCTTGATAACGGATAGCACAACTTACAGTCAGTAAAATTATAGACTTGCATGACAAGTCTATCATCAACCACCTTGGCCTATTTGGCATTTATAGATCAATCTACTCATTAACTGCAGAATGAACATTCTTTTCAACTGCACCCAGAACATTAAGCACGATGGACAAAATTCTGACCCATAAAACAAATCTCTATACATTTAAGAGTATGTAAGTCATACCAAATGTGTACTGAGGTCACAAAATCAATTTGAATCAGTAACAAAAAGATATCGAAACAGATCCCAAATATTCAATACCAAATAATTCACTTCTAAATAATCAGCAGGTCACAAAAGGAATCAAAAGAGAAATTAGAAAGTGTCTTGAATAAAAATAACACAAGTCAAAATTTGTGTGATGAAATTAAAATGTTACTTCGAAGGAAATTAGTAGCATAAATAATTCTATTACATCAGAAGAAAGATCTAAAATTATTTATTGATTTGAGATTCTAGTTAAAGAAAACATTAAAAGAAGAGCAAATGAAGCTAAAAGTCAAAGAAAAGAAATAATAAAGGCCAGAACAGTTATCAATGAAACCAAAAACTTAAAAATTATAATGAACTTCAATGAAATTAAAAGGTAGTTTTGGAGAAAATCAATAAAGCTGACAAAACTCCAGGCCTATAGAGGAGGAATAATAGAGAAGAGACTAAGTACCAACCTACCAACACCAGGAATGAGAAACATATTATAACTACAGTTTTTACAGGTTTTAAAAGTATAATATGGTATCTCCATATTTCTTTCCACAGAGGTTGTACTAGTTTGGAGTCCCACCAGCAGTGTATGAATGTTCCTATCTCTCTGCATCCACGCCAACATTTATTGTTTGGGGACTTTTTGATAAAGGCCATTCTCACTGTAGATACGTGATATCTCATTGTGGTTTTGATTTGCATTTCCTTGATGACTAGAGATGTTGAGCAGATGGAAGGGGCAGGAGGAGATGGGTGTATACACACATAATGAGTGCAATGCACACCGTCTGGGGGATGGACATGCTTGAAGCTTTGACTGGGGTGGGGGCAAGGGCAATATACGTAACCTAAACTTTTGTACCCCCATAATATACTGAGATTAAAAAAAAAGAAAAAAAAAGCATAATAAGAGAGTATGAGGAACTCCTTCATGCCACTAAACTCAATGCCTTCCACAAAATGGACACACTTCTTGAAAGACACAAACCACCAAAATGCACTTAAGAAGTAATAGATCATGTAAATAGTCCTATATCTAATAAATAAATTGAATCTGTAGTTAAAAACCCTCTCACAAAGAAACTCCAGGCACCAGTGTCTTCACAGGTGAATTCCACCAAACACTGAAAGAAGAATTAGTATCAATTATATAATAATTTTTCTAAAAAAATTGAAGAGGTTATAATATTACCTAACTCATTCTCTGAGGTTGACATTATTCTGAATAAAAATGAGAAAGAAACATTTCAAAAAAATTATAGACTAATATTCACTATAAACACAGATACTAAATTTTGACAAAACTAATCCAACAATATTTAGAAAACATAATACACCATAACCAAGCAGGATTTATTTAAATAGTATAAGGACAGTTTAACATCAAAACAAATCATATAAACAGACATACATATATTGACACAATCATATTGACACACACACATTTTTGTCTGTTAATATTAGCATCAGTATATATAATCACACACACGTACACACTTAAATGTGCTAGGTGGTATATTTCAGTTACAGTTTTCCAGTTGTTTTCTCTTTTCTCTGTGTAGTAAATATTTACTGAGGTTCCCTTATGTGTCAACCTTACCTGACTTGGAGAAAGACCAGACTGTTCATTATGCTGGTGTACATTGTCCTCAACTATGCCTAGTGACAGGACAGGGCTGTCTCATGTAGGTATGCCATCAGAGAGACTAAGGAACCAGCTTCTTCAGCTTGGCATTCCATAAACTTACTGTGTCACAGAATATCGCTGTGATGTGAGCAGCTATATCCTCTACATGACAGACTTCAAAAAAAGGCTGACGAAATTTAAGAAACACCAGAGGATACTATTTTTTTCTATATTAAGAGGAATGGAAATGCACACTTGGAAAAAGCTGTTTCGTGTCAGGGAATAGCAGAGAACGTTGGATTGGAGGGTATCTTTTCCCAAAATCAATAGCTCGACTTTTTAATAAACAGAGTCCTATTATATTTAGTAACAAAATGAAAGTAAAAGCTGCTTGGAGAGCAAGGACCACATTTTTATACCTACCATCAATTATAAAATAAGTGTTTAATAAATGTTTTTCTCCTAACTCTAAGCCAGTCTTTTCCCATACCAACACGCTGTGTTCATTTTTGGTCAAATAAATATATAATTCACATTAATAAGATACCAGTCAAATATTTTACTGACTGAAGATAAACATTATTATGCTTTCTCATTCTTGATAACCATTTAATGTTATGAAGCAGTAACGATATAGATCTATGAACACCATAGATCACAACATCTATCCAACAAACGCTAGGTAAAAATGTCAATGCTGAAGGCTGTTTATTTTTCAATTTCTCTGAAGAGATATTAGATATGACTGAGACACACACGCTTGTTCCACCTAAAGTAGAATTACCTGGTAGAAGTTGAACAGACGGATGTATGACAATGATTTTAATTGAACGTTTACTGAGTGTTAAACACAGTAGGAGATTTATGCCTTTATTATTCCTACAACTTTTGAGTAGTTACTTTCTTTAAGACACTATCTTCTGTGCTGGCAAAACAATGGTGAATGAGACAAACTAGGCCCCTGGGTGACCCTATGTTCCAATGGGAGAAAGACAGACAGTAAACAAATAAGTAAGGAAATAAGGTTTTTGCGGTTAGTGGTAACTGTTAGGAAGAAAGTAAAATAGAGTAATTTAATGGACAGCAACTGGAGGAGCAGCTCTTCTAAATTAGAAGCTGGGGAAGAGTAAAAAATCTAAATGACAAGAAAAGCCTAGAAGGGACACCTTATGTGAAGATGTTTTCAAACCAGGGGAACAACATGGGCAGAGGCCCTAAGGCCATCAGAGCTCATCTTCCTCAAGGAGAGGCAGGGCAGGGTCAGTGGGACAGGATCAGAGGAGGGGAGGGGAAGAGCCATGCAGATGAGAGCCAACTGGAGGAGGGGCGAGGAGGTGCAGGACCTTGCCAGCCAGAGAGGAAGTCTGGATTTATTCTGAATAAGATGGAAATTCACTGGAGGTCTTGAAACAGAGGATAAATACAATATTTTATCTGTTTTTAAGAGATCCCTGTGGCCAAGACCGAGGAAGCAAGAGTGGAAAGAGAGCAACCACTTAGGAGGTTAGTTTGTGTTTTGAGAGAGAAGTGTTGGTTGTTGGACTAACATGCTAACACAGAGGAGACAGAGTGAGGTGGGTGGGTTTGGAAATATTTTGAAGGTAGAGCCAATGGTACTTACTAATTTGTTAGACTTCGGAATGGAAAGATGAGGGGAGAAGGGGAGTCAATTTATAGCTTAGTTAGTGTCGGTGCCACACAACATATTATTTATATCTCACTATAAGCTTGCCAGATAAATACGAAAATTCTGATGTCACAAAGGATGCAAGTGATGTTTAGCTAGAGATGGAACCTGCCCAAGAGCACACTGCTAGGAAGTGGCAGAATCAAGATTCAAATCCAAAGAACAGTATATTTATTTATACAATGCCCTCACACTTAGAAGCAGGCAGCTTGACAAGATTATAAAGCACAGACTCAAAGGGACAAGCTGAGCTTCAGAGCATCTGGTCGGCAAAATTAGAACTAGCAGGAATATCTAACATCAGCTTACTAACAACCCGCTCAAAGCACTGATTCATTCTGCAAAACCCAGATTCCACTTGATAATTTCAACATGGGGCAGTGGGGTGAGACTCATAGCATTCCCTCAGCCTTATTAAAATCATTAAAGTATTTCAAGATAGAATTGTTTCTTCACAGGAAAAGATCCCATATCACTGCACAGTGTTTTGGATTAAAAAACTTTTTATTTTGAGTTGGATGATTTTTTTTTTTACCAGCAAATATGCTTTTGAAAGAATTTCTTTCTTTTTCTACAAGTAGTATGGGTTTTTTAAAAAATTACATGTATGCTTGACCAAAAAGTCAATAATTCTTTCCATTGGTTAGGCTTTTAAGGTTACAAGAGTTATATTTGATATCTGCCATTAGATGAATTCTAAAACTATTAATGGTAATTATTGCCTTTCTATGAGACCTAATAGGGTCCAGTCCTTCTGGTGCCTAAAATAAAAACAGGAAGAGTTGTAAACACATGCCATCACTGGTGTATCACCTTACTCTGTGGAATCAGTGATCAGGTCCACAGAGCCTGTCCTCCATCAGACCTTTCTGTCTTCCCATCTAAGGCATCAGCAGGGGAAGGTCAACAGTGATGTGACTTCTAAAGCACTACAGAGAAAGAACCTCATCTGCAGAAGGGCTAAAAACCTGTGCCAGTAATACCCGATTAAATTATCCTTGATAAAAACAAAGAATAATAAAGAGCTCTTTTTAAAAATTAAACAATGATTTAAAAAAAACACCTTTCCTGACTGATGCCTTCCTTCCTTTTGAATTTTCAAGTTTTTCAACAGACGTCTTATAAAGAGATTCAATTAATTTATTTTTAGCTTGGCAAGGAAAAGGGAGTCTGTTCTTTGGACAATAATTCCCCTAAAACACCAACAGTCATTTAACAAGAAAAACCATTCTTTTTATCACTTATGTCCTGAATAATACAATGTTAACCCAAAGAAAAGAGATTCAGAATATACAATACTCTCTAAATTGTGTATTGGGGGAGATTTCCTTTGGCATAGGTAAAGCACTACTTGGAATAAAATAACTTTGTAAAGATATCCCCAGACACATATTTTAAAAAGAATTTTAGGGCTGTAGCTGATTTTCCCTTTAATTATCTCTATAAATTTCAGGAAAATCTAACACAAAGGAACATTATAATGGCTTATTACTCTTTGAGATAAATGTTGGGTAGAAAAATCAGTAAATGAATGAAACAAGCCCACAACTATTATTGTGCAATTGTAATTTGGTTTCATGAAACATAAATAATAGTCTAAAATAGAAGCAAGGAAATTAAACATATAAAGAAATGCCAGTCAAATGTGTAGATAATGATTTATGTAAAGTTATATTCAGGGAAATATTATTAATACTAACAAGTTTAGAAATAGCCTTCATGTTTAGTGATAAGAAAGTAGTTATGTAAATGCATTCATTTGCAAGCCCTTAAAGTAAATCTTTGCAGACAATGATACAGTGTAAGGAATTGTACAATAAAAGGCAACATAGGTTGAGCTTTTGCCTTAGGCTGAGCACTGTGTTATGCAACTTAATGTATTATACATGTAACCTTTACCACTCTAAGGAATAGGTAATGTTGTTATCTCCATCTTCCTGATGTGGAAAGAGGGTAGAGAGTAAATAAATTCACAACTAACACATGGTACGTGGTAGAGCTCCTACTTGATTTGAACGTGATGTGTCTGCTTCCAAAACTCATGCTCTTTACACCCCATTCTGTCAAATTGTTGAAAATACTCAGCTTAACTATCTTTAAGTTAATTGAATTTCATTTTTAATGTTTGTTGCTCGTGTGCTTTCATGAAGCGAACAAAACACCCAGAACCACTGTTTTTCCACCCAGAAACTTAGATAACAGGGCACCCAGTATAATTCCGATGGGCTCAGAAATGTGCTGTCCTAGTATCTAAGGGACATAAGATATTAGGAATGTGCACAGCACTTCTATTTCAGTGACCATGACAGTAGGTAAGCAGTGATCTTTCGAGCCTTTTCATTATGAGTTCCTACCCTTTTCCATATGAATTTGATCCTTGTTTTTGGAACTCACTAAACATGAACACATGATATTCAATATGCTTTGTTTTTACATGTGGTTTAGATAGGCATCTAAGGGGATATTAACATTGCCTCTTTCTCTGTGGAACCAGCTTCAGCTTATGTGGTTCATCCTAGGAGTCAACTGCTATAGAAATTCATTGTCTTTAATATTCTATTAAACTGTCTGCTTACGGGACGTCAGACTCTCCGGATTTTCTCTCAAGTTCACTGGCCGCTCCTTCTCTGTCTTTTTCACTGATTCTTCCTCATGCTCTCACTTCTACATATTAGAGTGTTCGGGAATCAACACTCAGACCTCTCGAGTTATATTTTATCCAATCCCATGGCTTTAAATGCAATCTCTTTGTTGATGACTCTCAAATTTTATGTCTCAAAATGAGTATATCCAAATGCTCACTTTACTGTCTCATTCACTGGCCTACCTAAATATTTCAAATTTCTTTCAAACCAAAATAAACCTCTTGATTGTCTACCCCTATCCAAAAAAAAAAAAAAAAAAAAATCAAAAAATCAAACAATGAAACAAACAAAAAACCCCTGCTCCTGGCCCCTCTCATTTGGAGTCTCAGTAAAGAACAGCACCATTCACCTACTGTCAGTCCACACCCTCACGTGCAATCGATCCTCACGTCCTTCAGGATTCCTCTTCAAAATTTATCCCTAATTCACCCGTGTCTCACACCACTCCAGCTGTCATCTCTCACCTGTCTTCTAACTGGACTGTCTTTTGCTCATCCTCCTCTGAGGTCTGTTTCCTCGGGGAATCACAGACAGTGGGTGAGCACCCAGCCTCTGCTCTCACACTTGTAGACTTCAGTGACTGGCTCAGATATAACCAGTTCTGTGACCACGTGAGACTCACTTGATTTCTGGATCTAAGTTTCCTCATTTGCAAAATAAGGAGAATAATACAATAGACCTCTTAGAGTTGATCTGAGGATGAAAGAAATTAAACAAGGTAAAATGCTTTGCAAAGTGTTGGCACATTGAAAGTCCTCAGTAAATGCTAGTTATTTTTTTTTTAACAATAAGCCAATTTTACTATAGGTTATTAAGTATTAAATATCCAATTTCCTTAAGTACTAAGTTTGATAGTTGATATCTGTGACATTTCACTTTGACACCTTTTGTTTTATTTTTATTGTGAAGGTACATCTTCAGTCTTTCAAGCACACATTTTGGCTTGTGATTATCTTTCACATGTTTTTAGAACAATTTTTGTGAAACCATAGATAAGTCAAAAATTGATATTATTTTTTAATATGAGTTCCGTCGTGGAACCAATACAGTACAGACAGCTCGAAATATCAATGAAGTGTTTGGGAAGGATATGGCTAATGAACACGATGGTTTGAGAAGGTCTGTTCTGGTGATTTTAATCTTAAAAATGAGCCATGTGGGTGACCTGAGGCAAAGGTGGATAATGATGAACTGAAAGCTGTAGTGGAAGCAAATCCATCTCAACCTACATGAGAATCAGCAGCAATTTTGACGTTACTATTCCAATATTGGACCATTTGAAACAAATGAGCAAGGTAAAGAAGCTGAATGGATGGGTTCCACATGAATTAAATGGCCATTAGCAGAGAAATTGTCTCGAAGCTTGACTTTTTTTGCTTTCACGACATAAAGGTGAACCATTTCTACACCATATTGTTAGGTGTGATGGAAATGGATTCTTTTTGACAATCACAAGTGGTCAGGACAATGGTTGGATAAAGATGAAGTGCCAAATAGAGTCCAAAACTGAATATTCAACAAAAAAAAGCTAATGGTGTCTGTTTGGTGGTCCGGTGCTGATATTATCCACTACAGCTTCATGAAACCTGGTCAATTGATTATAGCAGATGTCTACTGCAACTAGTTAGATGAAATGATGAGGACACTTGCGATTAAGCAGATGAGGCTGGTCAACAGAGACAGGCCAATCCTTTTTCCAGACAATGCTTGACTACATATAACACAAACACCACTGCTCACACTACTGAGGCCGGACTTGGAAACTCTCTGTCATCCACGGTACACACCAGCTGACTACCACTTCTTCCAGGCTTTGGACCACTTATTGCAAGGAAAAATATTCAATCCTTAACAAGCTGTGGAAGAGGCCTTTTGTGATTTCACTGCCACTCATTCTCCAGGCTTCTTTGCTGCTGGCAGAAACAAGCTACTGTTAAGATGCCAAAAGTGTGTTGATAGTTTAGCCGCATACTTTGATTAATTGTACTGATTCTTGTTTGAGATATAATAAATCATACTTTTGACCAGAAATTGGACATTTCATATTTAATGACATAATACATAAATCCAATCATGTTATTAATATTTCCTTGTTCTAAATTCTTCCTTGGCATCTATCACACTTGAATAAATCCTTAACATACCCCACAACTCTAAATATCTAGACCACCAGCTCTCCTGATCCCAGTTTTTAGTTATTTTAGAGATGAGTCTTGATCTGTTGCCCAGAGCAGATTCCAGTGGCCCACATAGCTCATGTCTAACTACTGTCTTCCAGCTCACAGTGTGCAAGCCACTTGCTCTTGTGAATTGACTCAGCTGTTTCAGCCTCACTTTATAATTCTAGGTGCCTCTGCTTCCTACCCTCTTTGCTCAGATCTTCAAAAAACTTTCTCATTTCATTTATGTTTCTCTTCAAATTTTACCCATATTTCAAGGTAACATGTTTTTTCTGGCCATCCTATAAAAAATAATACCCGCATCCATCTCTACTTCTGTACCTTGCTTTATTTTGTTTCATACTGCTCATCATATCCTGATACATACTTCTTTGTCCATTTGTTTATTGCCAGCTCCCCTTAAAAGAGAGTAATCTGCATAAGAATAAAAACTTATTCCATTAGAACTTTTGTTCACTTTTGTTTCTCCCTCCCTTGGCACAATGCCTGCTAGTAATAGGTGCTCAGTAAATGTTTGGTGAGTGAAATAGTACATACAATATGTTATAACAAGCTTTTCAGAATCTGTTTTACCAATAAACATCAATCTCTCTAGTTCCATTGTTTGATTCATATTGGGCACTTAATAAATATTTATAAGTGAAAATTTATTGGTGAATGAATGAACATAATATAATCAGAAGAACATCCCATGTGGGATGCAGTTAGGGAAGGTGTGATGCAGTGGCAACTCTTTTCAACTGGAAAAACAAATATTGAATTTACAGAGAATCTAAACTACTTCTTTTCTTGCTTGGTTATCATTTCTGATAAATATTTTGTTCCTTGTGATTAAGTACAAGTTAGACACTATAAATATGGAAAATCAATTGCACAGTAATAGCTGCTAGTACCTTTGACACTTAAAAATAGATCCAATTATTAAAATCCAATTTACTTATAGTTTGAGCAATTACAAAAACTCAGTATCTTAATTTAACATATGAGAGGCTCCTTGACTTTGGGCACAGGTATGTCTTTTTCATGGGTTATTATGGCCTAAATCCTACCTTTCAATGACAAAGATAATTCACATTTGAGAGAACAGGTAGAAGTTATCCCACTGAAGGTGAAAACAGCATAGCAGTACCTAGTAGAAAGCTTGGGAAACACAGACTAGAAGATCAGAAAAATGCTCTAATTGGGCAGTCAAATAATTTTAATATGCTTATGCTTTTAAATATTTCTTATCATAGGATTTTTCTAGAAGCTACTGTAGTTTGCATTGTCAGAATATATTTCATTTAAAATTCTTTTTTTATAAAACCAGTTTAAGAGAAATAGCAGAAATTATTTTTATTCAAAAACTTGAGATATTTTTAGTGCCAAAGGGAAGACATAAAGATGCATTCGATCTTTTTAAGGAAAAAGAGGAAAAATTCATTGAGGAGAAGTATTTGGAACTGTTCCAGGATATAAAAATTCATTCCAGTGTAAACAAAGCATTATATTAGAAAACCACATGCACAGGTCATTTTCTGACCTGAATAGGAAAGTGAGGCAATGGTTCTAACCACGCTAATATTTTCTCACTAGAGAGAAGAGCAGCGTGATACAAAAGAAAGATCAGGGTTTGGAGGCTGAAGAACTGGCTCTAAATTCTGGTTCTGATACTTTGTAGCCTCCCGAACAGGGGCATATTCCTTATCTGCTCTTCATAAGTCACATTCGTAGTCATGACTCCTATCTAATATGATTGCTGTAAGGAGCAAATGAATGTCACATTTGTTCAAGCAAACATCATGCTCTGGAAAGGAGGCAACATGCCCATGCTGATGGGTGGTTCCTGAATGGAATATTTCAGAAGCTACAAAGAGGTGCAGGGTAGAGACAGCATGCCGAAGCCAGTGGAGCAAGGGAGACATCACTCCAGCATATCCCCCTGGTGGTCTATATTCTAGATTTATCTGGTGTTCTCTAATTCCTCAGATTTCCCAAGCTCTCTCTCCCCTACCTGAAATGTTCTTCCTCCAGCACATCCTCTCCTTTTCCATAACCCCACCTTGTCCTTTAAGTCTCAGCTTAAATATCACTTGTCCCAAAGAGCCTCCCAGAGACCACTCAGAGTAGATTAGGCCTGCCTTGTTCCCATGGCACATTCTTCTTCTTCATAACTCTCAGATTTTTTGTGTGATTACTTGTGCCAAATCTCGTACCAGTTACACTAGAAGTTCTAAGAGGGCAAGGACTCTGTGTGTTTTATTCAACCCTGTATTATCATAGTGCAATACAATGAGTGAGTGCTCAATAAATATTTGTTGGATGAATTGAAAAATAATTTAAATCCATATTGCATAAGAATTAGTAATATAACAAGAAGATAGCAAGAGGGATTGAGACATATGTAAGGTATAAGTGAAAGTAAAGGAATTTAAAGAAAAACTTGAATAATTTGCTTTTTCATTCAAAATAGATGAAACTTAATTGACAGTGGAACTATGTATTATGGTATAGAGCCTGACACATAATACATGTTGAATAAATATTCATTGAGTAAATAAACATATAATTAAATAAGTGCACCGAAAGTCAACATGAGCCTTCAGGCACTCTGACATAAAACAATCTAGATGTGACTTTTAACACAAGGAAAAATGATGAATTGCTAAAATGAAATGAATTAGAATTCAAGGAACAAAACCATTAAGAATTGTTCAGGGATTTTTTTTCTATCAGATTCATAAATGTCCAAAACATCTTGGTTAGTATTTGTATATGTTCTTTTTTTTTTTTTGAGACAGAGTCTCACTTTGTTGCCCGGGCTAGAATGTGGTGGCGTCAGCCTCACTCACAGCAACCTCAAAGTCCTGGGCTCAAGCGATCCTCCTGCCTCAGCCTCCCGAGTAGCTGGGACTACAGGCATGTGCCACCATGCCTGGCTGACTTTTTCTATTTATGTTTTTAGTTGTCCATATAATTTCTTTCTATTTTTAGTAGAGACGAGGTCTCACTCTTGCTCAAGCTGGTCTTGAACTCCTGAGCTCAAACGATCCGCCGCCTTGGCCTCCCAGAGTGCTAGGATTACAGGAGTGAGCCACTGCGCCCTGCCTGTATATGTTCTTAAATGTGAATTATGAAGGAGGAAAGATTAGCTATAAAATGCTTTTTCTTACATTTACACAAATGATGAAAATGTAATTTATGTTTTTTTCTACATGTAAGAAGGTTCGCATTTCCAATGGTAGTGTAAAGGCCCAATGTAAGCACAAGGGACTTATTAGAAGGAGGAAAAATTTTTACTGGTAAGATAATGAATTCCATTTGAAGTCTGTTCAGATTAAAGAGCCTATGGAGATCTCTAACTTCGGCTGAGACTTAGGACAAGTTATTTAATCTCTTTGTACCTCTATTGCATAGGATGGAAATAATGCTACTATCAACTGAATTTTATTTCTGTGTTAAAAGTGTTGATATATGTAAAATGTTTAAAATAGAGACTGGCATCTGACAGATTTTTTTCAATGAACATCAGCCATTGTTATTAATATTAGTAACAAGTCCACTGGGCAATTGAATATACAGGTCTGAAACCGAGGAAAGTGAATGGGGCTATCCACACACATTTGGGAAACCTCAGCACAGAGAAGAATGAAAGCCATAGCAAAAAAAAAAATGGTTTTCCCTAGAGAGCTAGAGATAGAAATATATAGAGATAGAGGGAGAGAGAGAGAGTGTGTGTGTGTGTGTGTGTGTGTGTGTATAATTTGAAAAGAGTTGAGATAGAAGGAGAAATATCTCCTGGGAAAATCTATATTCATATTATAGATAGCAAAGGTCTAGTCAGTGAAGGTGGCTAAGAAGAAATTGAAACGATACATTCCATTTAGTTAGAAGATTTTTCTTTTTTAGGAATCTGATCATAAAATATAACTTTTTTTTAAAAAAAGCATTATGTAAAAATAATGCACTATAAAAAAGTTTCTGAGGAGAAGGGAATGATTTATGTTGAATTTTGCCTCTATTTTCTTAACAATTCTACCCTGGCTCTAAAGAGCAAAGCAACAGCTCCACAGTTAATGCGAGACACTTTCTTCAGATGGCAGGTCAGCAGTTCTCTGTTATTACCAGAGCACATCTGTCAGAGACCTCACTCTAGACTAAGTGACTTATTAATCTTCCCAACTGTACCTACTACTATCTCATGGGGACTTCACTAAACACCCTTTTCTCCACGTCATTATATATTCAGTGATGTTTTCCAGTGATGTATGAGTGCTTGTTATAAATCTAGGCCCTGGGCACCTGTCTGGCTGTTTGGTAGGTCCAACCCTTAACTTACTTTCTATTTTTATTATGAAACACATTTTTACCACATGGCATTGTATTGTGACCCATCTCTTCTCATGTGAAGGTACTAAGGTACAAGTACTAACTCTGGAATCATCATGCCCAGGTAAAAAATCTTGTCCTACATCCTACTATGTGACTTTGAGCAAGTTATTTAACCTCTCTGGGCCTTTTTACCTGAAATTCCCTATTTGTAAAATGAGGACCATAACAGTAGTATGTATTTCGGCCGGCACGGTGGCTCACGCCTGTAATCCTAGCACTCTGGGAGGCCGAGGTGGGTGGATCGCTCGAGGTCAGGAGTTCGAGACCAGACTGAGCAAGAGCGAGACCTCGTCTCTACTAAAAATAGAAAGAAATTATCTGGCCAACTAAAAATATATATAGAAAAATTAGCCAGGCATGGTGGCACATGCCTGTAGTCCCAGCTACTCGGGAGGCTGAGGCAGGAGGATTGCTTGAGCCCAGGAGTTTGAGGTTGCTGTGAGCTAGGCTGACGCCACGGCACTCACTCTAGCCCGGGCAACAGAGCGAGACTCTGTCTCAAAAAAAAAAAAAAACAAAAAACAACAAAAAAAACCCAATAGTATGTATTTCATAATGCAACGCCTGGCACATGATGTGTGCTTTGTAGCTATAAGTTATCATCATTTTCAAAAATGATGAAGTACTTAAAGAAGAATAAGACATATTCATTCCCTGAGTCATGAAGCTTGCACTTTAATAAAGGAAACAGATGTTAAGCAAACCACTAGAGTACGGCACCTTTGCTATATTAGAGATATTTCCACTACATACAGCATTTGAACAACAAAAAGTATTTAATCAGCTTTGCTTGGGGCAGGTGGGTGTGGGATATATAGGTGAAGTGTTACAAGAAAGGAAAACTTTTACATGCTATTTGCTCTTAAGAGGCTTTTACTAAACTCTGTATGGGAAAAAATTTTGTGGGATCTAATAATAAGGAAAGGGAAATTAAAAGACCAAACAATCATTGTCATGTCGATGTCTATAAATGAGAGCTGGCCAGATGGATAAGGCATATTATAGGAAAAATAAGAGTGAGGTGGAGAAAGTAAAAATAGTAAAAGCATGCAAGTTTTTCCAAGATAATATAAATTTTATGCTTATGAGATGTTTTCTTGTAGTGTCATTTTATTGGGAAAGACAGTATGGCAATAGGAATAATATGATGTGTGAATAATGACTATAAACCTATGAATCAAACATGAAAGTGCTTGGAAATTTACACATTGCTGTAGAATAATATTAAATTTTTATATGATGTTTTATATAAACTACAAACCAAGATATTATCATTTTAAAACCAAATAGAACTAAAATCAGTATCTTTATAAACATCTGAAAAAATAAAGCAGTAAAATACATATTTGACTTTACATAATCAATCTATGACTTTAGGCCTTCATATTTTTATTTGCAAAATGTTTTCACATTTTTAGGAGCAAATTAATATGTAGTAATGATAACTTGTGTTTGTATTTATAATCCCACCTTTTTCAAAAGGTTTTAGTACAATCATTACGCAAAGATGGACATGTATCTTTCTTTACTAATTATTAGACTGAATGAGTAATTATGTTTTCATCCTAAGTATTTAAGATATAAAATAAATGGCATTACTTATTTTTAAAACTATATATCGCAGTAACATTTAAAATTATATTTCTATTCATTGTCATGGTGTTTCTACAGCCATTTCTATGATATTATATCCCACTCAGAGTAAGAAAAGTTTCTGAATACAAATTCAATTGCAAGGGGGCATCCTAATTCAAAAGGTAAGACATTAATTATGTGGGGGAAGTATCCCTCTGAATAGAACATTTCTAATGTCTTAATATATAGCTGTTTATATGAGAACAAAGAGATATTCTCTCGTGAAGGAAAAAAAAGGAAAGCATTGAAATAAGAAATCAAACCTTGGTTATAATCCCGACTTGTCATTTATAGCCATTTATTGTTGGCCAATGAGTTAGGCTCTCCAAGCCTCAATAGGTAAATCACAGGAAAATTGGTGTCCGGAAGATGATCATAACACTTTGAAACTTATATGGATAACTTATTATCCTTTGATGTTAGAAAATGTTATTTAGATATTTGGGATATATCCTTTTTCTGATCTTCAGAAAATTATTTCTGAAACTGAAGTGCGATTTTATTTCCCATAAGTTGTTTTTCTGATGAAGAAAATGCAGAAGATGAGACAGTATAAACATGACTCCTAAAATATTTCCCACGTGGAGATTCTTTGATAGCTAATTATGAACTACAAATCTTGGAAATTTAATTTTGAAAAATCAAATGCTTTAAAATAAATTTCACATAAAAATAGCATGGTATAATTTTGAGTTTGAGTTTAGTTACTTTGACTCTTATATGTCCAACCTAAATGATTGCTTAATTTCTTTTGAAAACTTTTAAAATATCAATAATAATTTATTCCAATTTATCTAATTTTTTGAGTTAAAAACTCAGAATCTATGTTAACAATGTTATAAAAAATGTCAGAATAAATGCTACAAAGAATGTAGAATTTTTTTTAATATGCACATGAACATACACACACAGAAACACAAACAACATTAAATAAAAATGAACAAAGACAAGTTTATCTTTTTAACACAAATAGCTGACAAGATTATGCACATAAAACAGACTAGGAAGCCTTTTAAGATACAGACTAAATATAGTTATAAATCTGAAAATGCATTTTAATTTAAAAAGAACCCCAAATAAAGATGACATCTACATGCTGATCATCCACATTAACCCTCACTGTGAAATAAGGCACATATTTGCAAGAAGGATGTGCAAAGATCCACATGTCTATGATCTAGAAATCATATAAAATTAACTATAACATGTGATTGCAGCACATGACTTAGATTTCAATAAAACTATTGTCTCAGTTGAGAAAACCAACCAAACAGGGAGCGATTTGGAAGGGTGAAGAGGTAGAAGGAATAGGCAAAGCAAGAATATATAATTCATAATACTACAGATTTCCATTTTCTACATAATTGCTTCAAGAAACTTGCAAATTCATTTTCATGAGGTGATTTCCTTTGAAATCTGTAAATATTTACACAAAAATGATTTTAGAAATGAGCCAAATGCACCCAACAGCCTAAATCATAAAATTCCAATAAGCACAGGATTTTTCATACCACAAAATTCTTGACCATAAGAAGCTGGAAAAAATGTAATTTATACATTTAAAAACCTCTAAATTGCTTTATAAAAATGCAAATAAAAAATAAATGGAAAATATGCATCAATTAATTTATAATTGATTTTGATTCTGATGCTTACCAGATGGACTTCCTTACCTATACAATGAGTGCTAATTATTGAAATATCATAGCTATATTTGTTCCTAAATCCAAAATACATTTTTATTTTTCCAGGAAATTCAGTAGAAGTTCAAATTCTCCTAAAACCTTTCCCATCTGAAATAAACTACCTTCACTGAATTTAAATATGATTTAATGTAAATATTTAAATAAAATCAAGTAAACAATGATACACCGTGAATTCATTTTAAGCATCTTTAGTAATAAATTCTGATTTACTGGTCCTTGGTTGAGAAATTACCAGCTTGTTTTGAATATATGTGTATATATATTCTCTAATTTTTATTGCAATTTGAATATAAGATGCTGTTTAGCTGCTATCCAAAAATACTTTGAATGATATTTGAATTAACCTTATCCAAAGACATAAAGACATAGATTCTAGACACATGTAAGCTATACAGGTGGCAGAGATCGAGAACTACCAAACTCTGGTAGTTGTGAAGGGATTTGAGAATAGAGATGGAAATATTCATTGGATAACAAATTTATAGACAAGCACAATTTACATAATCTAAGTCTTTTTTGAGGGAGGAAAATATTAATATGAGTTGATATTTAAGAAGACTGCTGATTAATGTTATGAGACATATGTTCTAAATTAAAGTTTGAATGGCTTCAGTTAAAAATTTTTGGACAGAAATATATAACTCTTAATAGTCATAGAGTAATCCAAATAATCATAATATTATTTTGATGTGAATGAGATCAAAGATCTACATCTTTTACAGAAAACATAATACTTAATCCTCAGAATAGAGACTTTAAATTTAGCCCTTACTTGAGTGGATATTTATACCTGAACACATTCAATAAATATTTTTAGATGGAATAAATGGATTAATGAATGAAAGTTACAGGATATAACTGTTTTACTAATGTTTTGATATGAGGAAACCAATTTCAAACTAAATACCAAAACTTTTTCTGCACCAAGTGGCACTCCAATGCATGACCCCATTTCTTCAAACAATATTTAAAAAAAGAGATAATGTTGCATTCTGTCGTTAATAGTCATATCAAATTTCCTTTCATAATTCCAGTGAGACAGTCCTAGTATCCAAATATTCCAGTTGAGGAGACAGAGACAAAGAGAGGCGTGAGATAAAGGGAAGATAAAGCTAGAATCTTGGGTTTGACTCCCTCCCAAGAGTTTAATCCACTCCCCCACATTCCAATTTACAGTAAAATGAAATTGGCACATTAACCTGAAAGGAAAAAAAAGAAAGAAAAATGACCAAATTCATTCAGTGAATTCAGGCATATCCAATGAAGTAATAGCGAGTTCATGCAAAAAGGAATTTGGCTCTGAAATAGCAAAATTTATTTATATCTAGTGGTAAAAAAAGGCAATTAAAAAAATAATCTGGAAGTGCTTGAGAGTGGAACTAAAATAGAGAATTGACTTGTGCTCATTGTAAAGTGGCTTTAGAAAGGAATTCTGATGAACAAACATTAAAAATTGAGTTCTCAGTCATCCTGCTTCATCAGAGCCTTTCGGTTCCTACAGAAACTCTATAAATTACAAGACATAGAGGAATACGATAAATTTGCAATTATCAGGTCAGAATATGTGAATGATACAGAAATAGAGCTTAACAGGAAATTTTTATTTCACTCCAGAAATTCTCAGTTCTTTATTATAGTTATTAGGAAGACTCTAAAACTGTCAGTCCTGTCTTTGACAAAATGAACTGCATTCTAAGTGCCCTCAAAGCGAAATCTCTTATGAAAGACAAGCCAGAAATAGATGGAATAGTATGGAAAAAAGAAAGGCAAATGAAACTAAAAATGAGATACCATTTAAAGTATAATATATGAAAAATGGCAGTTGTACTTAAGGGCAAGGAGAGAATACAAAATGGTAAAGCAAGAAGGAAATGAATAGAGACAGGATATAAGACACATAAACAAATTCTTACAACCCAGATTTGCTCTAGGTACTTTCCTATATTCACTGGATCTTAGGGCATTTGTGTTAGTCTCTGTGTTTGACTATCATCAAGTTTATATAAACATGTTCGAACATGCATGTACTTAGAGTGACATTGCTGTCTATGACTTGTTCTTTCAAAACACAGAAATAGAGAAAATATAAGTTACTGATTAGTACCTAATAGAATTTCCAGTATTGTGGTCTATCTAGGCAAAACAACACATTAGGAGAATGACTCTCCCTCCCCGCTCCCCCTTTTTAAATATGATGCAACTTTTACAAACCATTTAATGCATCCTCAATTTCCCATTCAGAATATCATGATGATTCATTTATACTTACCCATCTTTTGTGTTGGTGATTAAAATTCAACCAATTTTAAGTATTAGAACTCCTTGCATAAAATGTATTTTTAAATGGGAATTTATATCATTCTGATATTTCTTCTAATAAGCTTGTTGAGATTTCATATAAAATTTGTGAAACATAACCAATAAACTCTCCAAAGCTCACAGAACATTATTAATAATCATATGCTATCAATTAAAATGTATAATATAGACAATTTATGTGACTAATTCACTCAGAATAACTACTTATATCATTTGAATTAAAGGAAAAAGAAATATCTGCCTAAATTACTTTTCATTTTACATGCCAGAGTAGTGGGCTTTTAAAAAGCAATGCGTAATCAACTCTATCCAGCAGAAAACAAGTTTAAATACCCACAAGTACATTCTAAGGTAAAAGTGAAACTTGACTTATTTGTTTAAATTTGCTAGACCAGTGCATCTAGAGTATGTTGACATAGGGGATAGAAGAAAGAGAAGAAATCACATAGTGTTGTATCCTAATTAATTTCAACAAGTGTTTCTTTAATGGTATTGTCATGGTGTTGTATCGGAAATCATCCTGTAGGGTTATTATATTGTTAATGCTTTTCTTCATTTGCCCTATTTACTACCAGGACCACGAAAATGTTTAGAGTACTTGCAGATTTGAAAGTTAAGATTACTGTGTTTTTAAGCAGATACATTAATATACTCATAATAAACATTAAATATATTAAAATCCACAAAATTAAAAGAAATTAATTTGCAATTTTGGAAAACTAAAATGTCTTAATAATTTTTAAATATACATAAATAGGATTGCCTATATATGAAAATGATCACCTTTGTAAAAATACTTAATCAAAATGGCAAGAGTTTTAGTTTATCATTAATACTGTCTTTCAGAAAAACAATAAATGAACACATTTTTTGAAACAAATCATGGAATTTTTAAAAGAAGTTAATTTTCTGCTCTTAAATATGACTATCACAGCAGCTGAACTGACAACATACCATGGGATGGCTGATGATAGTAATGCATGATATTCTAGCAGCAGAGTATATCAGTCATAAAATGAGTCATGTAATTAATACCTATGTTTCTACATATGCCCCAAACACTTAATGATGTAGGTATGGAATACCAGAATTGTTAATCATTTTAGCTTACAAAAAGTTATTTCTATGCTATTAATTTGTACCTAGCTGACATATAAACTGAGCAAAGATCTCCTTTGGTAGAAACAGTTGGGTTTGTTTGGGAATAAAGTTAAATACACTTTTGGTTTCTCATTATTATTGGTTTGAAGTACTATTAAGTCAAAAAAAAAATAAAGATCTTTGCCTTTTGTAAGAACATGTTTTATGTATGATTGAAGTTTTTACAACACTCAGAAAAAGCCATCCGATGTTAGATTTAAAAATAAAATCAAAAGCATTTTCTGACATAGTACACATGAAAAATTGGAAATTCCAATATCTTCAATAGAAGTTGTAGAAAGTGTATGTCTCCTTGGAGTTTGACACCCACTTAACACAGCAGAAAATAAGGTACTATACTGTAAACAAAAAAGTACAGTAAAGGACAGTTGTAAATTTACATAAGAATAGTTCATAAACATTTTGGTCTTTCCATAACAGTTTTTATATAAAATGAATAAAAAAACCTTTAGACAGCTGTCATCACTCTTGTTTGACCACTTTTCACTTATATGCACACAGACATATTTATATAGCAATATACTGATGCACCGTTACATGGATATTAAACTATGATTACTGATTGTAACTGAAATGTGCATTATCCAATCAACATTATCCATAGTTGAAATACTCTTACATTATGTATTCTTGTTATGTCATATCTATAAAAACATGAAAATATAACTTTACATTATTTCAATTATTTACATAAGTTCAAGCTTGACAGAGAAAAATTGATAAGCTACAATTTTTAGAAGAGTAGGCCCAGAAGTACAATAAATAGCATTAATTATATATAGTCATTTCTTGTTCATTTTTAAAAACTCATTTTAAGTACAATATGGAAACAATTAGTCTGCAATTTGGTCATTCTAGCATTTATTATTAAAACTTAAAATGCACCTCCAACATTCCTGATGAGGAGATATGCACTAAAATTATATTTTATTATCTTGGAATTTGTGATTTAGGGACAGCTAAATTTAGTGAAGAATATCGTGATACCACATGCCACCAGGTTCAATGCAAGTGGTTACTATTGAACCCTACAGTTTTCCTTCTCTTCTGTGAAATATAATAAATAAGGATGTTTTAACTTTGTAAAATACCAAGTGCTACACAAAGGCTTACTTGCAGAAATAACAAGAATACAAATATTAAAAATAACTATTGGATGTTTTTAATTGATTAAAACCCTAAATCAATTTAATCGGAGGGGGGAGGGGGTTTAATGGAAATAAAAAGTATTTTAGGAAGGGAAAGAGAGATCCTTTAAATTTATTAA
>CM052440.1:114260496-114262540 GCA_028533085.1 Varecia variegata
ACATTTTATCAAACACTGCAATTTTAGATCTCTGTAGGAAAAGTAAGGGGCCAGAGACAGTCAAGAGAGGAGCTTAACCAGTTATTGACAAAACACAAAGGGAGGCAGTAGTTTTCAAAACAATCACAGGTGGTACCGAGAATATGGAAAAATCCCATCTTTTCAACATTTTTTTTTCACTAATATCAATTCTGTCACCATGCCGAATAATTTTCTTTTATGTTTATAAGGACCTCAAACATCAATTGTTACAGCAAACAAAATACTGTATACCAAGAAACAATCTGAAATAGTGACAATCCAAAATAAATTGAAAAATACACTGTCCTATCTATAGGAATAATACAAGTTAAAAGACAAGCAAAAGGATATTTTCACTGCCCAAATCCTAACTGATCTGCTTCTAATTCGTGGGAAAACAGGATCTGCATGATGTTACTTGGTCAGGCATGGAATGCCTATTAGCTGAAGAATAAAGAAAATAATGCTGGAAGCCTGTTTTAGATACTGACTGAAACATTTCTAGAATAAAATTGATTTTTTAAAAACATATTCTTCTGCCATTTATATTTTCTTTTAATTAAACAGGAAATTTTTCTTTTGAATATTTAAACATCAAAACACTATTTATTTCAAGATACACTGGAAAAAACATTCTTATCAGTGATAGATATGAAAGAAAGAAGGACTATTTGAAGCAGTGTTACTGAAGGAATATTTATCTTAAAATTAATTGCCTCCAAAGCAAAGATAGACATCAAAGGAGTCATTTAATACGTCCTATTCTGAGTCAAATGAAGCTGAGCATTGAGTTGGAAAGTCAAAGCATTTGAATGAATGTCTGCTTATTTTACTATTCACAGTTTTCTCAAATGATTTTAATCCTTTTGGGAAGGTGACTTTGAAGAGCCCCTTCTGTTATTTTAACGTAGGAAGTTTGAAATGGAAAATTGAAATTGAAAAGTTACTTTGAAAACTCCTGAAGTTTTCAAGTGTTTTTTTATTCTAAGCAATTTTAAAAATATGACGTTTATGTCAGAAAAAGCAAGGCTAAATCAATTCATTATAAGCAGACAAATGATATCAATCCAAATGTGTTTGGGATGCTGCCCGAGGAATTTAGGCAGCTTTTCCTATAAAAGCACTATATTTTGGTGAAAATCAAGGGTCAAGTGCAACTGGAGTATAAAGAAGGCTTGTACTACTGAGGTTTATAATGCACGTAACAGAGAGAGGTGCTCAGACTTTGGTTGGGTTTCACCATTTGAGTGGGGACTGTTATTCGGAGACAGGTTTGCGGACCATTGCAGGTCAGTGGTCTGTACAGTGAGAAGACAGACCCTCCCAAAAAGATACTTGCACTCTAAATATAAATCAACATTCCTTACCTATTAATACTGTTTCTATCATCTCATCATTTAACTACACCACTCTTAAACCTATCTCTATTACTGGACAATGCCCCTTCTTGAGACAATAGACTTGAAAATTCATTACCCAGTGACTCAAGCTTCCTCTCTGTTGTAAAAGCACATCTCTAAGAGTGAAAGTTCCAGCAAGACTCCAACTAGGAAAGTTTTACCTTCATGACCCTCATAGGGTCTAGCATGATATTGTGCATATAGTAGGTTCTTAATAAATATATGCTAATTGACTATTTGTGGATTTGGATAAGAAAAAAAGACCACTTTTGCTTTATTGGCATCTTTACCTACTATAGAAACTGCTTATGTTGTTTGGTTTTTGTTCTCCTATATTCTGTCTTCATTATTGTCTGCCAATTGAAAGAAGCTACAGTATTTGAGTCTGATTAAATAGCATACAATCTTATTAAACTTCAAAGTGTTTTTGTATTGTGAATTCCCACAAAAACGTGATGTCAAAATGTTTTGGAACAAAATCACAGGCTGATAAAGAAGAGTTCAAAATCAAATTACACAATTATTTTATCAAATCATCCATTAAACATGTCAATTGTTCCAAGTTTAAAATATCAATTTGGGCACATTAAAATGTTACATAAAATGCCTCATTAATATGGATG
>CM052440.1:114263040-114378977 GCA_028533085.1 Varecia variegata
CCTTCAAAGAAAATCCAAAAATTAGCCATGGAATTTTCTGTTTCATTCATAAAATCTTTCCTGTGAGTTTTAAAGATATTTCTCAAAGTATGAATATAATATTTCTAAGGATTAAAGGACTATAAAATACAATCTAGAAAAAAAACGTACCTAGCTGTAATACTTTGACCAAGCTACTTATCCCTGTCTTTGAACTTTTGAATCATTTAGAAGACCTGTAAGTTCTAGTTTGATAGACCATCTAGACATGTAAGTTCTGTTCGGTTAAATCAGTCATTTTTTATGATAGGGCTTCACATATATTATAACATCCATTAAATGTTATTTTTTTACTGAACAGGATTTTATAATACAAGTGTGGATTAATAGAAACTATAAATTAAGATCATAAAATACACATTATTGATACTGAATCAGGCTGATGGTAATTTTTTTCATAAGTCAGAATTTTTGTAAGATATACGTTTTTTTCCCCAATGAGTTAATTCATTTGTCTCCTAGTAGTTAGTTTATTGTTCACTTCTTTAATGAAGTTAAGGAAATGCTTTCATAACTGTATCACTATAAGGACTGTTGATTGAACAGATTTGCCCAGAGGTGCACAACTAGGATAATTCATAAACAGCCTAATACTGTTATGTTGAAAACTGTCATCCATTAGGCCAAGAGATTTATTGATTTGAATTTCACAGGTACTTTCAAAAGGAGAACAGGAAGACTCTGACTTATTCTTACTGAGAGATAATTCAAAATTTCTATCAAAAATATCAGAAAAATTGTTAGTCTGAACTAAATAGTTAATAAGTGATGCCTAGAAATCTTGTTCTTCTTCAAAACCATAGCAATCACAGAAGTAACCAGTAGAAAAGGAATCCAAAAGCAAAGCAAAGTTCTCTTAACTGATTCATTAGGCATATTCCAGAATAGTTTGGATGGGTTACTCACTAAATATCATAATATTTCTAATATGAACAGAATTAGGAAGCTAATTTTGTAACCCAACCCTATGTGTTAAGATGATAAGGCCATCAGAGATCACCATGTAGCAGTAAGACTTCTCCACAATGTGAAAATTGGCTTCTAAAATATTTTAATTGAATATCTTGATCCAACCTCAACAACATGAATACAGAAACAGGGTATTTTAAATGTGTGTGTGTGTGTGTGTGTGTTTAAGCAAATGAATGGTGGATATAATTATAAGAAAAATTGGTTATGTTGGCTAACTATACTAATTTAAAAGACTGACATTCTTTTTCTTTATAAATGAAGAAATTTTTAGGCCAGCATAGTTTTGGAAAATAGGAACACTACCAGACCATTTTGCACTATAACCAGCTACCATTGCTTTAGCAAATATCTCTATATACCACACTGCTAGGCTCCAGAGAAGTGTTTCAATATTTTAGGGGTACAAAAAACAAGAGAAAAGGACCCAATACAAGGAATAAATTTCTTCTAACAATGCTAAGAAAATTTGATTTTAGAAATAAACAGGACTGAATTTGATTTTAAAATACTCAAATAAACAAAAACCTTGGAACTCAGGAGAAGTAACATAAAAGGAAAAATGTTTGCAAAAGTCAGACAGTACCCCGGAAAACACCACTAATATACATTAGACTTGATGGGTTCCTTGATTTATCAATACAAATCCCTTTGGCAAGTTAAAGACCATGACACTTTCTACATTTCTTACCCTCAAATATCACATTACTAATCCATACACAGAGAGTGCATCTGTATCCTGAAATAAACATTGAAAGACTCTGATCTAAATCTTTCTGAAAAAAAGATCAAAGTTGTTCCATTAATAGTCATTGCCTGCCATATAAAATGTTTTAGCTTAAGTCCACATTCTTTTTGCCATGTCAAGAATGAAGGACTAGTAAGAAAAGTATTGGGAGAAAAATTATATAGATGACTATATAATATATACCCATATAAATATAAATTTATATTTATAATATGCTAGCCACATTAAAATGTCTGCAGTTATTTTAATGGTTGTTATATATAATTTTGAAAAGCATGGATATTCATGCCTGCTTCTAATTTTGTTTAAATTTTGTCTTAATGTAAAAAAGTAAAATTTAATTCTATCTTTAAAGTTCTATCCAATATCTTTAAAGAAGCAACCTTGACTATAAGGTCTGAGAGAGATTTTATAGATTTTAAAGTCTATAAAAAACATGCCTCCACTAAGATAAGTTCTTTGTTTCCTTAAAGGCAATATGAAATAGTCATATTTTGGAACATTGAGAATATTTGTCATTGCTTGATTTGTCCAATTTCCATTTTATTTCTAAAATTTCATTTCCCCATGAAAATAACTGGCCACCCTTAACCAATGACTTTGCTTTGGATAATCACTTAATAAGAGTCAGAGCTGGAAAAGTGAATGTTAAATTATTTTAGTATCAAATTTCCCTTCAAATATCAAAAGTCTAATTAAAGAATTTTCAAAATGTTAACAATATTTATTAGTTGCGATTTGATTTTAATATATTTAAATGATTGCACAATTCTCTTCTCTATAGAGCTCTGGGACTATGTTTATTACCATGGCAACTGGTGTGAAAAATCCAATAGAGCTAGGCAAGGATGATTCCTTTACTTAACCACAATCATAAAGGGAACTAAACACTAAGTCATCTGAAGTATCTGCACAATTTATTCTGAAATTCATCTTCTCTCTGAAGCATCTAAACAGGAATTTTAGAAGGGTTTTGAAATGAGAGACTAATTTCAAATTATTTCTGTATTCTTTTAATCTTTCCTGCTAAATTAATTGTCCTCACAATCTGCTGGTGTTGTGAAAACAAGTGCTTTCTCTTTGATATGGACACTAATATAAAGCATTCTGTAATCTGATTAGCATCAAATTATTCAGCCAGTGTATCAGAAGGGTGGTCTCTAAATGACACAATTGGATAGAGAGCACACTGATGTTTGCAGAGAATAGTTGTGGGAAGAGAATGACCAGAATAACATATTTACCCCAAGAAAAGCTATCACTTTTCACAATAATCATAACTCAGCAAGCAGATAAATCCCTTTTTTAGCACTTTGGTCACCAAAAACACATGATTCAATATGGCTTCTCCTGGATTTCTTTATCTTTCTATCCCAATGAAATTTGAGAACTACTGAATGAACTGCATGGTCCTTAAACTGAGTAATAATTTCTAAAGGAAACGTTGGCAAAGTCATCTAAAATTTTGACCTTTCCTGCATTGTTAACTCAGCTAGCATTAGCTGAAATGAGAGAATCCAGGCTCTCCCCTGACAGCTTAGGAGAAATGCATCCTTCAATGCATGTAGGATGCTTTGTGAATTCAATGTTTTCTCAGATGTTCTGTGGGATGGTGAGAAAAATTAAAATGTCAGAGAAAGAAAAACTGCCAACCAGAGATGAAATGATTTTAACTTGTCCTGGATCATCTACAGAAGGCTGGGGGCATGGGATAGTTCTCAGCTGTGCAGATTGTTCTGCTATAATCAAGTCCCCCAAAAAACTGAGGAAGAGGAATTTGCAATAGATACGACTAACCATGCATGAGTGACTTACAACATATGCATGCAGCGATATTTTTTGCTTATTTATTCACATTCAGCACTTATTTAATACCTACTATTTTGAAACTATTTAAGTATTTAAGCATGGGTGCTAGGTTCATAAAGGGTCTATTTTGATATGAGTAACTTTCTACATATATAGAAATACATACGGCTATACTCATTTCATTTTCAAAAAATTTGAAAGACTATACATATATATATTATAGATGTACATATTCCTGCCTGCCTAGAAATAGGCAATATAGGTAACTGTGGCAGAGAAATCTTTAGCAACACCAGAAATAATAAAATAAATATGGAGAACAACCACAAATTAGCAAAATCTCTTCTATAGAGCATATCAGTGAAGAAATCATGCTGCATTATTTCTAAACACAAACAGTAACTGGAACAAAATGTAATTTTAATGAAATAGTACTTAATGTAGTTCTATAAAAGAACTGTAATAATGGCTAGAACATTTTTATTTGTATTTATATTCCAATAATGTTTTCATATGTAAATATAAATAGGCATATTTTGTTCCACAGAGGGAGTTAAAAAAAAGATTGCTGCTGTTTAAAGGATAATATCAATTATTGTACTTCTCTAGCAATAGCGATTATTATAGAGTAAATCACATATAGATATAGGGGAAATTTCAAACTAGCTCTTTCACTCTGGTAACAGCTGCTTTCATACTAGTTATCTATCTTTTACACTATGTCTAAACTCTGTGAAAAGTTTACGATGCTGGGTAAAATCAGCATAGTTTTAGGGACTATCAGACTAAATTTATCTTCTGTAAATGGAATAAACTTCGTTAAATAAGGAGGGGAATACCTTTGTTTTGGCAATGGTTTAGAATTTTTTCATTCCAACATTAGCATCAGGAAAGTAACCACTTATTCACAGGCTACCCTGTGTTCCTCATTCTCCCAGAGGAGAGAACCAGAGAAAAACACATTGCAGTGTGGGTATTTAGGGTAGACATGAAGAGGAACTTCCTAGCTTCAAGTTAATAACTGTGACTTGACTGATCAATGATAGGTTTATACACAAAAGTCATTTCCCATCCTAAAACTCTTAAGTTTCTCTAGGAACATAATGCATACAAGTCCTATAAAATTGTTTTCTATACAAAATCATATATTTCAAGATCTGTCCTATTTTATTGAGAGAATAAATTATCAAAATGTGAATTCTAAAAATAGCAGCTTATAATTGAAAGGCTAATTCTCTCTTAATTGTAGGTATGCTACAGTGACACTATAATTAGGAATGAAAAGCAACTCCAAAATGAGTCAGACTTTGTCATTCACTTTGTACAAAAATGTAGATGGGTTCATAAGCAGAAAACACAGAAAATAAAGATGTAGACTCATCTTCCTCACATCTCTTGGTGGTTACAAGATTATTTTCCATTTACTCTTTCTTTCTAGCAGAACAAAGTAAATATTGCATTAATGTTTAACACATTGACTGCCACACTAGAAAAAATAATTTCCCTGGGGCTATGGTGTTTTATCAAAACAAAACAATCCTTTCTAATTTGTTATTTTTTATTGTTTTCTGTACCTGAGTTATATGCAATGCAATCAATGTTTTTAGAATTAAATTGTCAATATTAATTGTAACAATAAGAACATCAAGTAAGATTTTCATAAACCAGCTACAGGGTTTTGGTTCATGAGGGCCTGGGCTCAAAATTAGCCCGAGTTAAATACAACTCACATAGCAGTTAATGTGTTAACTTACTGATTATCACTGAAGGAAAGTATAGATTTTAAATTAGAAAATTTACAGTTTAAATTGAACTTCTAAAGCTATTACATACTCACTGACTTCACTAAAGTAATATTAATATAACCTAGTTTACTATTGTATACCCAAAATCTAAAAATATTAATAGTTTAGACTTTAACTGAACAACAGACATCATCCTAGTACAAAATAGATCCCTATAGACAAGATGAAATATTCATCTTATAATTTGACATAAAGTGTTTTCATCTCAACAAAGATATACTTTTATGAAACAATTAATTAATGCTGAGACAAAAGACTAGGAGTTCAAATTTCTACATTCTATTTTAGAAGTGACCATTGATTTCCAAATGGCTTTAAGTTATTTTTCACTTTTTAGTTACTTATCATTTAAAATTTAGACAATGGCCTAACATGTCAAGTCAATTTCTCCAACGCTAAATCCAAAGCTCTTGCTATTATAAAAACAGAAAGCTAACTTGATAAACTCCGTGATAACATGAAATTTAACAATAATATAACTAATAAAATCCCCAGTTGTAAAAGAGCATAAAAAAGAAAAAAAAACTATCAATAAAACCAAATTAAGCTACATTAGGAAACATAAGATAAATGTGAGAACTTTCAAGTTTTGCAAATGGCAAAAGTTTATTCTTCCACATGTAAGTAGCTATTTTCCTGGGTCTTGGGTCTGAAAGTAAACGTAATGGATGGGCAGAGAACAAAGTGCACAGCCATGTCTTCAGGCTGGCTTCACCCCACTTCATCTCTGCCCCCTTGCCTGGTAGACTGGGCACCTTGATAGCCAATATGCCAGCTTTCACCCTAACTTGAATCCACCTTACATGGGGGCTCTGAAAGTCCCTAAGGCTAAGGGACAGTTTAGACAGAAAGAGAATGGACCCAAGGTATGTGGTGAATTTTAATTTTAGGAATAGAAACCAGAAGAGTCTCCTTTCCAACATTTTCCCCCAAAAACTTAGCAATTCAACCACACTACAGCAAATAGACAAACTTCTGTACACCCTAGGATTGAAGGAAACAATGTTAATGAAAAACAATTTTTTTTGTCTTTAAAATGTCTCTGAATTAGCTTCCTCTTGTTCAATACATTTGACATAGCACTCTAGGACTAGAAATTCTTTATGCAAAAAGGTAATCTATTATTCAGTTTTCCTATACTAATGCCATAAACTCTATGTGAAAAAGCATGAGACTTGATGAACACAACTGGAAAGCCACAATATCCTAGCAAACATATTGAGGGTCAGAAGCAAAATTAAGTTTCTCCTCAATATTCTCATTATGGCACCCAAATATCTAATATTAAGACAGCAAAATTACTCAAAATTACTCATGAATATCTTTTTATTTAATCCAACTTGAAAAAATAAAACTTTTGTAGACATAATTTTCCCAGTCACAACCACATTATATATTTCAGTGATTTCAGTGAAAGAAGTAACATGACAAGCTCCTATTTTTTTGGTGATATGTGCTGTTATGTTAGCGTCCCTTTTCTGGTACAAACAGAATAGTGTGGCTTTTAAATACTCTGGAGCCCACACTCTTCTTTGTCTGGATGAGGAGAAGCTGACTACAGCAGTCTATGCACTGAGACCTGGCAGATGATGTTTCATCAACAGTTCCTTTTGGAGCTACTTCTCAAGGAAGGGTGAGGATTTGCCTGAGTTTCAGTCTTTACATAAGCAAACGTGGATGTGACTAAGGACAGAGCAGGAAAGCAATGAAATAAATCCAGAGACTTTAAGGAAAAGTAATGTATGGAAAGAACTTCAGTTAAGAGTAAAAGACCTCGGCATACTTTGATCAAATGCCCAAAATTACCTGAGTTTCAGTTTAATAATGCAGAGAAATCAAACAAAAATCATTGCCCTGACTATCAGACAGAAATATGGTGAAATTCAAAGAGATGATCCTTAAGAAACTGGTTTGGGAAGCTATACTGACAGAAGTGATTAGTTTGCCTTGATATCCATCATCACTTTTCTATTACTCTAGGGAAGGAAATCTCTACAACTTTACAAAACCTCCATAACTGCATATTGGAACAAATGCTCTTCATAGGCTTGGTACACTGAAACAAAAGAGTAGCAATATTCTTTTCCCAGATTCATCCAGCTTTTTTATCTTGTCTACTAGGGAATTTGCATACACTGACCATGAAATCCTGGCATCTTGGTGAGTAAGACACATGTGTTGCTATGATTGACTGAGTTAAGATGTGCTGAAAAACCCTGTGAATGGGAATGTGTAGCAGTGAAAAATAGTTGTCAGTGCTGTTGTCTAAACAAGGTAGCAAGTGCAATGCTCAGCAGATGCATACTCAACTGGAAGAGAGTGTCTGGAAACAATTCAGACTGTTTTAATCAACCTAAGTAGCACTAAGTAAATTATGTTCTAACAGGCTTCTGCATCATTCTCATAGATCTCATTTACTTCAAGAGGGAGCACCTTATTTTTCCAAATATGATGAAAGCAAGCCACATTATATGCAAATCATAAAAATGCTTCCAAATACACTTCTAATTGAGAAACAAAATATTCTAATTTATTTTAATAAATCCATTGTTATGGTGAAGCTAGAGCACTATGTTATATCAAGAGCATTCATACACATATTACATACATGCCCAGAAATAATAATAAATTTTCAGCAGTAGCAAATCTACATTACAACATTCATACTTAGATCTGCATTAAAGCCAAAAATGCTACCAGTACTCAGACCACACTTCTGCATTAACGCTGGAGTACCTAATGAGCTCATCAAGGTCCTATACTCCCCTCACACATCCAAGTTACTATCTATTACTAGCTGTGGTTCTAACCCCAGCACGTTTTTTCTCATAATAACTTCAGCCCAACCAAAGTTATTTGGAAAAGTGATGAGAGGCAACATAGTAAGAGACAGCCTTCAAATTACAATCTACCTCTTCAACACTTGGCCAATTGGAGGCCCTAAACCTAATTAGGAATAAATTGGTCTAGATCTCATTCAAACTCAGATACACTGAAAGATATTTGTTGTTATCAGACATCATGATATGTCATATATATTGGCTTTAGACAGATAATCAGCTGTATTTAAACATTTTAATAGAATGAGTTCTTCTATACAGATAATAGTAAAATGAAAGAAAATTACGCCAACATAGGGCCCTTGGGCTTGTCCTATAAACAGAGAGCATAATGCCACAAATTAAAAGAAGTATTAACCTCTATTTAATGGATACAGTATAATTATGCTACCTATTTTAAAAGTTAGGAAGTAGAGCGCCTTTGTTAACCTTTCCTTGGAGGGTTTGAACAGAAAATTTAGAATTTACACATATGAACATAATCTGTTTCCTGACATAGACTTGACCTAACTGGTTGGAATGTAGCCTTCCCAGTTATAAACTAGTTAAGATAGATGCAGTCATATTGATTTAAAATAAGACAAAACCAATACCTTTTGTTTAAAAAATAATAATCTAATCTTAATTATACTTTGCTTCAATTTTGTTTGCAAAGAACAATCAATTTTTATAAAACTAAGATTTCATCGCAACATTGTGATTTTTCTCCTAAAGAATTAGGAATCAGAAAATAGAGGTAGAACTATGGATAGGGGTAGGGAAGCATCAGGGATGGAGACAAGGTCAAGAGCAGAAACAGAGAGAGTTCTCACTCTACACAGATGGTGGTGACTTTCATATAGCACCTTTACATAGATCATGGGCACAAAATTTAAATAGGTTAAAATTTAGGAACAAAATTATAGGCTACAAAGCAGAATCTCTTACCCTGAAAAACTCTTTAGTGGAGCCAGAGTCTAATGTTCCGTAAGCAATTTCTGTTTGCTTAGAAAGATCCTCAGCACTTTCGATGGGAGACACCATCCTCTCTACAGTCAGGAAGGCAGCTAAGTTAGCCGTGTAGGAGGAGATTATGATCAGGGTAAAGAACCACCACACACCTCCAACAATGCGCCCAGAGAGGGATCTAATAACAAGTATGAAATGGATTTGTAAAGTGAAATGAATGACCTAATAAAAAATACAAGTTAGCAGTATTATGCAAATATTGACTTACAGGGGAACATTTAATTTTATACTTTTCATATATCTGCAAGTTAAGGAAACCAGAAATCTTTAAACATTTTGGGCCGGGAGTCCAGATTAACTAGATTTCATGACATACCCAGAGCCCAAAACTTCATATTTCTGGCATATTTTCATAGCTATAATGCCCAAATAGCTTATGATATGAAATTTCATAATAAAGTAATTTCAAGAAATGTACAAATAATCTATCCTATCCTCATACCAATTTATCCACTCATGACATAAGTAAACACGAGCAGGAGAATCTAAAAGCCCCAGAAAAACTCATAACAATGTTTATAAACAAAATAAAATATTAAAAAAAAGATTAAACATCGCAGATGTAGCTTTAAGCAGTAAAGTAACCCACCCTTTAATTCATCCAGTGAAGTTCCAAAACCCTCAAAAAAGGCCCACAATTTCATTAGGTTTTTGTGTGCAAAACATAGGTATTAGATACAGTACAGGAGAGAAAATGGGAAAAAATGATACTACAAACAAAGACATGACACAAAATATAATTCTTAAATGAGTAAAAATCAGATGGCTTCGGTGCATGGACGGCTATGACCCTGTTCCTTTGTGTCTCCTGCTTAAAAAAAAAAAAAAAAAAGAAAACTCAAGGAAAATAAATTAGACATTTAAGAGTTTGTCAAGATATAAATTTCTAGTTTGAAATATAATAAAATATTTCCATGGCTATAAATTCTTACATAAAATACTTTTTAAAAGCTTGATAGATTCCCAATAATTTATGTTTAAAGCTGAGGTAGGTAAATATAGATATATAGATACAGAAAAGATTTATATATATACTTGACTATTTTGAAATATTTTATGGGATTCTGCACATAATTAAGAAATTTGAGTAATATTAACAAAACAATAAAATAACTATTTTATTTGCTGTCAATAACTGCTATATCTAACAATTAGACTTGCTAGGGTGAAGAGGCGACATTTCTAAAAATCTAAAACATGAAAATTTGGCAGTTTATGACCTAAATGAACGTTCCTGATGGCAGTAAGAAATTCACCTTTTGATGAAACATATACAAGATAAAACTCTTGGGAAATATTTGTACAATAAACCCCTCAAGCAGTCAATAAAGGAGGGAAGCTAATTTAAAAGGAAAGGTTTTTTTTTTTTTAGATTAAAAACATCAGTTGATGAGAGAGAGAGAGAGAGAGAGAGAGAAATAGCAATGAGAAACAAAATGAGTATAATTAAGAGTATTTATCACAAAATCTCTAGGAGCTAAAAACTTAAATAAATATGATAGGATGGAAAAAGTTAAGCACTTTTCACTTATATTCTAAAAAGGATATTAAATACATTTTACATTTGGAAAACCTCTTATGTAGACACAGACACTCTCAAAATGTTCACTATTTGTTCCATAACAATGGGAGGTGTAATTTTATAACATATACCCTATATTTAAAGGGGCAGATTCAGTACCTAACTGCTCAAATCCCTTAAAACAAAAGCTGTTTACATGGTAATTGCTTTTGACATTACACACTGCATGTTAATTTGCAATATGTTTAAGAATCATTTTTATGTCATTCTGTTCCAGCTGTAAAAACTTAAAAAGTTAAAGACATAACATTTCCCCTATTCCAGTGCTTATATCAAATTTAATGAGATTAAATGTCAATTGATTTAAAATGTACAAGATATCTCAAAAAAGTATAGGACTTATAAAACATTCAAAAAGGAAAAATACTTAAGCAATTTATTATTTACTTTTAGTTGTTTTTAAAATATCAATTAATGGGCCGGGCGCGGTGGCTCAGGCCTGTAATCCTAGCACTCTGGGAGGCCGAGGTGGGCGGATCGTTTGAGCTCAGGAGTTCGAGACCAGCCTGAGCAAGAGCGAGACCCCATCTCTACTAAAAAAATAGAAAGAAATTATCTGGACAGCTAAAACTATATATAGAAAAAAAATTAGCCGGGCATGGTGGTGCATGCCTGTAGTCCCAGCTACTCGGGAGGCTGAGGCAGAAGGATCGCCTGAGCCCAGGAGTTTGAGGTTGCTGTGAGCTAGGCTGACGCCACGACACTCACTCTAGCCCGGGCAACAGAGTGAGACTCTGTCTCAAAAAAAAAAAAAAAAAAAAAATCAATTAATGCTTCTGAAGGAGTTCTTGAGAAATTTTATGCAGAGGAACAAATTTAACTTTATTTTATGGTTACAGACAAAAACGAGTTCTATAATTAAAAATAAATACTTTCACCTCTCATCATCTGTACTGAAGGAGTAAATAAATGTGCATATGTTATTATTTCTTTTTAATCCCTATTAAATAATTATTTTTAAAAATAATGTACATTTTATATTCATTTGAATTCTTTGAGTTATTGGGGAAAATTGTGAAGCAAACAGGAGAATAAAAATAATATTTACATCATATTTCTTCATAATTTCTGTGGTTTGTATTGTTCAGAAAACTATATTTTATAGTGATATTCTAAACTTAATTTTGGGCAATTGAGTAAGTCAGTTAATTTGATAAACCATTCTAAATCATAACTTAAATGTGTTCTATTAACAATAATATAGTTCTATATCATATTTTGTTTGGAAAAGGATGGTAATGCTTTTTAAATATTAAAAGAGCATTTCTAAAGTTACCTGTGCATTTAAAGCTTTTTCATAAAGAGAATAGGCTGCTCTATTCTCCTCAACGAGAGTAACCACAACTGCATTTTAAAGAAACAACAGTTTGTTCATTTAAGAAAATCATTAAATTTGCCAGAACTATGTATTATGTTCATTTTAAATGTACATATAATATAAAGTGAAAGGTATGTATCACTTAAATTTTTTTAACAAAATAAATTTTTCTCAGATATATTCTGAGGCAAAAAATATCAATCAATAACAAGGCAAAAATATACTGTCTGAGAGCTATTTATACTACCAGGAAATAAAAGTTACTACATGTGAAATCATAGTGAATTATGATTTATGAATGAAATCAAAAGCACAGAAAACAGATCTTATTTTGGATGCAGCCTTGATGAAAATGAGAAGTTGTCTATATGTCATGGTGGACCCTAGTTTGATTGTTAAATGTACCTTGCACTCCAGCCCCTGTGCACAAATAGGTTTGCCACTACTCAACAACCACTGGGTCCTTAAAGAATTCCCTGCAATGCATGGGAGCAGGGCAAGACCTGAGGGTCCACTGGCAGGAACCCAGGCCAATATGCCCTACTTCATAGTGAACACCCATACACTTCTCCCTATTTATCCAAAAGGCAGGGCATAGTGTATGTTACTCCATAATAATTGCTTTACATCTCAGAACTAGGGTAACATTATACTTCAGTGGCCTTCTTACCAAAGGTGAACCATTTCTTTATTATTTTATGGACCAGAATATTCTCTGAGACCCCAATTTGGTTTGTTTTATCCTCCTTATTATTAGAACTTCTCTTCATATTTTTAAATTAGATCACAAAAACTAAATATAGAGATGAAACTATGAATCTTATATATTTTGTCAGAGGTGAAACATGTATGTGTCTATCTATATATATATATATATATATATACATACATATACACATATATACACATGTACACCCCAGGCTATGCAAATACCATTGACATATTTCTAATTCAGTGCAGTCCCACAGAGAAGCCACAGGGAATCGGAAGGAAATAAGATTTCTTAGATCTATTTAATTCATAAAAATGTGATTTTGTTATCATTACCATTATAACTAGCTACTATCTGAGAAGTAAGCCATTGATAATTTCTGCCTACATGCTGTATTTCCTTTATCTCACTGGAGGAATTTACTAAAGAGATTGCACAAGATACAAATCTTTAAGCTTCTCATATATATTTTTTGAAATTAATGACTTGTTATTCCTAAAAATGCTCAAACAACTAACAATATAATGAAATAGTTTCAGAAATGGTACCCCTTCACTGGTTATTATAATATCCCATAAAATCAAAGAAGGGTAATCAAGCCCAAATTAAAATGTGCCAGTAGACTGATAATAATGTTGGCTTAAAATGTTAAAATAATCACACTAGGAAAAGCATGATCTATTCCTTTGCAAAGCCAAGCATAGCTATCATTCTTATTCATGTATGTAACATGAACAAAACAATATGTGCTTTGTGACCGATTAATTATATAATTAGGCATTCCAGTACAGGGATTAATATATGATAATGAGAATAGAGGTATATAAGTATATTCTGTGATGCGTGTGTATAACCATTCAATATGGCACAGGCTTTTGTAATGAATCATTAGTCCCTGCCATGTATTTCTAAGTTGGAAAATGTTGTCATACATTCCTTTTAATCTAGCAACCTAACCTTGAAAAAATAATAAATTTTATACCTCTCCCAGACCATTTTCATGAGGTCATGATAAGAAAATAAAAGAGATGGGATGTGCTGATGAAGTTTTGTCTCACAAGGTGTTGCTTTTGCAGTTAATAAATAATGTTGCCCATTTTCCCATATACAGGTCTGTGGATCAACACACAGATGACTGTAAAATGAGAATATGCAGCAAAAACACGGTACCCCTCCAAGAAGGCATGGAATGATAGGAACCTTATGCATTTTATAGCCTCTCCATGGTGTGTATAATTTCACCAGGGAAATATGTGACCAACATTCGATGAACATTATCCACATATTTCACAGGCTTATGCCGATGGTAAAAGTATGTCCTTTACGAGTCTTAAACTGTTTGGACAGGTGATCGGCAGCTGTTTAATTCTTTATAGTGAATTCATAAACACCATGAATATCTACTTGAGACCTAAAATGCACAAAGTTGAAGCAGGTGAGTAACCAACCTTGGCGAAATATCGCATCCTTGCTGCATAAAGGCACCCAAGGAAAACCAGAGACTATTAAAAATCCCAAATTCATTAGTTGATTCACTACTTTGTGTTTCTCTTCCATCTTCAAACTCCTCAGTGTGCCACTCGTAGGGGCTAAATCTGCTGACCAGGAATAAAACTACACTGACCCCAATGTAGGCAAAAACAATGCACATCCAGATCTCATAGGCTAAAGGATCAAGAAATGAAAACACTCCTGGTTTGGACTTCTGAGGCTTCTTGATCATGATAGATATCCCGAGGCTCATAAAGGGCTTTGAGAAGTCAATCACCTCTTCTCTCACAAGGGTTATAGTTAATGGAGCAATTGCAATATCAGCTTTCTGTAAGGGAAACAAAGGAAAGTAATAGTACCTGGAGTCATGGTCAGAAAGGAATCATGGTTACATCACTGGATCATAGGGGAAGGAAAGGAAATCAGAGAAATGGAAACAATTATTTCCCTGGTAGAGTCCCAGTAAAGAATAAACAGAAAAGCAATTTGTTCCCCAAGTACTCCTCCTCTTTATGGATACACAGTGTATACATCTGGCTTTACTATGATAATTACACATCTACACCGCATCTGTGCCTTTGCAGTCCTTGGACATACATATGGTCTATATGCTTAAAGACAGATGAAATGCCTGTCTCACTTAGTCCACATGCTTACTTCTGGCTTCAACTTTGATCTTTCAAATGTTCACAAATAAACAAGATAATATTCCTAGAGCAATGTGGGAAATCAACAACCTCAGACAAAGATATTTTGCAGAGAAGGGAGGCATTCTGTCAACAACAGTTCAAACTGAATGACTTTATCTATGAGAAGAGCTATACTTACCCCATATACAAGTTCTCCAACCATCCCATTCCAAATTTTCGTGTCTGCATCCCTGGCCCCATACTTGCCATCCCCAACAATTGTCAGCTTGTACTTGAACCCACAATGTTTGGCGATTTCTGCAGCCAAGTCTACACAGTAGCCCTCATAGCGCTCATTGCCTTCAAGCATTTCATGATTTTTCTTCATCATAACATATGGAGATTCCTATATGGAAAGACTGTGCTTTAGCTGATTAAAATATCTGTGTTGATTAGGTACTCTCATTGAATCATAGTGTATAGTTTAATAATTACTTGTTAGCCAGAGACAACGTAGAATATAGATGGTGGACAACATTAGAGGAAAAATTGAAACATAATACTTCCCCAAAATGTTTTTGAATGTCTATCATTACATCTCATTAAGATAGCTTGTACCTGGCCATGCCAGAGTAAACAAGATACTCAAAATCACAAAGTGTGGGTATGTCCCTTAATCGTGTTTATAATTCTTAGGGCTTAGAGCAGAAGAATGGTGCTCACCATCTATTTTATTAAACTCTGAATTCACCACACCCTTATTCTAGATTAAGGTTGATTGAGGTTACAATGACCCCCAAGAATGAGCGTTCACCCAAAACCCTGTGTCACTGCTGCCTCAAGGATAAGGTTCATGTGGAAATGATGTTCGTTGCCAGTGACACACAGACTGACAGGATCATTGCCATGGTGATGTACTGATTCTACCCCACAGGTTTCAGGTCTCACTTCATCTATTGATATAATATCCTAGAATGATGCTACAAGGATAGCTAGAGAGTAGCTTCCCCCTGTGAACACAGAAAGGGGAAGCATGAAAAAATGATTCAACACAGTCCAATATTCTCCACTGGAAAGTGACACCAAGGATATTTGAGGTCTCGGTGAGACAGTTCCTCTCAATGCCATGATAAAGGAAAAATCCCCAAATGTCTAACTTGAACTCATTAAGAGATTTCCAAGTGCCTACTGTTTTTTTTAATCCAAATCTCTTATTAACCTATCCATATTTGCATCTCAATATTGTTAGGAATAAAGAATCCCACCAAATTATAAGCTCTACAGCTAAGGTAAATTTGTAAAACAAAACAAAATGGCTTTGTCACAAAATGATGTCCTATAATGAACCCCATTTTGTCTATTTCATTTCACCAACAGCTTGTGATGATCCATATCTCTCTTCCAGCTATCCAAAGCCTAGATGTTTAAGACAGTTCAATTTTGCCTCATCCATTCAATCTGCACTGATTTTGCACTAGCTATGTGCCAACCACTATGTTGAAAATTGGGGTAAAAAGAATGGAAATCATCCTTATCTTTAAGGATGTCATCTTTTATTATGAAGAAAGATGGGTTGGCATCATTAGGAAATCATGTGGGAAGATAGGGTTTACCCAGAACTGGGTGGGAGTGGAGAAGGGAAGCACTGAGGAAATATGAGGAACACTCTTTAAGACTTGTCCCCAACTGTACACCGATATATGTACCAGGCTATGAATTATCTGTCAAGCTAAATTTTTGTCTTGAAAAGAATAGGGAACATTTTTCATGCTTTAGCTAGATTTTGTGTATTCCTTTTAATAGAGTATGCAATAAATGATTAAAACATTGCAAAAGCAGCACAGCATTCATTATTATGCTAAAATATAAACAGTGAGTTAGTTCCCTTGGCAGATATTTTCCAGAAGAAAACATAAAGTGAAACAGAGGCACATATAGCTAATTACCAAAATTGTGGTGACAACAACAGTCTTATTCTCAAGCCCAGAGGTGTCATTTCCAGAAGGAAGCTCAGTAAGGGTAACAACCATTTTGTCCACTTCACTCCAGTAGCCAATCTGAAAAAGGTTACAGCAGACAGAAATACGGATATGTGACCTTTCTATTAGCAAACTATTTTCAAACCCACATCTGAATCTGAAATTACAGCCACATTAATTGGGCTACTTCTAAAAAGAGATGTGTCTTTTATATATGTGAATCTAATAGAAATAGAAAGGAACTATAAAAAAATTCTTAAAAATGGCTGTCTCTTCATGTTCACTTTTCATATTCTCTAAGAGAAATTGTTTGGAAGTGATCATAAAGAAATATCAACGAAATTCAAGCCATGAAATTTTAGCCATAACAGTTAAAAGGTAGATGTGTCAAATCGAACAGTTACGTGCCTATGTGTACCAGCTACTTTTTGTCTTCTGAACCGTAAACTTTCAGTAATAGTTCTTTTTCTCCTCATTAAAACCTTTTTCTATTTAAATCTAAAAACATTGTAATGGTTCTACTTACAGTTATTTCTAAGAGTAAAATTCAGTATCAATTACCAGGAATAGATTTGATTTAGGAAAAAATTTGAAAATGCGTCTGTTTCTGGAAGCGGTTCAACCCTATGTGAATATACTTCTCCCAGAACTCTTTGGAAGAGTGAGATAATACTCACTCGTCTAACTCACCTCCTCACATAGACAGAACTGCCTTTAAATCACTAAGGATTTACCTTCCGGGGCCCATTTGTTTTGAGCTCCATGATGTTAATTGTATAGTTAATTCTTTTTCCATTCTGGTCAAACTTTATATTTCCTGAAAGACCTTCAACCTGAACCTAATGAGGGAATGGAAAAGGAGCAAAGTTATAAATTTACTTCAACCAAAGATACAAACTGTGTAGATTACTCTCACTGGATTCAAGTCGTGAAAACTATATTGATAAGATTTATTTTACTTTTTAATCTACCTTTGTGTTGTTAGGAAATAATATTGCTTGTATATTAAACATTAGGAATAAGATGAGGATGACTAATTTGGCAGGAAAAAAATTAATGACCATGTTAAATCACATTAACAATCATTTTGAGTGACTTACCTGTTTGAGGGCCCTTTCTATTTCTACACCTTGTCCCCAAGGGACTGCGGGGTTTGCCAGACAGTCTCCTGCATTCCCCCTTCGGGAGATTTCAATTCTCTGCTTCCGTAGGTTGCGGAAGGCTTCGGTCATTACTTGAACGGCGTCATAGGTCAGTGCAGAAGTATACTGAAAAGGATCACACACATTTCATAGGAAGGGAGACAATTTGGAAACTTGCAGCACACTGCTAAACGAGACTGCAGTTGCCCACCACACAATACCCTATAAAAGTCCAAGAAGTTAAACAGGATTTCTGCATCTAGAAATCTAAGAATCAAAGGGAAGCAATACAGAATATTAGGACTATAGAACATGCTCTTGGCTCTAAATTTTTTCTTTTATTTAATATATCATCTATTTCAAATGAGACCTTTTCATAATAATTTTATGGATTTTTTTTTCTAACCCGTTTCTCATTAGAGCATCACTTTATGGCCTGCTATGGTGATATACAAAATTATCAAATCAGCAAATACATATTTCTTCACTGTTTACTGAGGGATACATTTGTCAATGTGGAACAAACACAGATTAGTTTTGGGATCCTTAATCTCTAATTCAACTTGGTGATGCTCACATAGATCTGCAGTAGTCTTATGAGTATGTATTTAAGTTCACCCAGGTGATGCTGGTAATCCACCAGAACCACAAAACTTCTTGATGTCTGTGCCCCCTTCACGCTTCAACAGTCTATGAACTGTTGGTTCTAAACTTATGGTATTCAGGTCCCAATGGAACAACAAAAATATTACAGAAGCTGGAGCCAAGCAGAATGATACTACATATGGACCAAGCACATCAGTGGCTGGGCAAGTATTATCATGTGCATGTATGTATACTGCCATCTGTCAGATGTACGATACTGCTATTGTTAATGATAAGTTACAGTTTGACATTAAAGCTTTACTGAATGCTGAGGGCATTTCTGTTGTTGACTGTTGTTCAATCTGTAGGTACCCAAAGTACAGTAAAGCTGGGGAAAAAATAAAATTCTGTACCCTACTGATTTTGTGACTCTCTAAAACGGGCACTCAGTATTCCTGAAGAATCATTCTTCATTCCTTAGCAACTTAGTTCTTTCATTCTCAAAAATGACAATTTCAGATCTCTTTTTTATCTTCCCTAAATACCCACACCTCTACACACTTCTCTTCCTATAAATTCCTGCTGAAACCCTTGCCTTACGTATCATGGAGAAAATAGAAGCCATCAGATAGAGCCCCCTTGCCTTTCAACCATAAAACTACTCCCTCCCACACTCTGTTTCCTTCTTGAGATGACAATGCAGGAGGTGGTCATACTCCCACCTCAGCAACCTCTCCAGCAGTGCACTGATCTTGTTTGTCTAATCTTCTTAAGGACATTGCTTCTGCAATGACACCCTCAATATCCTGCATCAGCCTTTTTTCTCTCTTTACTGGGTCATCTCTATTAGGAATCCAACTGATCTGATATATCCTGCCACAAAGATTTCTTTACAAATACAAAATTCTATAATATCCATGCACCATTTTTTAAAGTATTATATTAAACGTATTGTTTTAAATCACATCTACTTAAGAAAAGACTTCTTGAAACAAATAAGAAGTATCACATCAGGATAAATCTGCCTCATTTGTTTGTTTATTTCTATTACTCTAGAGGAAAAAAAATTGATTAATTTGCTGTCTTATATAGCAATCATTTCATGGCCAACATAATTTCTACAATAATGTCTAGGTCTCTGAAAAGGAAACGGAACCTAAATTGAGTAAATTGGATATTTTTAAAAATGCAATTTGTATGAAAAATTATGATAATAACTAAAAGCCAAAATTTTCATTGAGTCAGCTTGCTCACATTACTAGCAGAAATCTATAAAGCCATCTACTAACTGTTTTAGAGGTCTATAAATGTTGGTGAACTACATTTAAAAATATGATTAGATTGAACTGAAAGCATTTGATCCATGCAGCACATAATGATTATGATTCAGGAGCATGCCATGCTAAGAAGCTAAAATCCCTTCAACCTTTTTCAAATTCTCAAATCTAATCAAGTCTTAAGCCTATTACCATTTTAAATTAAAAGGCACAATCATAGAAACAAAATTCTGGGCTGAGAGAAAATCCACTGCTTCTGTACCCAGAGTTGCTTTTTGTTTATGTTCTGCATATGTGGCTCATTTATTTTTCTAAACAAATATGCTCACATTTTTTGATTGGATAGTTAAATATTTCAGTTTTATTCTACCATTCATTAAACGAGATGTAAATTAATGTGAAGGAAACATGATGGCAATGTAACTGTCTCCTTCTTTGAAAACAAATGCTTCATCTCTGCCCCGATGTTTATGTTCTGTGAAATCCCTCAGCTGAGTTGAGTTGGAAATTTATCTTTCAGTGGGGGGCCATTAGGCTCCGCAGTGCTATATCACAATCACATCATACCCACACATTAAGAAGAAATCTGGGAAGTCGTTTTTATGGTCCATTTTCCAAATGTGCTTTTTATTTCGTTTTAAATGTATATTTATTGAGACTTTTCAAAAAGGAAAACAAAACATGCATTTTAAACACATTTGTTATGTCCAATAGTCATCAGACAAACCATTCAATAATATGTTACTAGAATCACTGATACCAGAAAAACAGTATTCTGACATCAAAAAGGGTAGGGGCATGAAAAGAAAGTTTATGTACATCTCATATTTAATGAATATAAAAGGGGATAAATAGGTTGTGATATAAAATTTTATGGGTTATCATAATGACTGCACCTTTTTCTAAACATGTTATCCACACCATAATAAAATAGGGGAAAAATTACTCAAAGAAGTACTAAATTTTAGGTACTATGAAAGGGTTACCAAATTTCCTATGAATGGCTGCTTTCCGAATTTTCCTGACACTTGAATTTAGCTGAGTGTAGTTTAGAAAGTATTGAATTTAGCACTGGAAGGCAAGCTTCAAGCCTAGTTCTACCATTTGCTGCTCTGTTGCCCTGTTGCCTTGGCCAAATTGACTGAAATGCTAGTGTCTAAGGTTTCTTCGTGAAACAAGGAGGGCAATGCATCTTCTGGGTATGTTATAGGGGTGTTGAAAAGGAAGGTGAGGAAAAAAGAAAGAATTCATGTTTACCTAGTTCTCTATGTGACAAACATGAGCCAGGCAGTTTCTTAGTAAACTCTTTGGAAAAAAAAAAAAAAAAAACCTATGCCACAAATATTTTTATTCCAATTTTATAGGTGAAGATTCCAAGTTATAGACTTTTATTTTACCTGGGTGGGGGTGGATCATAAAATAATGTGAAAAAAGTGGAATTTGAATCCAGATCTCTGTGATTCTGGGAAATGAGGGTGACCAGCTGTCCTGGTTTGCCTGGGACTGTCCCAGTTTTGCAATGGAAAGTTTTGAGTCCCAGGAGACTCCTCAGTCCCAGGCACACTGGGACAGTTGGTCACTTTCTTTGGCAAGTACTGTATCAAATAAGAAAATGTAGAGTAAATGAAAAGCTTGATGAATTATAAAATGTGCTAAAAATGTAAGTTATTGACCACCAAGTTTGCTTTCCATTTTCCTTTTATTACTATCTGTCTTAATGTAAACCTAGTTTGTTTTTACAATGTTTTGAAAACTACTATCCTGCTCCACAACAACAAAGTTCTGTAATTCAATAAGTTCAGAAAATGATTCTCACATCAACATGTTATAGGCCCTGAGAAATTCTGCAGTAACAATTCCAGCTTAATTTTGTTAATCAGCATTGCCCAAACTAACTACCATTTTGAAATTTCCTTAACACCAATTATTTTCCATAGAAATAGTGTTTTGTGTAACATAGTTGGGAATGTCAAAAGTTTTATGGCCTTACTTATTTCTAAGAAAGCATCAATTATTTAGTTAAATAAAATAATTACATATTGAATAGTATTTCTCTAGAGAATCATACACACCATTAATTCTGAGTCTTTTCATTTTACAAAATAATTATCAACATGGTCAAAAATTATGAGCTCTAGGAAAAATAAGTAAACCTATGAGACAAATTTTAGAAAGTCTTTCTTTAACAATTCCCAGCAATGACCAAGGAAATCAAATAGAGCCATAGGAAAAAGAACAGTATGAGGAAATACATTATAAACTTAAAATTATTCACTTGTCTTAATTTCAAATTCAACTGCAGTCCACCTTCTGGAAAGGAGCTGTCTGTGATAAGGTCATCTTTAATTTACTGTAAAGCATTCTGAACATGTGCCCTTTGAAACTTCACTGAATAAAGGCATAAAATCTTCATAAAAACTCAACATCCTTGGTAAGCACACAAGCTGTATCACATTTTCCAAGGGTGAAAAGAGAGCTGCATTGGCAAGAAACCAAAATTAACATTCTTTATTATTCTCTATGAATAATAAAAATAATTTTAATCCACTGTGAAGAAAGTTTCTTCATGTAAAAGGAATACATTAAAAACAATATATCTTTGCCTGAATTACCTACACTGGTAATTAACCTTGACTGAAAATCTTTCTTAAGACCAAGACTTTTATATTTAGAAATTTAGATTATTTAAGGGTTCAAATTTTTAGATAAAGCTAATTATATTCACCAAGACAGAAAAAAGATACTCAAATCAAGGCATTTGATTTGAAACCCTGTCTAGTTTTGATTTATCCATAGGTAAAGACTTACTTAGAGGCAGATTTCTTATTTTGCTGGTTACATAAATCCCTCTCCCTGATTCTCTGCACTTCCTGTAAACTTTCTAATAAGGCAAAATTTTCTGATTTTTATAATCTATGAAAAACAAAGCATATATTGTCAAGGGTGATTTCGGATTCAATTTTGACATGTGGAGATCAAAGATATCTACCTGCAAGTCACTACAGTCTTTGAGAGATGAAGGAACCACTTGAGGTGTCAGAGATTCAGAAAAAGCTAGAAATGTCAATGTTTGTTTTATTGAGTGCCTAAGTTAGCACTTTACATAATCACAGTATTAGAGATTTGGGAGAAATGTTAGAGATCAACTAGACTCGTTCCCTTCATGGATAAAGAAATTCAGAAATTAGGTATGAGCCTGCATTATAATTATAAATATCAATAATCCATTTTTATTTTTCATGGTATAATATACATATAGTTTTTCTAGTTATTTTTGCAAAATATATAATTTTAACAATATCAATTTTTAATGCATGGATTTATTTCAGTCATATGCATAATTTTTAAACTACAAAATATAAAGAACTAAACATATCAAGCTTCTAGGATGTGGTGGGCAACATGTTTTAATATCAGGAATAGTGAATGCCAATCCATCAGGTGTGGTTTGGTCACTTAAAACACTCAAGAAGTAGAATTAATTCTATTAGGCCACCAGGGTACTATTTAATGCACGACACTAATTACTGGACTGAAAAAGATTATACTATTTTCAGACAGGCCTAATAACTCTCTTAGGACAGCAATTAAGAAAGTTTGAGTCTCTGTGTTAAGTCGTTTCCGGAGTAAAATGAGATTTTTGTGGGAAAGCTATTATTTAAAGTGCTATACAAATGTCAGTCATGGATTGTTGCTGAATCCTTAAGATCAAGAGGACATCAAAGACACAAAAGTCAAACTAAGGTTACTATGTGACAAGGTAGAAAAGATAGTCATATCTTACAATTTGTTGGGGCATTGAAAACACTAAAAATCCATCTAAAAGTAGAAATATTTGTAAATTAATTTTGAGATAGTAGCAAATAATCTTTATACTCTGCCTCTTTTTTTTTTTTTTTTTTTTTGAGACAGAGTCTCGCTCTGTTGCCCGGGCTAGAGTGAGTGCTGTGGCATCAGCCTAGCTCACAGCAACCTCAAACTCCTGGGCTTAAGCGATCCTACTGCCTCAGCCTCCCGAGTAGCTGGGACTACAGGCGTGCACCACCATGCCCGGCTAATTTTTTCTATATATGTTTTTAGTTGGCTAGATAATTTCTTTCTATTTTTAGTAGAGACGGGGTCTCGCTCTTGCTCAGGCTGGTCTCGAACTCCTGACCTTGAGCGATCCACCCGCCTCGGCCTCCCAGAGTGCTAGGATTACAGGCGTGAGCCACCGCGCCCGGCCCATACTCTGCCTCTTTTTGAAACTGTTTTTAAGGAAAGCAAAATGCCTACTTTAATTTTCCCATGTTAATTCAGGTGTTATGATGAATCAGATCAGATTACTACCATCACTTTAACCATCAAATAAAATATTAACAACTTGCTACTTTTCTGCCACAGCTCAACAAAAGAGCATAGCAAATGCCATGGCAGAAATTTACACAAAATTTCCTGACAATGATAATTTCATATATTTTCTTTTGATAATTTGATATTTTATAGCTCATTACTCTTCATTTCTACAAATATCTATTTTATGCATACTCTGTGCAAAACATTGTGTAAGATTTAGGACCAATAAGATATAAATGATGCAGATTGCCTCTCAGATTCTTATTTTTAATCCACAATCTCTAAACTGAATTTTTGTCAGTATATTACATATGAATGACTATGATTTTGCAATTATTATTTCATTAATAAAGAAATTAAGAGAAATGGCAGATGTAACAACTCTATTTCTCTCCAACCTCATTCCACAACCACAATTCAAACAACTATTATATATGCCTGGATTATTTTTGAGATCTTCCAAAAGCTCCCTGCCTCTACCTGCACTCCCTGCAATCTCTTGTCAGGGCAGCCATAGTCATCTTCCTGCATCAAAACCATGACCAACACTCTCCTCTACTGCTTCTCCGTTACTCTCAGAATTAGACAAAAAATCAGTATGTCAACAAGGCACACAGGATCTTGATTCTGCACATTTCTAAAGTATGATTTCTCAACATTCCCTCAAAATACTTTCAGCCTTAAGGAAATATTTACATTTTCCTTCCACTGGAGACTTTACATATCCTATTTCCTTTATCTGGAGCCATTGTTCCTTACGTTTTCTCCTAACTGCTACCTCTCCTTCAAGTCTCCAATTATATATTGCTTCCTCCAGGAAGCCTTTTCTTACTTCCGGAACCAGGATTAGGAGATCCTTATAGGTAGTACCACAGTACCGTTGCTTTCCTCTATTTGTTTATTCAGAAAGCCTCTGTTAAATAATTACTATGTGCTAGGCTTTATTCTAGGAGTGTGGGATTTATCAGTGAACAAATAAACAAAAAATGGCACTTGCTTTCAAGCAGGAGGAGACAATTAACAAAGCAACAAATAATTGAATTATAATACAGGACACCAGAAGGCAATAAGGGGAAGGAACTGGATCAGGACAAGGATGATGATGGAGAGACTGCAGCTTGAAACAGGCTACCACTGGTTTCCTTGAGAAGATGCCATTGAACAGAGATCTAAGTAGTGCTTGAGGCTTAGCCACGTAGATATTTAAAAGAAAAGTCCAGAAGAGGGAATAGCCAGTGCAAAGGCCTGAAGTAGAAATCTCCTGGGGTGGTTAAGGGAAAGCAAAGGAGCCATTGTGGCTGACACAGAGTGAGCCAGGCAGAAGATTGTCCAGAGACGAGGCCTCATGTGACTGGGCGACAGGATAACTGGGGACTCATAGGCCAACAGGATGACATTGGCTTTTACCTCAAGTAAAATAAAGAGACATCGTGGGGTTTGGAACAGAATCACAACATAATCTAATTTATAGGGTGTTTTTTTGGTTTATTTTTATTTATTTTTATTTCAGCATATTATGGGGGTGCAAAAATTTAGCTTACATATATTGCCCTTGCCCCCACCTCCCCAAATTAGAGCTTCAAGCGTGTCTAATTTATGCTTTAAAAGGACCACAAAGACGGAAGATAACAGGGGCAAGGTGGAAGCAGGGAAACCAGTTTAGGAGACTATTACAATAACCCAGGCAGAAAGATGATGGTGGTTGGATTTAGGATCCTTACAGAGAAGGTGGTGAGAAGTGAGGCAGGCTCATAGGATTTTCTGATGCACTGGATGTAGGCTACAAGGGAGAGAGAGGAGGCAGAGACATTTTCCAGTTTCTGGTCTAAGCAACAACTGAAAGATGTAGTTGCCATCAACTGGGACGAGAAAGCCTTTTGAAAGAATAGTTTGCAGAGGCTGAAGAGTGGGTGGTAGTGGGAAATCAAAGTTCAGTTTTGAATACACATAGGTTTAAGTTGGCAATAAGACAATTTCCATCAATGCTATGAAGTAGGTGTTGCTTTCTAAGTGTGAAAACTGTAAACTACTTAAAGACCAGAACTTTGTCTTTTCTCTGACACATAGAACAGTGCCAGCTGCAGAGTAGAAACTCAGTAAATACGTGTCAAATGGATAAATAAACTAATAAATGAATGAATGAATAAAGGTTGCCCCAAATTAGCAAATTAGTGAAAAAGAGTCAGATTTAAAATCTCAGTACCATGACCCTAGGATTACTTTTTTGTGTAATATATAATAATGAAGAAATGTAAACATTACAATTTATACTTGGTGGTTATTAAAATATTTTAAATATCAAGACTTAAAGATTTTACTTGTATTTATTGAATAAAATTTATTTTAATTATAAAACTGTGGAGGCGGCTTTAACCTTTAGGGAAGAGCTAAACTTTACAGTGATTATTTATTACTCCCATAACTTGATATAATTTATATTAATATAATTTCCAAAGTCTAACCATAGAAAGAATTTGATGTAAAGAGCTTTATTTTTATAGGTTTTTATGTCGATAGCACTAGTTTTTATTGTAGAGGAGTAAAATGTGATTTAAATTATCAGGCAATGTACCTGATACAGTCAATGACCCAACAGACAACATCAAAGGAAATAACCTCATTGGAAATAATCTCATGAGAGATACGTTTGCTTCTTTTCCTTAAGCAGATCATGTACTAAGAATATGCTCCTTGTTTATATTTGGAGAATGCTACGTAGTCCTCTATATAGTTTTACCTCCTTTCTTCTGCCTATGGAAGCAGAAATGATCATAAAAGCATTATCTTGTAGTTACTACCTTTTACATGTGTTGACAATTGCATAATCATACCTCTTCCAACTGCTACAACATGCCCCCCTCACTAGTCCCAAATATTTAAGTTCTTGCAGCAGCTACAAATGTACAAATCCCTGAATCTGTCATGCTATTGCATTACTTTGAGTTTCTGTCCATTTTGCTCTTTCCCAAGCAGCTTTCCATACTTGTCTTCTTGCTCAACCACGTGCAAAGCCTTGCTTAGGTATCCCTTCTACAGAAAGCCTTTCTTGACCTCACTTGTACACTTTTTCCTAATCATATGCAGGGAACTGGCACATTTTTACCTGCATCATTCTCTATTATATTTGTTTATTGATATGTTTCCTCCATTAGACTAGGTTCTCAAGAGCTGGACTCATACATTTTTCATTTCTTTTTTTGTATTTAGTTCCTGGCCCTCAAGTACATGAGCAATACATGTCTGTGTTAGGATGAATTACCACCTAGATGTATTTTCCCCACATATTTTCAGTAATTTTTCTCAAGCTTCAAAGATCTCATAAAATATGCCTCTGGGGTGGAAGTACGGAGCTTGCAAAATGTGAAACTTGGAATAGACCTTTGAAATTGGCTGAAATTCTCTTACTTTAGGGAAGCGCTGGGAAAAGAAATTAGTCTTTATGGGCACCTATGTTTCCAAAGCTGTGCTAACTCTGTACATGTTGTTTAATCTTCACAGCAACCTGGGAATTAACAGCTGTTACTGCATTGTACAGATGAGAACGCTGGACCCAGTGTCAAACAGTAACTCAGAGGCTAAATTATTAAACTCCTTAGGCCATATTCTTTGCAACATTCCACAACGAGGGTCCATAATGATCTCTCTGAAAATTGGCAGAAGCAATCAAAAGGGATTCACCCTGAAGTGCTACAACGGGAAGAGAGTAAGAAAGGTCACCATGCGGGCTCTCAGCAGAGAGAAATCTGGCACTAGGTTTTGGCAAAAATTTTAACAGAATGCATTGCCAAAAATTTCTCATACCCCAAATACACCTTGCATTTTGATGCAAGACACATGAACTTGAATAATGACATGACTTCTAGGAGGAAAACATAGTTTCATTTTGCTTTCATCCTTCTCAAAGCAGGTGGCAATGGGGGGCAACACAATGACTAATGGAGTATTCAGAGGGAGCATGCTGGTTCCCATTTGAGGATGAGCACGCACTCTTCATCAGAGAACTCACTCGGTGCCATTTCTGAATGGATGGAAGTCTGAAATTCCACGGAATGGGACCAGCAGTTAGACCTCTACTGGGAACAGATAGAGACATACTCTGACACTAACTAAGGGTCTCGGTGTCATTTGCTTTCTCAGGAGCCTGGTTACATGAAGGCAAGCACACAATACCAGGTCATTGATACAAACAGCACAAACGCTGAATCTGAATCAAACTCACCAAACGGGAAGTCACTTGGAATTATTGAATAACTTGGATTATTCTTTAACATACTATGGGATGTTTTTTCAAATTGACTTAAAAATAAAAGATCCATTTACACACTCAAAAGTAGAGAACCTCAAAATTCTAATCCTTATCTAGGACCAGTCTCATGGCCAGACACAAATTTATAGTCAAACAAGCTCTTTAAAGATGTCTAATCAGATTCAACTGTGAAAGCAACGAAGATAACACTGTCCCTGACTTGCACATACTCGATTAACTTTATAATACATGAATAAACAAAATAACTATACATTTGAGAACTTTTGAACTTTTGTTCTTAATTTTCATAAAGCTCTAGTTTCATAACAAATGTGAACATCATCTCATCCTGCAACCCACTCACTCTTCAAACCACTCTTAGCCAGGTTTTAATCCTAAATCTGCTCTCAATAAGGATACAAACAGAAGAAAAAAAGAAAACTTCCTGCCAACAGCAGAAATCGTTAATATTTGGAGGTACATACATACATGTGTGTATGCACAATAAAATACATCAAATAAACAATTGAAGACTTCGATGTGTCCAGACCCATGAAGAAGAAAGATGAATCTGGATAGCTCTTGTATCTGAGCAGGGCATTACAGTTAGAATTCAAGAATTCTTTGTTTGATTGCATAAAGCATTTTTTAAATTGCTTTTTAAAAGCAATTGAGATTTTGATCTTCTTTTTAGAGTGTCTCAGAGACTAGGCTATTTATCAGCAGTTATTGTGCACACACGCACGCACATATACACACACATACATATTTGTGGCCATGTGCTAATTGACTTAACTGTCTGTGAACTGTCTACAAGTAAGTTTTTTGAAGGTAAGGAATAAATTGATATCTACTGTCGTTCAATTTATTTGCAAACATAATTTTCTAAGCAGCAGTCAGATTGCCCCTTATTCTTCAGGTCTCAGCAAAAAATTGCCTCCTCTGAGCACAAGATTTAAGACAGTCTTGCCCACTGTGTCTCTCAGAGCTTGTCATTCCCTTCCGTCATGGCATTCCTCCGTCAACGTTCATTGCCTTTCCTCCATTAACCTGTGAGCAGGGAAGGATCCTGTCTTTTTGTCTCCCACCAAAGTGCCTGATTCAGAATCCTCTCAATAAAAATGCCACATGGATAAATAAATGAATTTATTTATTATAAATTATTATAGGTGTAATGAAGTAGAAAACTGAAGACTAATACAGTAAAGCTCTAATAGTTTACCTAATTAAAATGTGAAAAAGGTATTTAGCACGAAATAGGTCTGCCATATTTTGAACTGTGTTCTCTAATCCCTTTGCTATTTTCTCTTCCTTCCCGACGCCCCTCTCTCCCCTCACATAGGAAAGAACAAAAGCAGGAACAAAAGCAGAAACAAAAGCAAACCTTAATTGTAGTCGTGTGTGCTCCAGGGTACTCCTTTTCTTCCAGTGTTGACCATCTTTCTATAAATTTAGATACCAAGGAATCATCATAGTCCACTATCTGAAATCCAGAGACATTTGCACCTCCAAATTGAATTTTTAGTAGGTCTCCATCAGTAAACCCCTAGACATAGAACACATTTATGTCACGCTTTTTATTTGGGAACCAAATGCTGCTTAACATTTACCAAGTAACTCTCTGCATCATGGTTTTACATATTCCAAAGAACACATGAGAGATAAAAACCCTACAGGAAATGTTTCATGTATTTATCAGCCATGTATTTATCAGCTGCTTTTCACCAGCACCTAACATCATGTTGGCATCACAGTGGGTCCTTAATCAGCACATGTGTATTGATTGATCATCTCATGAAACACTCATGGCTGTACTTACATAAAAGTTCTCCATTTTATTGAGAAATCTTCCATGGTTAAGGACTGAGTTTTATTTATTGACTCTACAACAGAGCACCACCATGTGGTTACAGATACTTAATAACATTAAACTAGTTTGTCAAGAGCTATACATCCTTGTGAGCAAATTCTTTCTGTTTAAATTGGTCATCTACTCAGGTGACATAAATATTTTCAAAATGAGGATGGAAGGCACTAAATGGCCAGTCATTATCTGAGAACAATTAAACAATTTCACATTAAGCCTAAAACTAATTTTATGGAATATATCAAATTTTAAAAAATCGATTTCTCTTGCAATATTAAAATGAATTCAGTCATTACTAAAACTATCATGTGGTATTTACACTGATTTCAAATATTGGGCTGACATGAATTTTATAAACTATACTCTCTCAAAAATAACAATTCCAATATGTCACAATTATAAATATTTTCACATTTCACATTACCGTTAAAGTCTTTATTATTGTACATGAATGTTAAAACTCTCCTGAATTAAGTATAAATCTCCATACCCCAAGATATAGGAGAATTTTTTCTTTGTTGTTGATATTAAAAATATATATATTTTATATTATTTTATCTGGGGTAGAGGGTAATTACTTCTTATTGGATCAAAATTTTGTTTTTTCTTTTCTTTTTTTTTTTTTTTTTAGACAGAGTCTCGCTTTGTTGCCCGGGCTAGAGTGAGTGCCGTGGCGTCAGCCTAGCTCACAGCAACCTCAAACTCCTGGTCTTAAGCGATCCTTCTGCCTCAGCCTCCCGAGTAGCTGGGACTACAGGCATGCGCCACCATGCCCGGCTAATTTTTTCTATATATATTTTTAGCTGACCAGATAATTTCTTTCTATTTTTAGTAGAGACGGGGTCTCGCTCTTGCTCAGGCTGGTGTTTTTTCTTTTTATAAAAATAATGCAAATAGTGCAAAAAGGTATAAAACAAAAATCACAGATTCTCTGCTCTAGCCCACCCAGTCCAGTTAAGCTACTTTAAAGCATTCAATATTTTTTTCTTGTATTTACTTCTGTACTTATGCATGACACACTTTTATTGCCTTTTCTAAATTTATCAATTTTAGACATCTTTATTGAGTTTTTGTTTACGCCAGACGACTTGCTGTTGTGACCACTATTATCTCCTCACACATTTTAGTCAATATTCACTGTTTACATGTTTATAACCCTGTTATTCATAGCAAAGCCAAATAGTATACTAAGATTGCATTTTCTTTCTTGAACATTATTTTATCCCAGTGTTCATATTTGCCTCATTTTTTCATTACTAGAGATGTCTATATGCCTATCTTTATTTTTTTCCAGTTGCTCCATGAAAATGTTTCTTGTCTATAACAGTAAAGCTGTTTCAAAAATAAAATATTCAGACCTCTCCAGTAATCTATTTGAATTTTCCTCTGAGTATTCATTTCTAGGGGCCCTTTCTTAATGCTGCCATCTGAATTGGTTCCTCTTTCCGTCTACTCCATGGCTGTTACCCTGGTGCGGCCCCGCACTACTTAGTCCTGAGTTAATCCCATTTCCTTGGTCAAATTTCTTTCTTGATTTACTTCTTTCTTCTGCTAGAGTCCCTTGATAGTCTCCTGAGACACACTGGAGCTAAATTTTTGAGACCTTGCATGTCGGGAAAATAACTCTATTTCACCCTGACACTTGGTTAGTATTTTGGCTCAGTATAGAATCTCAAGTTGAAAACCTCATAAAATCTGAAGGCACTGTCCTGTTGACTTTTATTTGCTATTGTTTTTATTTAAAAAATTGGTCATTTCCAATTCTTTTCTATGTGTGATCTGCTTCCCACCCCCAGCCACCTGCCAGGAACTTTCAAAGTCTCCTCTTTATTTCTGAAATTACATGATAATATTTTCACCGAAATATTTTTTCTTTTATTATTGTGTGTATTCAATGGGCAGATTTGTGTCATTCAGTACTAGAATCTTTTCCAAATATTTTTCTAACATTTTCCTTCCCATGTTTTCACTCTTCTCTCTTTCTAGAATGTCATTTATTAAGGTAACACAAGTCTTAGATTAAATGTCTACATCCTTTACAGTTTTTATTTTATTCTATTTTATATTGTGTTGTCATTTTGCTATATAATCTGGAAGATTTTCTCAGCTCTATCTTCAAACTCATTTAACTTGTTATTGTAGAAAACAAAACAAGTTAATTTTCCAGAGTTCTTTCTTATTCACTATTTTTTCTTTTATAGTATCCTTTTTTTCTTTTTTATGGATAAAATATTTTACCTTATTCCTATTAATATTTAGATATTAATTACAACTGTAAACATTTTCCTCATGTTTCCTGCCCTATTTCTGTTTGTTTGTTTGTTTGTACTGCATCTTTCATAGCAAAGACTTTTCTCAAATGCCAAGTTATCCTTGACTGTTTGAGAGTAAAACACCAAACGTTTCTTGGAATTTCTAATGTGCATGGGCAAGGCTTGTTAGCAAGTATGCTTTACTGCAAGGTATAATAGATGGTTAGGTGGGGTGAATAATGGTGCATTTTGTCCACATCTAGAGTCCTTTTCTCTGGGATTTTCAGTTTTTTTTCAGAATCCTCCATTCTCGTACATAACTGTATAGGCTTGGCTAAATTCTAGGAACAGAATGGTGGATGGTGGATGGTGAGGTTCAGAATACCAGATGGAGACTTTCTCTTAGTTGCCCTGTTTTTAAGCTCAATTCTCTGAGTCTCAGGAATTTCTCCAACTCATATTCTCTAGAAAGAAGTATTATCAAAAGAGGAAGGGGGTGTTTAGGGACCAGGGCTTGTAGTTACCTGGTTCACCTTTGAATCAAGTCCCTTGTACCAGGTGCTCTTAGTGACCACCCAGGTTTCCTAGGATCCATTTTACAGATGCAGTTGATTTGCCCAGCCCCCAGGTGCTTCCTCTGCTTTGGCCAATGGCTGTTATCCATCACCTTTCCCAGAGAATTGTCCATGATCAGTGGGAGCCACCCACTCATGGCCCTTGGACGATGGCAAAGACTAACTGGCATCTAGGTACAAAATCCCCTCTGTCTTGCCTCAGGTTGAAAAAGTGAGATGCAATTTATGTAACAGAGCACCCCAAGGGATCAGGCTGAATATAATTCTCACCTGAAACCAATTCTCGCATAGCTTTTTTCCATCCCTCTGTTGCTTCCCTCATTCCTTTACAGGTTGCTCCTGAAACTTACTCAACAATGTGTACATAAATACCCATGCCAGGCTCTGCTTCTAGAGAAACCAGGAAGAGATTCCTGCTTTTAGCTCCACACCTCAACCTCACTTTCTGTGGTTTCTTGCTCTTCAAAGACTGAATCTCACAGGTTTGTTCCTTGTCTATATCTAATTCTGTAGGCACTTTTAGTTTTATCTCCTTCTCTTTGCTAAGCCACATATTCAACCTTCATCTGCTGTGTGTCCTGGAAAATATATGTTGATCTTTTCATCTGTTGATGTTTCATTTCCTTTTTTCTCTTTCCTTACAGTTTTATATAATTTTTATTCTTTTACTGACATTGGTTTTACTACAAAAGCCTTTTTCAACTGAAACCTTGAATAAGGTTTTAAGTTGGCTTCAGTGAGGATCTGCATTTTCCTAAGTTTTCCTCTTTCTTCTCTGAAACTTTTCAATTTAAGAGAAGCAAAATGAGAGGAAGAAGGATAAAAAGAGGGAGGCAATCACAGGGAAGAGGCCAAGGGTTAACAACACAGTTGGCAACAACTTGGCAAATTAAAATCGACACTACTACTCCTGGAGATTTATTTGCAGAGTTTTAAAATGAAAGGTAAGTCTTCATTAATAGTCTGTAAAAACCTAAAATTCTGTCATACAGACATGTCAAATCATCAGCAGGAACCACTATTTTTTAAAGGATTAAATCTATGAGAGTAGTAAGTTTGAAAAAATGAGAACCGCGTCCCCTTATGTGTCCACCTCTTCTTCACTTTATGTACATGTTATCCTTTTAAATGTTGTTATCAGAAACTTAATCACAGCCTGTGTTTTAGAAGCTTTATCAAGTGTTCCACAATTCCTAAGAAAACTAATCAATAATATTATCTGAGGATTTTTTTTTTATTTTTCATAAGCACCTACTCTAACACTCATTAGACACTGCACAGCAAACAAAGGACATTCTCAGTCAAGAGTTTGGAGGATGAAAGCCCTTCGGTGTTGGGTGGCATTCTTCAACTTTAAATGTCAGTGAAATTTTTACAAGTGTTCTCTAAATTCTCAGAAATGGCCACACTATACAGACTGTTGAACTTACTGATTCACTAGAAGTTCCATATGGTGAGGAAATCAAGTATTCAGAAAAGGAAAAAGAGAACTTGAATTCAGATAGAATATTAGGCAGATCTCTCCCCAGGAGCATGACAGCAGCATGAACTTGCTGTTTTCTCTTTTTACTTTGGTCATTCAGACACTTCTTTCCTTTTTCATAGCATCAGATATCGGCTCTCAAATTGATGAGCCACCTTCTGTCGTTATTTCTCAATGTTCCAATATAATCTTCTCCATCTGGACATTTTTAAAGATCACAGCTTTCAATGTGGCTCTGTGTTGTTCATCAAATGGCACAATTCACACAGCGGACTGACTGTCCAGGCTGTTCCCTGCACATAATGTGGTTCTGAAGAGACTGAATACAGCGCTTCGTCTAGTTTAACTCTTGCTTCTCCTTAGGGAGCCCTTTCTATCTCCTTCTTACACTTTAAGGGAAAGTCCCGGAGAATTTCTGTAGTAGTCATTTCATTGCCAAACAGAAATTTCACCTTGAACAACCAACTCCTCCAAATAGCATGTAGGTTTGAAATGTAATATTCTAAATTCCTGATGTACCACCTTCTAGTGAAAACAATATTTATCAGGTGTAGGTTGTAAGTTTTGTTTGTTATGTTTTTATCTCCTGTCACTATTAGAAAGACCATTTTCTGATGTTAACAATCTGATACTCCAGAAACCATGAAATAAATCTACACTTGTTTATTGTTAAAACCTTTTCAGAGTGTTACTATGCTATTTAGAATAAGGTCTCTGCTTCTCTCCCTGTTTTCCTCCCTTTTTCTCTTGTGGTTATGTGGGGTGGGGGTGTGGAACAGAGAGTGACCCTCAATCACATACTTACATAAAGAGCATAAACCTTTGCAACAATAAAGGCCTAAATTATTTGGAAAAATATCTGGTGATTATTCTAAATGGACTCTGATGATACTTAAGAGAGGAAAATACAATTAAGCACTCTGTTGTTTCAGTGTACTCTTATTTTGACAGGAATCACAATGAAAAAGTGATTGGCTACAGGAATTCGATTTTCATTGTGTTCTTTATATAGCAAGCAGGAAATCAGAAATAAATAATATATATCAATATTCTGAATACTTCCAGGTTTAATTTTGCACTAAGACATATTTTCACAAATGTACATTTATTTCAGATATTGTATATACTAAAAATTTTAAAGGACTGTTCAGAGGGAAAAGTTTATAAAAGATAGTAACAGTGAGAAACAATGGGAAATTTGGACAATTAAACTTCAAATATTTTTGAAAATTCTCTCTTTCTTAAAATATACCTTCTAAGACAATTCATGAAATTTGTCAAATATTCTACAAATTCTTATTTGTAATAATAGGAAATTGGTTAGAATATATAAAATGAGAAATACTTCTAAAACATATGTTCAGAAATATATTGTCACTTCTAATCTGTCAAATTTAATCAAACTATATTTTTAAAAACATCACTGATAAATGCTGGCCATTCAAAATTAAATTTTTTAACTAATGAACATATCTAGTAAAATAATAAATACCAATTAATTCACCTACCAGATTTGCAATGATGTAGTGGTACCCTTTAACATGTTTTCCAATGGTAATAACCTAACAAAGATAAAGAAAAAATTATTTAATTAATATAAAATAATGTAAAGGTAAAATTACTGGTATTATGATCTGATTCAGGAAAAAATGAAATTTTATCTATTGTTTTGATGTTCCACAATGAGTTATTTTTGATAAAATATAATTATCAAATCTAGAGAATATTTCAGAAAAAAATAATAATACATTTTTATGCTTAATAAATATTACCTTTCAACAAGTCAACAAATAAACAAAAATAATTACCTCATTTTTGTCAATAGTAAAAATAAGGCCACAAAATTTTAAGAAACATAAAACCAAAATATGTTTGATCCATAACAAGTCATCATTTTATTCCAACAAAAGCTATATTTTTGTCTTCTTAATGAAACATTAAACAGCTCAAACTGTTTAACATCTGAGATTTTATATTCATATATTTATATTCAAAGATAAACACACAGTTTATAGTACTACAGAAATTTTTAAAGAATATTAATAAATATACAAAGGAATTCTTATGTAGATATATAAAATAACATTCCTATCCTAAGAATCTTGAAATGTTTATAATTTAGTTCAAATGGACATTACTTACAGCTATAGACAGCAAAGTATCATAGAAGCTAATTTTTCTCCACTCCTCTAAGTCAAAAATCAATGGGAGATGAACACATCATGGAACAAGTGATTATCCTGGTAATGCTCACAACAGTTTTGGACATTACTGAATCAATTTGACTTTTTACTGATCTATATCAATTATGAAAACGGTAGAAATTGGTGAAATGGTCATGCTGTAGTCCTGGTACATAGATATTCAAATGTAATTTCCATTATTAATAAAACAATCACATCAATGGAAAGCATGAAATGGCAAGGTTATAGGCAAAAATTCAAACCATTTGCTCACTTTCCAGATTAAACTGCATGGTGGCTTCCCTCTGTGTTGGCATAGTAAGCAGAGTTCTTAATAGGCTACAAAGTCCGATGACCTTTCAAGCTTCCCCAGACTCACTTTTTCCCGTTCTTTACACTCAAGTCATATTGACCATCTTTGAAAATGCCTCTTCTCTTCACCTCATATTATACATTATGTCTCCTCTGCTTGAAAAGCTCTCTTCACCATCATATCCTCTGTCCTCTTAACTCTTAAAGCCCAATCCTTATCTCCTGGGAGAAAACTACCCTGACTTTCCCTCATCCCAGACAAAGTCAGGTGCTCCAAAGCAACACACTTAGTTAAAGAGCAAGATCCAAATCCTAGGAAAGATTCTACCATATGCCACTTTGATATTAAGTGGTAGTTGTTTGGAAGGAAGTTACAGCTTATATTGTTTTCTAACTCATTGTTATGTAACACAACTAAATTGCCTTTTGCTTTTTCGAAGAAACTGAACCCACTGTGTTGAAGGGAGAACTTTAAATCAGATTGATTATGTCCCTCCTATCTCCTACTGACACCCATTGGCTCTGCTTATTCTCCAATCTGCTTTCTGAATAATCCATGTCTTCCTTCTGGGAATTAATAAAAACATATTATAAAAGGTGATACACTGCAGTAGTCCCTACTTGAGTTTAATGTTCATTCAGAGGAAGAATATTAAAATTCACTAGCCCTAGGTCTACATAAAAATTAGTGTTGGCCATAATAACCATCATATCTTTTTTAAATAACAACAATTATTTTTGCACTAAAAATAGAAAATTTATATTAATTTATAAATATTTTCTGAGGGCTGAATCCATTTCCCAACTAATCAAAACTAGAAATCGGTACCTCCAAGATTTTATCAAATGATAATAAAATACTTGTAGTCTAATACAGTTTAATTTATTACTAAATTCAAGCTACTGCAAAAATAAAAAATTTTGTCTTATCTGTGTTCTCTTATACATTGGTTGAATGAATAACTAGTGTTTCCTTTCCTTGGAATGTATCTTATCACCGCTTTCACTTGGTAAAACTCAATCCTTGAAGACTATCCCAATCTAAATTATTTCTTTCTGCAACTCTCTCTCATAACATCCTGTTCTTTTCATTTATAGTGTATTCCATTATTATAATTATATAATTTCTGTAAATACATCATTAGTAATCATCTTGATGAGGCTTTGCCTGTTTTATTTAACATTGCTTTCTTGAATCTACTGCAGTGCCTGTCGGGCAAACATTAGACACTCATGGAATATTTACTGAACAAATGAATGAATCCAAGCCAGATCATGTGTGAAGCCACCCTTCACAGATGATCCCTCCCCTGTTAAAACAGGTACTTTTTCCTCTATCCTCCTAGACCACATTATATTTTAATTTGCAATATTGTCGTGTTGTATGTGTACATGTTTCTTCCTCTCTTAACACGAATTCATTAGGTACAGACAGCACTCTTTTTTGCCTTTCTTTGCATCCCTCACTCCAGAAACAAAGGATATCCTCAATTTGTGTTTGTTGAATGCTACACCATCCATTGGATCCACTCATTTCATGCATTCAAGAGTAGCTTATAGTATATATGTGCAAAATATTCTGTATTTTTTACGTATGTCCATATGGACATTTATGTAACCATGATCAAAGATTTGCTTCGAAACATCACTTCCCATATATTCCCAATTTCTTTTGTAGTTTCTCTCTTCCAATTTTGGAAAGAGATCTTTTTATATAGGCTTTCACCAAACATTTATTTTGATGCATCAGGAATACTTAAATTTTTTGAACCAAAGACTAATGAATGTTATTACAATTCAGCTTTAATGAGATCCTTCTATGAAATTCAAATGAGTTTTTGAGGTTCACATCTGAACAAGAGAACTTCAGGTTAAAAACAATCTTAATGTCATCTCCTGAGGTGGAATCAAGATATTTCTACTGAAATTATTCACCTCCTTGTCATCCAACATTTAGTTCTTTCTCATAACAAGTTAGTTTTATTCGGTTATTCAATATTTCATGAGAGATCCATTTTGTATGCCTGAGGGCCCATATTATTGTATATCAATTAGGATTTTATCAACATTTATGTTTGCAGAATGTTTTATGTTGTACAAATCAATGAATCTAATTTTTTCTTCAAAGCCTAGAGGAGCCAAGAAATCATACTCAACTGTGTATTTTTCTTCCAGTCCTATATTATTCTAAGGAACTGGTAGCAGCCAATACATACAGTTGACCCTTGAACAACATTGGTTTGAACTGCCCAGATCCCTTTGTACACCACCCCTGAGACAGCAAGACCAAACCTCTTCCTTCTCCTCAGAAGCCTACTTAACATGAAGATGGCAAGGATGAAGACCTTTATGATGGTCCATTTCCACTTAAAAAATAGTAAATATCTTTTCCCTTCCTCATGATTTTTTTAACATTTTATTTTTTCTAGCTCACTTTATTGTAAGAATACAATATATAATACATAGAATATACAAAATATATGTTAATTGTTTATGTTATTGTTAAGGCTTCTCATCAACAGTAGGCTATTAGTAGAGTCAAGTGTGTGTACACACTCACACACACACACACATATTTATTAGCTAGGAAAAGATGCAGATACTGGTGATGGAGACCTTACTCAATAAATCACGATGCTGATGCTGTGTCACCACCATCCCTGGTCACTTACCCTATCTGTCAAACATGGTGGTATTTATCTAATCCTTAGGATATCACTGCATGATTGCCTTATCCTGAAAGATCTTAAACCACAGAAAGGTAGTATGGTAAGCATAGATAAAAACATCCTTATCTCTGGTATCATTACTCTTTCAAATAATCCAAATGGATACATCTAGTTTATTTCTCAAATACTGAACACAGCCTGAGTGTGGGGGGTCTTTCCTACATATCTTAATTTCACAGGTTAATGCTTTTTATAGAGAAACAAATCCCCCAGTAGAAGAAAATAATTACATTTTTCAGAAATAAATATATGCTTTTTCTGGAGACATAGATCCATTTATACAATAATATAAGCTTACTGCAACATAGTGTACTCTGTTTGAAATGATCCAGGTATCTCCAAAAAATTCATGAATCACTCACTTTTCCCTTAGAACTCAGACTTGTTTTGACTTACTACATGTCTATTTCTTTAACTCTAAAAAGTTCATCAGAATTAAATTTAAAAATTCCATTTTGAAAAGCAATTCATGTAACCAAAACTTTTGTACCCCCATAATACTCTGAAATAAAAAAGAAAAGAAAAGAAAATTTCCATTTCAAAATATCAAAATTTAGAGCAACACTTGCCATGTAAAACAACAGTCAAGAATTATATATTGAATTTACTTGATGATTAATATGATGTGTCAGCATTATTGACAAACATCTGCTATTACTAACTGAAGCCAGAGGTAATTTAATTGATGATCTTTGCTGCATCCTACATAAGCCATAGAGTAAAAACTGCTGTTCAAGCACCTTACACAAATACTCATCGCAAATGCTGACAAGGCATGCATATTCTATATTTGGTGCTATTAGAAAACAGAGAGTAGCAAACCTGGTCTACAATGTCATTTACTTTATCCCGTTCACAGTCCAGAATCACACGCCGTTCCTTTTTTAACTCCAGATCTTGAAAAAGTGATCGGTAGGTCTCATCTTTCTTGTCATTGTTAATGTTTCCCACATTGATAGCAGTCACTTGCCATTTCTTTTCAGCAGCAGAATCCAGCACAGCTTGCAGTGTTGATAAGCCTAGGAAGGCAAAGAGAAATGATGACTGATAAAGATACTTGAATAACATAGAATTGTGTTATGAAATTGCCAGTGAATATATTTTTGAGCATGATATATTTGTACAACTAAGGGAATGTTGACTCCTCATAAAAAGCTACAGCTATGATCTTTATCAACATCTACTTATGTCCGCTTCGCATCAAAAACTCATTACTTAAATTCTATTGTTCTGACCAAAGGAGTCATTGAAGGAAATAGTATCCCTTTCTTTCAACCTTCTCAGCTGTCATCTCTTGGATATTACAAAAATGTAATGTTTTTAATACTTCTGGTTTAAGTGAAATCAAAAGACATCACAAAGATTTCTTACTCTTATATAATGGGAAAAAATTGTTTAGTCATTCATGACAGTCTATCATTTGATGTTAACATCCTGAAGAAGTTGAGTACATTTTCAGTGAGATGAATCCTTGTGAGTCTGTGTGAGTATAAGAACCAATAATTTCTATGAGGCTGCTAAATTTTCTCCTATTGATTTCTAGTCAGGAGTTTTGTTTCATTCTTTTTTCTTCTGTGGCCTTACATTATATCAATTTTTGTTATTGGAAATGATCCCATAGAGATTAAAGTGTTCATCTATTAACCAGATGGTGGCAGTTAGTTCTCTAACACAGATTTATTTCACTTCCTAAATTCAAGACCATTTTACTGTTAGTAACTTTGCTTATAGCATCATATGACATAAAAAAATTTTATTATTTTTAATTGTCCATATATGATCTCATACTTAGGACTGATATGGACAATAACTAGGGGATTTATTTCCTAAAAAGTTAAATATTCAATTTAGCACTTGGAAAAACAGAGCATAAAGTTGTCTTTTCCATCAATTCAACTATTCACAGCCAAACCAAATTCATCATTTATATTAATAACTTAAAGAACAACACTAAATCAAAGCTCCAGAAAAAATTCAGAACTTATCATATCATCCTACTAATTCCAGAAAGGCCGGCATCTTTCTCAAACGCATATTTGTACCTTTTTATCCATGTGAGATTCACCAGAAAGCAAGGAATCTTTCCAAAACCTTCAGCTTTCTATCAAAGAACATAGGAGCTAATTTGAAGAGAATCTTTTTAAATAAAGATGGGACAATTTGAATAGCAATTAAAGTAATAACTGCAAAAGATTTACATACATAAAATATCTTAAATCCATGAGATTATTATATTTAAAAAATTTGCTTGCCTTTGATGGATGCTAAGGGGCCAATTAATTTGAAAGCTGATAAATAATGAAATAAAACAATCATTTTCCTGACTTTGCTATAGGAACTATACTCAGGGTACTAATGAATTAAAAAATGGTCTTTCTTTTTGGAAATACTCCATCTAATACATGATGAATGAGTGTAGATTTTAAATTAGCATCAATTTGTAACATCTACTGAATTAATGAATCACAGCAATAATCATCAACTACTGGTCATGACACAAAAAAAGAGATAACAGAGATACACAACTCCGAATGGTAATATTCAGCAGCACCTATGAAGAATTTATGCCAAAAATATAAATTTGAATCTCATCAAGATTCCAAATGTAACTACCGATTTATAGGGAATATATGGCATAGAATATGTCAAGCACCACAGTGTTACAATCATCAAAATATAGACTGTGAAAAACTCAACATTGTATTTTAAAAGATATATTAACCAGCCGGGCGTGATGGCTCACGCCTGTAATCCTAGCACTCTGGGAGGCCGAGGTGGGTGGATCACTCGAGGTCAGGAGTTCGAGACCAGCCTGAGCAAGAGTGAGATCTGTCTCTACTAAAAATAGAAAGAAATTATCTGGCCAACTAAAATATATATAGAAAAAATTAGCTGGGCATGGTGGCGCATGCCTGTAGTCCCAGCTACTTGGGAGGCTGAGGCAGTAGGATCGCTTAAGCCTAGGAGTTTGAGGTTGCTGTGAGCTAGGCTGACGCCACGGCACTCACTCTAGCCCGAGCAACAAAGCGAGACTCTGTCTCAAAAAAAAAACCAAAACAAACAAAAAAAAAGATATATTAACCAATTGTAATATGTGGAACTCATTTTTATTCTACTTCAAACAAACAGGAGAAAAAAGATAATATTAATGAATTATTGTTATTGTTTAGGTATGATACTGATTTTGTGGTTATGTTTAAAATAAAATAATTATTTTTTCCAAATAAATACTGAAATGTTCACAGAGGAAATAACTTGATGTGTGATATCTGCTTCTAAATAATTGCAGGGAAAAGAGGAGTATAGATAAAACAAAATTGCACATATAGCAGTCATTAATAAAACTGAATTAAAAGTTCTTGGGAGTCTTCATATTATTCTATTTTGTTATTTAAAATATTTCATATTGTACATCAAAAATAATTCATTTCAGAATGGAAGATTGAACCATACACTGAAGTTAAAGTAATTTTTTTTTGTGGCAAAACAACAAAATTCGTTTTCTCCATCCAGTCTTCAAACAAAAGATATAAATAAACATCAATTTCTCAAAGGATAGTTTAAGGAGACCACATGCCATTTTTGAAAACTTTCAGTGGAAACTTTCAATGGTAAAACTTTAAAACCCATTAAGGATTGCCTGGGATTTCCATTCACTATAGGTAAATTAAATCCTTCCATGCTACAATTCAAGTTTCTTTCCTGTTTTTCATCATCAGTAGAGATAGAACACACACAGCTGGTCATCAGGATCAATTCAACAGCTACCAATGGACTTTAAAACAGCTATTAAGTCTACCCAGTTTTTTTCCTCCAAATAGAAAAAAATATCTAAATGTCTAACCCTCTTCCATTCTCTAGGTCCTACTTTCCCACATTTCCAATCATTGTAGAACTCTTCCTTGTCACCTCCTTAAGGATATTATATGCACAGGTGATGCTGTCTGTGCTATCCACATATTATCAGACAGCAATTATCAGCAAGCTTCCCTTATTCTCTGCAGTAAGTTATTGCATTTTGTTTTTATTTAATTATGAAGTTTATCACATGCTAAAAATTTCATAGTGATACTCTTGATACTCTGTGCTAACTTTCAACATACAGTCCAAGAAATTTAAATGTAAATGAAAATTTCTAAATGGATTTCATCAAGTAATAATTTTAAACCTCAAATTTGTTGGCACCTTGTCAAAAAATATGGAGATGATGCATAAAATCAATAAGAATACACTTAAAGGAATGGCTGACTTTCAAATGCATTCATTCCATGTGTCAAAAGTAACTTATAGTTGGTGTGGATTCTCGGTTATAAAAGCTCTCAGGATTAATATTTTTTAAGCTGTGGAAGTTAACAAAAATTACATCTATTTATTAAGAAACCAAACTGCTCAAATAGTGCTATATCAGACTTGATTGATTTAGTTGAGTCAGAAGACAATAAATACTATTAAATCACCTCCTAAGGACAGCCAGAAGTAATGCACAAACCATGGCTTTATCTGACTTTTAATTTGAAAAGACTTGTGTCCTAAGCTTAATAATCCATTTTCTTAGATTTTTTTCAGCAATAGTAACTGACCATCTCAATGTCTCTTTCAACTTGATTTCTCCATTTATCCAACTAAAAGTTTTGTATTAAGTTTGATTATTTTATAGTTAATAGATCATTTTCAAATTTAAAAATTACTGAAAATGTATAACTACGAAGGTGAACTTAAACTCCTCAAACATAACACAAATTCTTGGTCTCCTGGTACCATATTCTAATTAGGGGAGAAAGTATTACTTAAGATCCGTCTCTTTCCCTTCCACACCAACTAGCACAGAAATATCTTTATAAATACATTCATCCTTTAATTCAGAATATAAACTTTTATGGACAATGGGAGTTCTGTATAAATATTGGTTTATTTATAGCTATTAGTAAGTAGTAGTAATTCAACTCTAATATCCATATTACTATATTAAGACATTTGAATTTCTATAGCAGAGAATTTCTTATTACTTAGAATGAATTAAGCTATCAAGATACACAGTTGTTCATCTAAAACTAGAAAAAATCTGGAAAATTAACTATTCCTTCTAATAAATATATTTAAATTATAGTGGTTCTTAAAAAAAGTCAATATAATAAAAGTCTAAAATTAAGTTCCAAACTCTACTGAATTCTTAAGGATTTGGATAAAATAAAGAATGCTTAGATGAAATACTGTTAAATTACATTACTTCTTCATGTGCCTATTGTTACCAATTGGCTATAGCTATATAACCTATTCATAATATGACAATCTTCTATTATTAATAATAAAATTATCTCAAAGTATTACTAAGAGTGGGTGATAGTCTCATCTTGACCTAGTGTTAATAATAGGGTTATAGCAAAGCCATTAGCTCTCTTTTGCCATCATTAGGTGAAGTCTATTAGTTTGCACATGAAAGGATGAAATTAAAACCTATTACTGCCAAAAGATGTATTTCATTCAGATCATATCTTTTTCCTAAAAATATTTTCTTTGTATAGTTTAAGATCACTGCTTTTATTCATTCTTTCAGGCATAGAAATTAATATTTATGATCACTAAATCATGGCAGCATATCTAAGCCAGATTAGATTAACAAATATTTCCCTCATCACCTTTCTCAGGAATATCAAGACAACATTATAATTCGGAAGCCTTTTTGTTCTGTGCATGATGTTTTCTTGGAAGTGGAGTCAAAGTGCCTTCCCTTCAGGGGGCAAATAATACTTCTCAAAATTAAAACCAAAACATAAAGATATAAAGCATTAGTTCTGTTTTTACCTACTGTATATAGAAATGTATTACCTTATTATGTTGACATTGAACCAAGAAACAAAAAGCAAATTTTGATTAAGTCCTGATTCATATTTACTACATATATATCCAAAGATAAAACTACAATATTTAATGCCTTGACATAAGTAGCCCCATTACTCTAAAGTTAAAAATATATTGTAGTTCTGTCTACCTACTCTCTGAAGAGTAATGATACACAGCTTTTAGGAAGGGCATTGGGTCATCAAGGAGAGCCAGGCTGCTGCCACATGACCTGGGTAAAGAGAAGACACCAATAAACTAAAAGGTCATCTGGCACCAGATGCAGTTTCAGCTCTCCTTTCACAAATAAAGTTAGATTAGTCAAAGCTGTTTCTACACAGAGATCTTTCTATGCATGCATCCATGTCCTCCATGGTTTAGAACTGGCATATGGTCTCTTTAGTTGTTGCTCAGCATTGGGATGGATGGTCAGGAAGCAGGAATGGTTTCAGCTCAGTCTCAGTTAAGGGTAGTGCAATGAAGCAGCACAGAACAATTTTAAACCTTTTTCATCTGGTTCAAAATCAGGGCAGAACGTTGAGGGACGATTTTCATGCATGGACCCTATGCTATTCAAAAGAACATTCATTGACATATTTAGACATTAAAATTTAACAGTATGTTTACCTGACCTAGACGCTCAGAAAAGTGAAGATTATTAGAACCTGAATAAAACCATATAAACCAAAAGGTGGAGAGAATGCCACATCAAGAACAGAACATATAGTTTGAAATTGAGGCATGTAGATATATAAGTAGAGAGATGAAACTGTAGAATCTATTTCCTAAAGTACGGTTAACATGGATGAAGAGAACATAGATACATTCTCCAAATCATGTGCCCCTAAAGTAAGGCGCTGCATAGTAGAAGCATGAGAGAAATGGGTTAATGAACAAAGGAAAGAAACCAGTTCACAGGCTGAATGCATAAATAAACATTATAAAATGTAATATGATGGCAAAGCCATAAAAATTAAGTCACTAATAAGAACAAATCAGATAGCAAAAATTCCATTTCCGTGAGCCAATTAAAATATTACTCACAGGTCAAGTCTTTTGCCAGCATTTTGAGAGTCTTACACCATTCATCTCTGAAAATAGTTTCAGATGAAAAGCCAGTGTAATACTTTTCACATTAAAACATCAACAGCTACTTGATAACACCTTGAGAACGTATCCATAACTTCATTCAGGCTTTAATATATAATTAATTATCACTCTAATGTTCTTCTCTCAACAGATGCACTTGAACTCAAATCACTTTGTATAATTTCATAATTGGAGATTATCTCATCACTTCAATTCTATTTAATATTTTTAAAGTACCAATAAAATCATTTTAAAATGTTCCAGGTTCTTTGCACAAGTATATAAGTCCATCCATCTTCACCTGCTAATTCCTCAGAGCTTGTCTTTCTGACTTTGTCTCTTCAAATTAACTAGAGTTTCTCCTTTTTTATTTATGTTAGCTGTTGTCCTTTCGAATTTTCTCAAAAGCTCAGTTTCAACTAGAGAGACTAATAGTGAGGATGAAGATGAGGGTAAAATATGTTCTTAAACTAAAAATGTCACCTTCCACCTTGTCAAACAGTGAGGAGACCCCATCTTCTGAGCCTTCCACTTAGCAAGCAAAATTCAGCTTCTAAAATCATCTCAAACTTAAAATACTGTACACAGATGTATAACTCATTTGTTTATTAACACTACTGAACATCAATTCCGTTTCTAGCTTTATCTGAAGCCCTGGGTATAAAGTTAAGAGCCGTTCACCCAGTGTGCTGAGTAATGCCTGGGCACTGCCTCCCTGGAGTTCGTAGCCCAACCTTAAATAAAATAAAGTAATAAACAATTTTAAAAAAATTAAAAAACATAATGGTTATCCAGTGCGACTAAAACAGTGCCTGGAATATAGTAGGGGCTCAACTGGCAGTGCTTGAATGACAGAATGAACGCTACTATTAATTATCAATTGTGATACATCCAATGAAGGGAAAGAAGAGACTGCTTTGAAAAAAGAACAACAGCATAAGAGGTATCTCCAAGGAAATGATATATGAATCCAGTCATCCAGGAGAGGTAAAAATTAAAGATATGTGCAGAGATTTGAAGTGAAAGAGTTTGGTGCATCTGAGAAAGTGAAAGAAGGTCAAATGGGTCTGGCTCTAGCGAGTGAGTGAAACAGCAGAATGCATTGGAGAGTTGAGTGGCAATCAGATACTACAAGACTGCTAAGGATTTTCAGTTTTATCCTCATTATACTGAGAAGTTATTGAAGTGTTTTAAGCAAGGGAGTGATGCAGTCAAAGACGACATTTTAAAAAGTAATAATTCTGACTACTTTGTGCTAAGTGGGTTAAAGAGGGACAAGTGTGAAACTGGAGAGAAGAAGGACTGAACACATGACGATGATGATGGAAATGAAGAGTGTCTAGAGATGAAATATAATGAGATAGTAGAAATCACATCAACGGGACACAAGGGTGAAAGAGGTATTAAGAATATGCCCAGATTTCAGACTAGTTTCAACAACAACAAATACTTAAAGGACTTAGCGAGAACAAAAGGGAAAACTACAAATAATTTAGTAAGCTTGGTTTTATAAGCCCTTTTATCACACTAATAAGAAGTATGCTTCAGAATCATCCAGCACATTGAAATCCGTATCTACCCTAAATGATTCTCTGTTTTATATTTTTTATTCCCTATGGGAATAGCAAAGTAATACCTTCTCAGAACAGGGGGAAATAGTTCTTGACATAGCATTTTTTTTTCAGCTTATATAGTGCTGACTGGCTTTTGCACCGAGTGTTCTCATTCGCAGGACTAGGAGGACAAGGCAGAGAATCAGACACCTAGCTCAAGCACTCCTGACTCCGGCTTGCTGCAGCAAATGACTACAAACTGATCAATGGAGAATTGACTGACGTCTGGCTCTCTTCTTGTCTGCCCTTGTGGGTTAACAAGGTGCCCTATCTTGGTGCAGAGGCTTTTGGTTTTCACTGAAACCTTCACATATTCCAAGAAGAAAGCTGCTGAAGGGAGTGCATTGTGGAACTTAGGAGACACTGACAATAGTGGTTCTTAAGCCTTCTGATTTTGATTATAGACCCCTCTCTAGAAAAACACGCATATGAACATACACACACGTGTTGCATACAAGTTAGCAGGTACACAGACCCACTGACACCCAATCATGGACCCAGGAATGGTTAAGAATATCCAGGAATCTAAAACATGCAAATCAAGTGGGTCTGCTAATACTAAACTTCCTAACAAGGGGTATGGGAAATAAGAAATTTACCTGCCCCCATGCACTTCAGTATAATGAGTCAAGATTGGCATCATAATCAAAAATATTCCATCTTAAACAATCATGTGGAATTGTGTAAAAAGCATGAGTCTATTATCACAGACCTGTGTTCAGACTATATCACACATGAGAAAATCATTTAACATCTCTGAGATTCAGGGATCTTATTTTAAAGCCAGGGTAAGAATAATGCTACCTGCCTGATAAAACTTTTGCATGCAACAGTATTTAATAACTATATATCACTATAAAAGCCATTTCATTCACCTTGGTCTAGTATTATAGTCTTAGCTGCTTATGCCAGAAACTGCTTTTTATTTAACAAATGAATATTTGGTCATTGAGTCGATACAGTCTATCTCTGTAAATTGTACCTCTACAGATTTTGTTGTTTTACTCTAAATTTGTTTCCCAGGTTTCAAATTACATATTCATTCACACAGCAAAATTAAACCAAGTGGTCCTTGAGCTTTAATACTCCTTTATAGCTCTACAACATTACACATAAGTGTCAAGTGTAGGCGTTGAATTCGCCTCATTACAAAGAGATGAGATACTGTCACTTACCTCTGTCACTGTCATAGAGGTATGCAAACTTGTCCCATTGATAGTATTCGATCAAGCTAAGGAGCGCGCCTTTGAGGTCGGGTCTCATCTGAATGACAAACGGATGTGTGCCGTCTGTTGGGAAGCTGGGAGTGATGAAGGAGACATGGAGCGTTCCACAAAACGAGGTGATGGTATTTACAGACTTCTTGTCATAAAATCCAAAAATGGCGTAGACTCCTCTTGAAAACTGGGAGCAGACTAGAAGAATGGGGAAAATAGAAAAGACAACTCATTGAAATTGGCATTCAATCATAAGGAGTTGCCTGAAACCTAATGTCCTTTCATATAAAATACAAAATCATTAGCATATTGAAAGAAATATCAAGTTTATTTTAATGATCCATCAAAATTTATGAGCACTAAGTTACTTAGCACTCTGTTGGAGGAATTCAAAGAATTATAAAGCATAAAAAGTAATAATTCTGGCTACAAGATAACACATACATTATTGTTTAATGAGCTACATAAGTATAAACATATTTTAGGACAGATATAAAAATGTGAAAGTAAAAACCATTAGTTATAAGAACAAATTGTAGTCACCTGAGATTTATATACATTCAGAATAACTCATCCCCTACGTAATCTGGTTCCTTTAAAAATCTTTATTGTACTTATGATGCTTTTATGTTAGGTCAGTGTGCTTCCAAAGAATTCTAATGCTGACCAAAACTTCTTTAAGAGAAGACAGATGCCAGACTCACATCATACATAGAGAGACATGTCTCTGGAAAGGGACAATTCTCACCTTGTGTCACTCAGTCAGGTAGCAATTAAATAAAGAACTCCTAATTTTAATCTTTCCAATGGATTGACCTAACTTGCCCCATATGTTGCACTACATATAATACAAAGAATATCAGCAAAATATTTTGGCTAAGGGTTATCATTTTTAACAAAATAATATCGTATTTGAAAGTCTGCATCACTCCCACAAGCCCTTGTCCTTTTGTGGTATTTCCATTTCAGTGAATGACATATGACACTACCATACCTCATGCCCTCCCCCAAAGTCAGTCCATCACTGAGTCACGCTCATTATAATACATGAATATACTCAAATGTGGTCCACTCATTTTTCTACCCATTCCAACCATCCTAGTTCACTAACAGCATATACTTAGCATTTTGCCTGCCTTGTGCTTTAGCATGCTCTATGGTACATTAACTCATTTTTTTCTTATGATAGCTCTTGAGGTAGGAACTATTATTGTTTCCCAATTACTGATGGGAAAATTGATGCATAGACCGATTAAGTGACTTACACAAGTCACACAGCTGGTAAGTGATAGATATTGCATTCAAATGTAGGCAGTCAGAAACTATGCTCTTAACTAATAGGTAATACTGCTTTTTCATACTTGATTAGGGGATACTACCCAACTGATCTCCCTCTTCCACTGATGCCCCTTCCATTCAATTCTCCATAATATAATCAGAATGTTCTTCTGAAACATAAATGTGATCATATCTCTCTGAGAAGTAGGGGTTACTTTGTCCAAGACTGATCCCCTGCAATGCTCTGGAGAAAGCATGCAAGGCGCAGTGCTTAAGGCCACTAGTCAGGCCAACAACATGGCTTTAAATGAACAAAAAGTATAGAGATTTCTCAAAGAACTAAAAATAGAACCACCATTCACCCAGCTTTCCCACTGCTGGGCATATACCTAAAGGAAAATAAATCATTATGTCAATACCTGGAGTCATGTTTATCGCAGCACTATTCACAATAGCAAATATGTGGAATCAACCTAAGTGCCCATTAACTGATGAGTAGATTTAAAAAATGTTGTATGTATATGTACACCATGGAATACTACTCAGCCATAAAAAAGAATGAAATCATATCTTGTGCAACAACATGGATGGAAGTCATTATCTTAAGTGAAATAAGCCAGAAACATAAAATTCTCACTCATAAGTAGAATCTAAATAATGTGTACAAATGGACATAGAGTGTAATAATAGACATTGGAGACTTGGAAGTGTGAGAGGGTGAGAGGGTGGGAGAGGGCTGTGGATTTAAAAAATGCTTAATTGGGCATAACGTACACAGTTTGGATGATGGTTACACTGTAAGCCCCAAATTCACTACTATGCACTAACTATATCCATGTAACAAAATTGCACTTGTACCACCTAAATCTAAAAAATTTTTTAAATATAAAAAAATAAAATAAAATAAAAATTATACCTACTCATCCATCAAAAAATAAATAAATAAAAAATGAATAACAATCTGATATTTTTCAATTTCAGGAGTCATTTCAATCCAAGAATGGAAATCAGCCATCCAGCAACATTACATGACAACCCAGGACATGATATCAAGCATCCTTTTAAATTAATTAACCAAATTTGAAAGATAAGACCAATACTATCTTACTTCATTTCCTTTACAAAAATAAATGGTCTATAAAAATAGATTTGTTTCATGAATATGAGTGTTTCTATCAATATAATGTGTGCAGATTCTATTAATAATAGCCAATTTCAATCAATAAATAATAGACAATATTTTAAAATTGCCATATAATATGAATTGAAAGGAAAGCAAGATGCTTACTTCTTTAAGTGGCACTTATTTGTCAAAGATTGCCATTTGTCTTTAAATAATCCCTGACATTCAACTCACTTCTGTCTTTCTAACATAATGTATTTTCTGAAATTTCTAGGTTCTATCTGTGTAATATATCAATTGACATCTCCTTTATTACCAACCTTCTTCAGAGCAGACTGAACTATCTCAGAAAGCAACTAAATGTATTTCATTACCATTTATTTCCTACCCTAACACAATGCAAAGATGAGATTACTGTCTTTCATTCATGTACATACTTTATGTTTTTGTCTGGGTACAGAAGTTGAAAATAACCTGTAATGTCTTTGATGACTATGCCCATTCTTCACATACATGAAAAAGACCTTTCATTGTCAAAACCCTTCTAGGCAAACTCTGTAGCGAGTTCTTATTTCATACATAAATATATGTGTACTAACATGTATATCTTAAATCTTCAATTTGTTCAGAAATTGATGATTCCCAATGACATATGAAGAGGGAGAATAGCTATAAAATTTTCTCTGGGTCTATTTTATTTTATTTCCTGCAAAATGTTGGCCTGTCATCCAGATACCAGAGGAATATCATGCAATATGATTTATTAATGAGACCTCTTCTCATCTTAAGTGAAATATCTTCTGTGGTGGCAACAGCAGTCATAGCATCAGCAGAATGCTTGATAAAGAATGCCACTGTTTGGATACATAGACAATCTTAAAGCCATACCTTTCATTTTCCATTTGTTTTAGGCTCTGGAGTGAGTTGTCAAGGGACCTCCTGGTTATTGTGGCCATCTGGAAACACTGGCTTTGGCCCAACAACAAGCATAAGCTGTACAAAACTTCATAAGAAATTACAATTCACAAAACTCAGAAGGCTCCTTTTTTTTTTTTCCCCCCAGGCAATTCAGCTAATTCCCCAATTGACATACTTTTACAACAATGGCCTTTCTCTCCTGACTATGCTAGGTCTTCCTCGTTCCCCTTCTCTTATATTTTCTTTCTTCATGGCACATATGCAATTGTCTATTGACCTATATTCTCTATTTCTCTGGATATTTCTCCCTTAATGTCCCCTTACTATGCATGCAATTAACAGACATGTCAACAGTGCTCATTTCCCTCTCTTTACCTTAGGTCTGTCACTTTGCCTGTTTCGAAGCATAATAAGGATGTCACTGAGATTTACAACAAGGAATCAAAATGCTGACCTGAGCTAAGGTACTTTGCTTCCCCAGTTTGCACTAACCATACGAAGATGAAAAACTTGTGCTGTGCTTCTAACACTCCATCCCCAAATATCCGTTTGCCTTTTTTTTTTTTTTTTTTTTTTTTTTGAGATAGAGTCTCACTCTGTCACCCTGGGTAGAGTGCGGTGGTGTCATCATAACTCACTGCAACCTCAAACTTTTGGGCTCAAGCGATCCTCCTGCCTCAGCCTCCAGAGTAGCTGGGACCACAGGTGCATGCCACCACACTGAGCTAATTTTTTCTATTTTTGGTAGAGACAGGGTCTCTCTCTTGCTCAGGCTGGTCTCAAACTCCTGGCCTCAAGGACTCCTCCTGCCTTGCCCTCCCAGAGTGCTAAGATTACAGGCGTGAGCCAATGCACCTGGCATGTTTTCCTTCTAATACTGATGCTCCCCTCGATTTAGTGTGGATACGTGAGCCTATCCACACATTATACGAGAAAATTAGCTGCAGTACTCTGGAATTACTCCTCACTTGATTAGAAATGAAATTATTCATTTTCATCTCTACCTTATTCCCCAATGATGCCTCCAAAATTTAAAGCCATTTTTTTTTAACTTTGATCCATCCTATAATGGAGGAAGATTTACTACCATTAAGAATATCCAAAATAATGTGTCATGAGCTCTGGAAATAATTCCAAAGACGACTTTCTAAAATTAATTAGACAATACCACCATTCTATATATAGTCATCTCTGGAGGCAAAGGAAGGAACAGAAAACTGTGCAGTTTTCACCTCTAGCTTCATGACCCATACAATTACACTATGAAACACTATTATAAGTCTCTGAATGATTATGTTGATTAATATTAGAATTGCATTTATGTCTTGAGACTCAAACCTGATTGCAAAGAACTAGGTAAAGATGCTCTCACGGAGTTCTATAATTAAATATTTAATACCGACTTTGAGAAACTCAGCAAAGGCAAGTCCTTCTAAAAGACATTTTAGGTCAAACAGCAGAAATGATAATCTCCTGGGTGTAAGCAATTTGCTGATTATTTCACTTTTTATTACAAGCCCAGATGATATAAGCCAATAACAACGCTGATGGTGCATCCAACACACATCTTTTTCTCTTGGGTCATTCTGTTCATTGGTGCTGCTAATATAGCACACACGATACAGTCTGGAGAACCTTGCATGGTTATTTAGTAGAATGGGAGAGGAACTGGGCATGACTTATTTTCGTTTTACGTATTTTATACTTATAAATCACCATTCATTTCAATGAATCACCATAGACTGCTTCACAATTCAGGAATGTTAATAGCCCCTTTTCAGGTGAAAGATTGATTCATCACTGAAAAATTCTGACCTCAAAATATGGAGACCACACAAAATCTCTCTCCTTCCTTCATCACTACACTTCCAACATTAACCCACCCCTCGTATACTTTGACCTTGACGTTAGTATGGAAATATCTCTATCACTTGTTAGTAACAATCTCCTAGTCACTAAAAACCACATATTTTTCAGATCTAGCTTTCTTAGCTTCACTGAATTTATTAGTTAAAAACTTGCTTATGGAAATTCTCTCTCTTCCCATTGCTACTAGTCTTGTTCTCTTCTAAATCCTTCTCCACATTGCTGCCAAGTAAAATTATACTGTCTTGGTACTTTTCCTATCCCTCTAATTATCTTTCACTGCCTTATCTTTTTCCTACATTCCAAATTAAAAAGATGTTCTCAAAGGATTTGTCTTCCAACTGTTTCCTCCTCTCTTTTTACACTCTGTCTCTGAGTGGTTTCATCTCTTCCAACAAGGTCAAATTTGACTTTTACGCACATTTCCCAAACCTTCATCATCGTTCCAGTTGTCTCCTATAACTATTTACAGAGAAAATATAGAGTATAAATATTCTATGTAACAATGCTGCTGCTATTAGGTTTAGAAAATGCACAAACAACAAGACAGATATTGTACATTTTTTCCTGGATTTGACAGTTTAGGTTCAATCTCTTGCCTTTCAGTGTCTCCCATTGGGAAATTTCTAATTCCATGTAATCCCAACTAATTCCAAAAAAATAAGAAAATAAAACTCTGAGCATTGTATCCTAACAAACCACATCTTTGTGTTGATTTTTCCCTTTCTGCTCACACACCGTAACTATTGCAATCATTTACATTTAATATTTCAGAATAAGGAACTTATAATTCTTCCTTGCCCTGTTCATGCCATCCATCACGTTGACATTTTATTCTACTTCACTTATCCCACATTACCCAAGTCTTTTTAAGAACCTACCACGCATTGTTCTGGGTTTGGGGGAGATAGCATTAAGCATGACAGGTAAGGTCCCTACTTATGGGAAGTTTGCCTAGGAGTTCTTCTAAAGAGTTCCTTGAATCTTCACCTTCCTTTTCTTTCTCCTTAGTTCTGCCAAACTAAACTGTACCCCTCTCTTCTCTCTTCAATTTATATTCTTTCATATTCATCTTCATAAAGCACACCATATAAAGGCATTCTTCATGAATCTGTCTTCCAATGGCTTTTTCTTCTGTCTTTACCCTCTACCTCTTAGTAGTATGTTCCCTGTTAACAAGGTCAAACTCAACTTTTTATGCAAATGTCTTCTAAACCTTCATCATCATTCCAGTTGTCCTTTCTTTACTTAGAAAATATATACTCTAAATATATTATATATTATCAATTTATAATAACGTATTTTCATGATTATTTTGTATTTATTTCCTTGCTGGTACCTTTTTTAATTATAATAAAATGTCTAATTCTTTCAACAAGACCTCAAGTGTGAGATTTCTAGAATAAAAAAGAAAAAAGAAAGAAACAGAAATACACAAAACACCACTGCTTTACAACGTCTAAGACCATATAACTTTAATCCCCAAATTAAATATCACAGAGAAGTTTTTATTCTGTTTTCGAGGATTTTGCGGGAGCGGGTAACCTCAAAGAGAGCAGTTATAGAGGCTAACAGTGAGAACAAACTATGTTTGAATGCTGAATTTTCCATTAGCTAGTTGGGCTTGGGTGGGCAAGTTACTTTACTCCTCCCTGTCTCAGATTAGACATCTTTAAAAGAGGATAATAATATTACCTAACTAACTCATTGTGGGACAGGGAAATATTGAAGAAAACATGAATTGAAAACAATGTTGGCAACTAGTAAGTCTCATGAGTCTCTCATGACTCTCCTATTTATACTCCATGTTCTAATTAATGTTGATATTAACTTTTCAGTAATCATGCACCAGAACTTTTATTTTCCTTTAGCCTAAAATTCATCAATTCCACAAGATAAGTTTTAATGTGTTAAAATGAAGTTCATCTTTTTAGGTCAAAAAATGTGAGACTCACTCCTGACTTTTTCCCTTCCTTTATCTCCAGCATACAAACTGTCCCCAAATACTGCTCATTTGACCTCTCAATCTGTGCTCTTCAGCTCCGCTGACATTGCCTTAATATGGTCCTTAAACATTCATTGACTGGATGGCTGCAATAACCTCTCAAATAGCCTCCTTTATAATAAATCTTTTTTTCCTTTCATGGCAGATATAACCCTCCTGCTTAAAATCCATCAGTATGCTTCCATTATATCAGTGCTCAAGTATTACCTGCTCCGTGTGGTCCAAGTGACATGCCACTCCTACATGTGATTCTAAAGCAATCTGCATTTCTGCATATTAGCCTGTATTATAATTGTCTAGTTTTGCCCTTAAACTCTGAGCTAATTGAAAGTAGAGAATGAAGTGCCATTTATCTATAAATGCCTATCAAGTACTTGGAACGCAGCAGGCACTTGCTAAATGTCATTTAATAAAATACCAATTCTTCCATGAAAGGCTCCCTCCTTACCATCAACTGAATATGATCTTCCCTGATAACCAACCCCATCAGCACATTGCCTTACCTATCCCACAGCCTGAATTGCAGTGTGTGTGTGTGTGTGTGTGTGTGTGTGTGTGAGAGAGAGAGAGAGAGAGAGAATCCTTGAGGACAGGATTCAGGGTGAGAACAGCATTAGGCTACCTGAATTGGAAGCCCCGCTCTATTCTTCCCTGGACACCTGCTGAAGAGTCACTGATCTTAAACCTGTTTCTTAATCTACTAAATGGGGATATTAATTCCTATCTTCTCTCTTACAGGGATGTTTTAAAGTTTAAATTAGATAATGTATAGAAAAGTGTTGGAAAAAATATAAAACATTAAATAAATGTGTTATTGACAATAACTCCAACTATAATGTTTTCTATTCTTTGCAATACCTAAATCAGGAATTTTGACAATTATATTATTATTAAATATATGTTGAATGAGCATATGATCAGAACAAATTGGCTAGCAAAGATATAAAACAGATCCTTATGATGAAATTTCATTTCTGTTGATGCTGTGATATTTCTGAAATCACATCAGAATAGTATTTTCTCCTTCATTATTATTTTGAAAAATAAAAAGTGTTTAAATTTACCTCTGGAATTCAGCCAATTAGTTCTCATAATAGGAAAAAACACAATTGTTAGTAAAAGAAGACAATCTTTGGGATATTAGTGAAATTTCATTAATTCAAGATTTGAAAGTATAGTTTATATGTAGAGAAGCTTGTACCAAGAGAGGTGAAGTTAACACTCTGAAAAAGTACGCACAGCAGGATGCAATTGGAAATCTAAATGAAAAGAAGTGAACTTCTTTCTCTGGGACATATGTCCAATAATACTTTTCCCACATGACTATATCCTCAAAAATTCTCACAATCTCAAATATCTTATTTATATAAGTCAAAGGAATTTTTCAAGCCTTAAAGCTTATCATAAGCAACATTTATTCCTATATAAAATAAAATTGTCGTAATACATGGTACAGGTAACGCTAGGTTTCCATGTAAAAATTTAAGGGGATCTGAAAAATGGAACTGTAATTCTTTTATTCTTACAAAATTTAGATAAATTCAGTGCTCTGGTTCTTATAATGAAATGGAGTTAAACTATTTACTTTCCACTAATGGGGTTATTTTTCAGTTGATGTATTTACTGCAACAGCTTCTTGAATCTATGGACAGGAAGGGTTTCCCACCAGGGAGCTAGCAGTTTAGCATCTCTCACAAAACTCTCTTCTCTTTAAAAGCCTGCACTTTGTTGTGTTCACTCGTGTTCCCCAGAGTCCAGCACAGTTTGTAGCATAGACACTCAGTATATAGCTCCTGAATGAAACATAAACTGATTCAAGAAAATGTGAAGAATAATAAATATACACCCCAATGACATTTTCTCTAAATGGCCTCACTGATGATTTTCCCTATAGCCCTGTCACAATTCTTTACGGTGATAAATTACTTCTCCTTTGCATACATTTTGATCCCATTTTTCATAGAAATATTAAATGTGATGCAGCATCATCACTCAGTAGTAGAAGACTATGAAGTTGTAATAATACATTTTTCTTTCTCTCTAGCAAACATTTATCCTTCCTGACCTTCGTGTTACGTTTGCTGAGTGAGGTGAAATGTCATAAGTTTATTGCTGTTGCCCATATTATTTGCAGCTTTAAAAAATCTATAACATTTATTCTGGCTTCATTCATCATCTGGGGTAGCAGGCAATAGTAGAACTGCAGTAATAGGCAATAACTCTCATGTGAATTTTAATGATGGCTTCTGGACACATAAACGGAAGAGAATTACCTCCATTTATATAAGACGCTATTTCACAAAGAATAGTCCCATTCTTTATCCCATGGGCATGTATTTCCTCCTCATAAATACATGTAGTTCTACCCTCAACAAATTCTCGCTCGACTAATGTTCTTTGTAAGTTCTGGGAGCTTCATACCCTGATGCAATTTGAATGTTGTGGACAAAGAGTGCCTGGCTGAATGGATGTCTGCTAGCTTGGCATCTAATCCCAGCTGTGACACCAGCCAGCTGTGGACTTCGGGCAAGTTGCAGCTTTCAAATGTCTCAATGCCCACAAAGCTCAAATTTGGGCCTGTATTTGAAACCTCAAAGAGAGAAATTCTAGAAAATGTTAGGTAGTGCATATTTATTATTCATTATATGCTTTCTCATGTAAAATGTGTGTGTGAGATATAATAAATTTTCAGGGATGGAATTCTACCATTCTCTGTGTGTTTGATTACTTCTTTGCTTTTCCTCTTTCTTCATTTCATATTTCTTCTCCTTTCCTCTTGTCCTGTTTTCATCTTTTTTTTTTTTTTTTTTTTGAGACACAGTCTCACTCTGTTGCCCGGGCTAGAGTGCCGTGGCATCAGCCTAGCTCACAGCAACCTCAAACTCCTGGGCTCAAGCAATCCTTCTGCCTCAGCCCCTTGAGTAGCTAGGACTACAGGCATGCGCCATCATGCCCGGCTAATTTTTTCTATCTATATTTTTAGTTGTCCATATAATTTCTTTCTATTTTTTTAGTAGAGACAAGGTCTCACTCTTGCTCAGGCTGGTCTCGAACTCCTGACCTCAAATGATCCACCCGCCTCGGCCTCCCAGAGTGCTAGGATTACAAGGGTGAGCCACCTGGCCCAGCCCACTCTTGGTCCTGATGCCTAAAAAAAGTCTAATCTCTTGTCCGATTGTAATTAAAATGTAGAAAACTGAAGGATTCTGTTTTTTACTAAATATAGATTAGATGATATTTCAGTACAAATAAGCATTTTAGTATTTGTGATAAAAGCCTACTTTTAAAAAGTTAATTGAAAAATGTTGGCCGGGTGCGGTCAAGAGGCTGAGGCAGTAGGATCGTTTAAGCCCAGGAGTTTGAGGTTGCTGTGAGCTAGGCTGATGCCAGGGCACTCACTCTAGCCCGGGCAACAAAGTGAGACTCTGTCTCAAAAAAAAAAAAAGAAAAATGTTCAAACATCTATAAGATTTCTACTTAAAACTTTTCCTTTAAATAAACATACAGAAAAAGATAGAACTTTATTTCCTTATTGTCTGGATCCCCTTAAATTAGCTCTTATAAAGCCTCTTGCTTTTGAATGGCTCAAAGAATATCTGAAGCTTTCACAAGACTTTTTTGTTCACCCTATTTGTTGGTAAGTAAGAGGGTTTCTGTGCATGTGCCATAATCCTTATGTGTTAACCCATATAAGTTTATTTAAAAAGGAAAAAATTTTGAATATCATATAATAAGAAATTATGTAAATGTACCAAAGCATTCTAGACCATTAGCATGCATTCCTAAATTGCTAAGGAATTGGAGAATTAACTTTAGCACAATGGATTCACACACACTTCATGCATTAAATCCTGGTAACAATTACATTTTTTAAGGAATCATGGCACTTTGCTCTAATGCTGTTCTAAGAGTCAACCTGCTTCATTGTAACACCTCTTTCAATAATTTGAGCAAAGTTAGAACTCAGGATGTGAAACGAGCTCCTTCCAGAAAGATCAGTCACTTATTTATATTTTGACGCTTACAGTTATTTTAAAAACATTAACTGTTTATAACTCAAAAATAGCAGGAAAAATTATGACACCATTTAAACAAGCATATTTAAAAAAGGCTATAATTTCCCTTTGCTTACTGCTCTCCATTTGACCTGTATGTTTCTAGCCCCATAGTTCTAGTAGGAGATGATTTTGTTTGTTTGCTTCCTTCTGTTGATGTAGTGTTTTTGATTCATGAGACTATAGAACAATTATTGTGTGACTTGCTTTGATATTCAACAGACAAATTACCATGTGGATACAGTTTCATTTACTCATTTAAATGGATTAAGCCAGTCAGTGTATGCTATTCCCTGGTTTGGCTATAGCAGCATCATTTCATTAATGTTTCCTTAACTAAAATATATTTAGATTGTTAGGACTTTTTTGTTATTACAAACAAGGCTGCAGGGAACATGTTAGTACATTCATCTTTCTGCACATGTGCTAGTATTTCTGCAAGACAGATTACTGAAAGTGAAACTGTTTGGTTGAATGTTATGGTGGGTAAAATGCTAGCCACAGTATTAAATTGTCACCCAAATACAGTATACTGATCCACATTCCCATCAATAAAATAAGATAAATTCTTATTTTTTGGTGTTCTTCACCAATAATAGATATTTTTCATCTTTTTAATTTTTACTAATCTAACATGTAAAAATGCCATTTTATTTCTGTTTAAGAACAATTTACATTTTTGTACCCTTGTGATACTAAGCATTGCTCTTAGTGTATTTCATGCATTAACTTTTAAAATTTATAATATTGTAACAGTCACATGGTTCCTAACATTATCCACAATTTAAAGATGAAAAACCTTGTAAGCAAGTTAGGCAATTTTCTCAGAAAACACCTCTAGAAAGTGGTGAGTGGGTGTCAAGCTCAGCCTGAAAGCTGATTCTGTCATTCTGCACTATGTTTCTTACTGATAAACAGGAAATTTTGGATTCTCGTCATTATTGTGCATCTATTTTTATAGTTTTCTCTTAATTATTTATTCCTATATTTTGCATGCTTCTTCTTTACTATTAGGTTACCATTTAAATTTTGATTTCTAACATGCTTTAATCCTCTTCTTATGTAAAGCTCATTTTTTTCTTCCCTGTTCTCTTATATTTTTCTTGGTTTATAATGATATTTGCAACCAAATTCTAAATCTTTTCTTTGATTATTCCTAAATTTTGTGTCTTGTATAAGGATTTCCTAGCCCAAGATTTTCAAAATACCCTGTGATGTTTGATTTTCTAACTATCCTTTTTAGAATTAATTCTTCTAATATTAATATTTGAATTTTTGTGTAAGGTAGAAATCTAATTTGTTTCCACATAGATATTCAAACTCCCAACCATTTTAGTTTAATTATGTTGATTTCCCTTTGTTTTAAATTAATGTCACCTTTATCATATGCTAAGTCTTTATACATGCTTGAGCCTATTAGTGAAGGAAAAACAAGTGTTTCAATTATTACACCTGTTTGGAAATTGTTATTGCTTTCAATGTCCTTTTACAAAGCTTTTCTACCCATTGTTTTACATTATTTTCTCCAAATTTTGCTTAGGATTATCTTGAAAAACAAATTAATTGGTAGAGATTTGTACTTACCACATTAACTATAGCCAATCACTATTGACTCAGAACTGTTTTATGATTTTTCAGTAAAGTTTAACACTTTTATTCATACCTTGCTCACTTTTTATTAGGTTTATCATTAGATATTTTGTATCTTTCTTACATTGTTGTCAGATAATTTTTGCCATATATTTTTTATTTTAGGATTGCTAGTACCTAGGAAAGCTATTGACTTTCAAATGACAATTTCATATTTATTAATCTTACTGAACCCTCTTTATGAGTTCTATGAGCTTTTGGGTTGATTCGTTTGGCAGAACAGCAATTATTTTGTAAGAATCTTATTCAACTCACTTTTGGACTTTTCCATTTTAAGAAGTCATTTCTTAGTTTTGCATTTCTACTATATTTCTTAAAGACATAATAAATTACAAAGTGTACCATTAATATGGTATCCATGCAATGAAAATTGAGCGAGAATTTGAATAATTATCTGATGCATTTGATCAATGTATGTAATTAAACTCTTTTTTACAGCCCATAATTCTTCCTTTCCCATAATAGATTGGCTTTTAGAAAGCCTATATATTATATGAATAATTGTTTCAACTCTCCATTTTACTATGTGGTCTTTAGAAACAAAAAATAAGAGAAAATATAATGCAAGTTACGTAACCTTAATAATTAGTCATTATCAATATGGTTCTATAATTATTCATACCATATTCTCTGTATACCACCATAGGTGCAACAAGGCAAAGGAAAAAAATTAATTAGCCAAGCAATAATACTTCATTAGTAAAAGCCAAAAGATGGAGCAAAACTATTCATAGGGATGAAAGGAAGTGAAGAAAACATGAACAGCTGAACAGGTGGCATCTAAGAAAGAGAGCACAAAGCTTAATGGAAATCAGTATTATAAGAGCTATTTAATTTCTATGAACGAAAGAGCTGGAGAATGCAGAAATGAGTAGATGATAGCTAATTGGAAAGGAAAATATTAATAATATATCTTGAGCTTACACCATAAGTTATTTCAGCTGCATGTGATCACTGAGAATAGGCACATATGAATTCAGTTAAAGCCATCATTTTGAAGATATCTAAATGAATGGATGTCTTGTTCTCTGGAACACATGTACTTTTGTATATAAGCCACAGAGTAACTTGTAGATTTGGCAATTTTAAGGTGTCTAAATTAAATGCAACTGGTGAAAAGTAAAGCAGGAGCAAAAATCAGTACTGAAATCTGAACTGGGCTCAGGTTGGTTGCCTGCCTTTTTCAAAGCAACTAGATAGTTGCCAAGTTCCTAACAGATTTATGTTATGAAAACCAACAAGCCGGGGAGAAACAGAGCCTCTAAAAGAATTTCTCAAATAATCAAAACATATGTCCTGATTTCAAGACTTTCAAGAACAAAGTTATGGCATGTGTCATACTTCAATAAGGATGACAACGGATCTTTTATCAATAGAAATATTACAAAGGAAGTCAGCACCAAAGTTAGGAAAATTAAAGTATGTCTTCTGGACCAATAATGTGCATGAAATTGTTAGCCTATTCCTGTGAAATAGTTCCTTCTAGGATAATATGGTAGAAAAAAATTTAAAAGCAATGATGTAATCAGCCGAGAATGGAGTTTTATGAATGATAATCTTATAGAGTGTCCAAGACAAAATGAATATTAATGAAGAAGAGAGAAAGCTATATTTGTGTATGTATAACTTTCTTTTACCCAACATATCTCATGCTTTCAAAAAATTAAGCAGCATTGGACCAAATGCATCATATACTAATTTGATAGGACTTTGCCAAATTATTTGTGGAATTATATAGTATTTTCATAAAATAAAATTTATCTTAGAGTAAATTAGTGTTATTTATTATATATTATTGCTATAACATTGTATGACAAGAATCTACACTCTAATTGAATGCAATAAAAATGTTCTGGAAAGAAGTACAGTGAATCTGACTTCCGTTACTTTCTAAAGTAATAACTAACACTTAGATAAAAAATTAAATCATTTAAGTCTCCCAATAACCAATCTACATTAAAGAGAGGTTAAGTATGTTTCCCAAGGTATCAGAGCTAGGAGTAGTAGAGCTAGAATTCCAACCCAGAGTGTCTGGAAGTAGTTAAAAAAGTGTCACACAAGAAAACCTAGGAACCATATTTCAAAAGATAAGAAAAATGAATTCTAGAATAATGGTAGATATTCTAAGTAAAAAAGAAAAAGAATTAGGGAAAAATAATCTCTCTAGCCTTTTATTTAAAGTTCATTTCTAATATATATTTTTAATATATGGCTCTACAGTGTGTGTGTGTGTGCATGTGCATGCATGTCCATGTGTGTATGCCTACATGCTACTCATAATAATCCAGCTAGTAATTTTATCAATAGATATTTATAATTTTTATATTTAATCTTCACTATAAATTTTCCATTAACCAGTCACAAGAAAACAATTCTAGAGTAACAAACTAAATGAGGATAAGCATTTATATATGAATTTAGTTATATTATACATCTAGAGCTTTTTAAGAATCAGGAATTTCACTAACATATCATCTTCTCATCTGTATTTGGGCTGGGCATGGTGGCTCACGCCTATAATCCTAGCACTCTGAGAGGCCGAGGCGGGTGGATCGTTTGAGGTCAGGAGTTCGAGACCAGCCTGAGCAAGAGCGAGATCCCGTCTCTACTAAAAATAGAAAGAAATTATATGGGCAACTAAAAATATAGATAGAAAAAATTAGCCAGGCATGATGGTGCATGCCTGTAGTCCCAGCTACTCGGGAGGCTGAGGCAGGAGGATAGCTTGAGCCCAGGAGTTTGAGGTTGCTGTGAGCTAGGCTGATGCCATGGTACTCTAGCCTGGGCAACAGAGTGAGACTCTGTCTCAAAAAAAAAAAAAAAAAAAAAGCAGCTTCTCATCTATATTTGTACATCCAGTACAAAATGAAATGGGGCATGCCAGGAATCAGCTTAATTTAGTCACTATACTCACAACAGATATTATGCAAAGTGTTATGATTTTGATATCTCTAGACAAGTATAATGAGATTTAATTGTCATAAATATAACATTTGGCAACCACTGATGCACTCATAAAGACTACCTTTACTTTCATCAATGCTCAGGTATTAATCCTAAGCAATCTTTTTATTATATAAGTCCTTAATTGTTTATGTCCACCTTCCTCTGGAAAAATTTTAAGGTACATATTTAAATTATATTTTTGAAAAAGAGCCCGTGTTCGAGTGGACTGTTTTTCTTCATAACAGCTTTCAGAACATTCATAATGAGACCAATTTGATTACAAATTGTATCTTTTTTGTCTTCTCAACGTTGGTTACGGTAGAGTTCTGATTTACTTTCTGCCACCTCACACCAGGGTCAACAATGAAGTCGCAGAGGCAGGCAAATGTTAAAAACAAATAAATTTTTAAAAAGGAGTAAATGGCTCTTTAATATTTCACCCCAGAATTCACAAGGCTCAATTTTATTTCTGTTTCTGCTTAATATTCCGGGTATCACTACAACATACTCCAAATATCTAATCAATATTTAACACATTGACTGCCACACTAGGAAAAAAAAATTTCCTTGGGGCCATGGTGTTTACGAAAATAGAATAAAAAGTTTGAAAACAAAATGATCCCTTCTAATTTAATGAAAAATTTGTTATTTTTTATTGTTTTCTGTGTTTGAGTTATAGACAATAAAATTGTCAATATTAATTGTAACAATAAGAACATCAACAAGTAAGATTTTCACGAATCAGCTGCAGTTACATATGCTCCATGAGGTCCTGGGCTCAAAACTAGCATGAGTTAAATACAACTCACATGGCAGATAATGTATTAAAAAACATGTATTTCCTCAAAACATCCAAAAATTAAAAGAGATGAAGAAATGTAAGACCTCATGCAAATATACTGAATTTACAGTTATCCCAAAATGTCCCCAATCATAGTATCTCTATTGGTATAAATAACCACATGTTTTAATACAGACAAGATAGAGAATATTTGCCTTGTTTCTAATAGTTAAATCATCTATTAAATGAGAAAAAAATTAGCCCAACTTCTCTGAATTTTGAAAGAGATTATATAAAATATATAAAGTATACATAAGATAATTTTGATACGCATACAAGAAAGATATATTGTGGTTAAAAAAAAAAAAAAAAAGTACTGCATTGGAGCCGGCCACATACTATCCACTATAGCCTTGGATAATTCACTTAACATTTTTAAGGCACAGTGGCCTTGGTTATAGAATGCCGAGGCACACTACCACAAAGATACTCCAATGGAGATAGAATAACCATTTGCCTGAGACCTTAAAAAATTAAGTTAAAGACAAAATTAAGTTAAAAGAGAAAAATAAAGTAGTAAGCACATTGTCTGATAAATAGTAAATACCTAAAAAATGTAAAGGTTTTGGCTTTGGCTGTTGTTTTGTTGTTAACGGTGCTTTGCTGCTAAGATTAGAGGACTTCGAAGATCCCTTTTGATTTAGGGATTCAGTTATTGGACTCCTCTCAACATTCAACAACATTCAAGTCTATCAGTAGAGGACTTAATTCTCTGCTTATATTTTTAAAAAGTTTTTCCAAATTTTAAGAATGTTAACAAATTGCTAACTTGGGGCATGTGCAAACATTTATTTCATAATATTTCCAAACAGGCTTCTAAAAATGTCTAATACTTTTTTAGGATTTTTTTAGTATTCTTTCAGTACACTGGGTTGACTTTCATTACCATCAATCTGGCTGGCTCAATATCCCCAAAATATCTTCTTTTTCCCTTAATATGATGTTACATATGCAGAATTGAGTTCACAAGAAAACTCCCCAAAATAATAGGGAGAGAACAGAAATGTTAGGCAAGATATTGATATCTTGCCTTAGGGATAATTATTTGTCAGCCCACCTAGAACCTAGAATTCAATGGCTTATGAGGGGAAAAAGAAAGACTTTGTATACTCCCCAATGTGAGAACATAAGACAAAGCAGTGAAAAGACAGTCTGCTGACAGAGGGACGAACTAGAAAAACTTTCTCTTGGGTGGCTTTGCTCTGGGTGGGGGAAAAGAAGTCACCACTCAGAATTCATAACAATAGGCCAGAAAACCCACCAGTCTTTTAGTTTCAATTTACATGTTGGGAAAACTCAACCCTAGAAATTAATTGAAAGTCATTTTGAATTGAGATCCATAATCACTGAGCAAAAGCAGATAAACACATATTCTCCCGAAAACAAAATGTAGCCTGAATCCAAGACCCTTGGAATTCCAACAGATCAACGGAACCCAAATATGAGCTCAAAATATTTTTAAAAAGATACATGAAAGAAAAAAAAACCACAACCAAAAGCAGAGTAGGGATCAATGGATATAATATAAACTAATTATCTTAAGTACTTAAAAGTAAATAAAAGAAGATATTGAAAATATGAGCATGAACTAAGAGACTATAAAATATTCAGTTAAATTTGAAAGAAAAATAATATCCAAAATAATGAATGTAACTATTATAAATAGGTAAATTTAACATTAGATTAGATTGCTCTGGAAGGGAATTAGTAAATTAGAGGTTTTACTGAGAATCTCCCAGAACCATCAAAGCAAGCACGGAAATAAATAACATAAGACAACTAATTGGAGAGAATGAGAAAATGGAAGACAGGTAGTATTTAAAGAGAAGGCTGAAATTTTTCTAGAAATGATGGAAACATATATCATAAATTTAAAAAAAAGCATAACTCAATAAATTGACTTCCACAAAGCCTGCTTTAGATGCCATATATCAAGGAAAAGATATGAATGTGAGAGTAATTAAACAGAAAAAAAGAATGATAAAGGAATTTGAATTATAATGACAACAGATGCGTCAACAGAGCAAGGGAAACAGGAAGACCATGAGAATAATATCTTCAATAGAAGGAAAGAAAATAAATTTCAATCTAGAATCATATTGGTTTCTTTGTTGAAATAAAAATGCTTGTTAAAATATTAAATGCAACCACTAAAAAGTAGAAATAATTGTACCCATGAATAAATTCTAAGATGTGTATGGGAAATTATGAACTTCATTAGAAGATATTAAAGGAGACAAACAAATAGATTTACCATTTTCATGATAGGAAGACTCAATATCATAAAGATGTCAAGTCCTCTTCAAAACAATATACAGTAAAAGCTAGTTCTTATTAAATACTTAATTTGTGCATGATACTGTTCTAACTTACCTAACTTTCAAAAAAAAAATACACTGTAAGGTATTTGTAGTGTAATGCAGGTATTATAATTTTTCACCATTTTGATAACTAATTGATGAGGCAATCAGATTGGTTATTTAACTTGCCCAAGTTCATAGAAAAAGAATATCCAATAAAAATTTGAGTAGATATGGGATTTGACAAGCAATTATGAATAATGACATATTTCAAAACATCATATTGTATACCATAAACATATAAAATAGAAAACAAGTATTATTGGGAATAAAAGCTGTATGACTTTGGGCACATTACATAATTATTTTCAGCTGTCAAAAGGGGATCAGGCCCACACATATATACAGAAAATTATTAGAATAGAAGTGGCATCACAGCTAGTGGAGAAAAAGTAGACTCTTCAGTTAGAGGCTTCTTGAGACAATTTATTACCACAAAGAAAAAGCAAGTTGTGTCTCACACACACAAAAAATTACAAGTGGCCTAAAGAAATAAATCTAAAAATAAACATCTTTTAAAATAGAGGAAAATATATGAATTGAAGGTAGAAAAGTATTTTGTAAGCAAAAATGAAAGTGAAAAGCATAAAGAAATATTTATAAATTCATCTACTTTGAAAGGTTTTATAAATTTCTTTATGAAAAAATACTACAAAGAAAATAAAAAGGGAAAGTGCAATATTGACTGAGATACTTGCATCCAGTATAAATAAAAGTAGATTAGAATCCTGGTTATATAAAGAACTATAAATCACTAAAAAAATGACAAATAACCCTTTATAAAACTAAGAATGACATGATCAGACATTGTTTTAAAAAAGGGACTCATAGGGCTTATAAAAAAAATAAAAAGATGCCCAAATACATTAAAATTCAGGGAAATGCTCATTAAGATTAATTGAGGTACCTTTCAATATCTGCAAATAGGCAAAAGTAAAATGTCTGATGATACCAAGAATTGATAGCATATAAAAACATCAGTTCTGAATTGCTACAACCATTTTAGAGAGCAAGTGGACAAGATCCTGTAGAGTTAATGAAAAACACATCAGCAATAATTCCTTCCTCAGGTATGTGCTCTGAAACATTTAAACAAGTGTCCAAGGAGACATGCTCAATGCTCACGACCACATTGTTAGTACTACCAAACCTAAACATTCATCAAAAAGCCACCACAAACCACAGCTTAGAATAACTATATAGTGGTAAAAACGATGATCTAGAACTACAAATGCAAACATTGAAGGATCTTAAAAACATATCATTGAGTAAGAGTAAAACCAAATTATAGAAGGAGATGGACAATTTGCTTTCATAAAGTTTGAAAAAGCCTATGTACCCTTTTTACAGTGAACACGAGTGGTTAAAATGCAATGAAATTTGTAGCAACAATAAACATCAAACTTGAGATATGAGCTACATGGAGGGTACACAATAGTGGAAGGGACTCAAGGTACTTCAACCTTATTAGTAATGTTTTATGCCTTGAACTGGATGTGGGTAGGAGGATGTTTGCTGTAATACCCTGCATAACTATGTGTAGGTCTGATATATTTAATAAAATGATTTGAATGAATAAGACACGCTTTAGAGATCAGGGCATATAAAAAACCTGTATAAAGTCACTAAGGATCAGATGAAGAAGAGAAAATACATTGTATCGAGCTTTAAGTCCACAAAATTCTAAGCAGGGGAAGTTTAATGTCACTTGCAGTGTCCTAATTAGGGCTTTTTTAAGTTCTCAATCAAGTAACAACTGAGCTGTGTTAAGAAATAAATGCTGACTGCTTAATTAAGTCCACTAGCTGAACCAGTTCTCCTCCTCATGAAACATCAACTTGCCTCAAACTTGTGCTTCAGAAGAATTATAAATTACATTTTGTTGAGTTTCTTCTGGATTGCTCGGCTTGCAAATAGTGAAAACAACGTATGTCAAAAGTGCTCTTGTAGTACAGAAATCTGAGATCCACTTTTCTTCAGCTATTTCAATCTTTTCTACTAAATAGAAATTTATTATGTTGACTCCACAATTTTAAAAGGCTCCCCAGCTTCATACAAGCATGGATATTAACTTTAAAAAAAAATAAAGGTCATTAACTATAAATTAATGACAACTCTAAATCTTTACCTTTTGAAAATATTGCATATCTAGAGATTTCATATCTCTTTGATCTTACAATAGAATCACAAAGTAATAAAACAAATCTTATCTATATTTTACAGGTGAAGATTTGGCCAATTTTTTCTAAAGATTAATGGTGTGGCTGGGTGTGGTGGCTCACACCTATAATCCTGGCACTCTGGGAGGCCGAGGCAGGAGAACTGCTTGAGCTCAGGAGTTCAAGACCAGCCTGAGCAAGAGCAAGACACTGTCTCTACTAAAATAAAATAAAAAAAAAAAATAGAAAGTTAGCTGGGCATGGTGGCAAAAGATCACTTGAACCCAGGAGTTTGAGGTTGCAGTGAGCTATGATGATATCACTGCACTCTAGCCCAGGAGATAGAGTGAGACTCTGTCTCAAAAGAAAAAAAAAAAAAAATGGTGACTGTCTTAATTTACTTCCAAAAGGACATTTATTTTAATAGCTTTTAAAGTCAAAGGTGAAAGATGAAAAATATAAGAAAAAATTAGCTTACAGAATAGAAAATATTAGAATACAGTAAATAGAGTTAAAGACAACAGAAAGTTTTATTTCTATATCCAGTCAAGCTGGCAAAATGTAAAAAAAAATATGTTTATATAAGGCCAGTGATTCAGATAGATTTTTGCACCAAAGAAATTGTTTTTGCTCATTAAGAGTTTATTTAATTTCATTAAGCTAAGTAAGCATTCATATTTTTATAATTCCTACATTATAAATAACTTAATGCTTAGAAATATCACATTAATCATGGCAATTTCCTTTGTGGGTATTCCTCACATTCACTATGTACCTAATATTTTAGATTATTCAGTAAGGAGATCGGCTTCTTCTGCAAAGGTTGAATTCCATCTCCTCCCTCACATATGACTTTCCACTGTCCTGCAAAGTCTGATGAGCCAAAACTTTATTTTGCTAACTAGTATCACTAAATTATACAGAAACAAAATTAAATCAATACAGCATTCCTTTGAGTGACTCTTATAATGTAGCTTGAGGGAGACTCTCGAAAGCTTTTATAGATAAAAAAGCTTTTATATATGGAAAAATACATTAAGAAAGTATAGGAAAGCTTTTATATATGGAAAAATAGGAAATAAGTCTAGATGTAGATATTTCAATGGTCTAAAACCTCACAATTCAAAAACAAAACTCTAAATTTGTTTCAAACACTGATTTTTGTACAGTCGTTCTCTGACATATATTTGAGGTTGTAAAAGGGAGCCTCTAAAATGTATGTAAGCAAACTGCATGTAAGGGAATAAAGTAGGTGACCCAGTTTGTTTCATTATTTTTTTGTGACATCAGTGCATTCCCTTTTGGATGTCAGCTCACACATAGTTTCTGGGCCCAAGCCAATGATAGTGATTGGTAAACTTTGCCAGAAATAACCTGAGCGATGTTCCTACATAGCCATATGGAGGGATGTTAATTGTGATATCTTGTTGGGGATTTTTTTAATTTTCTGCAATATAGTTTCTGGCTGAAGCCAAACCACCTAAACCAAAATTACTGCTACTAAATTGGCACAGAATAAAGCCATCTCCTTCTCACCCCTCCCTGATCCAATGTGCAAAGCCGATACCTACTTTGTCTCCCTCTGCCTCATCCCCATTTATCTTAACCCCCCGTCATCCTTACTTCAACTTCTGCTAGGCCCTTGAAAATCCATGCCAGCAACCCACACACGTGTTTCTTCATTCTTAAACTGTTCCTAAATTTTTCATGCCCACTTCTTATAATTCTCCAAAATTGTCTTACCTGTGAAGATACTCCGTTTCTAGAATCTTCTTTTAAGATTCCTACTCCTTACTATTTAATAGAAAAAGTTCCACTGACACAGGTAGTGGGGTAGATTGTTATACTCATGCCCCATAATAAATCACATCTCTGACACCCACGGATTCTTTCCTACTTGACTCTAGGCTTGTTCAATTTGCAAGTAGAATTTAGAGGAAACACGGAAGGGCCAGGACGTGCTGGGTTGGAAAATATAATGCTTTACATTTCCAGTATCTCCACTTGGCAAAGTAAGAAACGGCCTCAGAGTAAAGACTGCAGCAAAGATATTGCTACAAGATTCTTTGTCAAGACCTCAGGAAGATGTAAGGCTTTGCCTGAGTACATCTTCAAAATTAGATAAAAGATTTTAAAAATATTAAAAGCATTGTCACAAAGGACCTTGTAGAAAGCAAAAGATTCTCTTGAAAAAGTTTTGGATGTGGCTTTGGGAACATGGAGTGAATTCCAATCAGAATCATGAAAGTCCACAAAAAAATTTAAGGGAGTTTAATCAGGCAGGACTAAAACGTACACAAATAGTTCAAAGTGAATTTTCTATGATAAATAAACAGGCTGAGAAAGCTATGCAACTTCAAACATGGACCATTTCTTATTGAATAAAAAAGACAGACTCAATGACCCAAAAAACAGAACGAAGCACAGTGGAGAGCAATGAATTAGGTAAACTTCTAGGAAGCAGAATATCCCTATGAAAGCACACTCCCTACCCCTGAAGCGTACACTTGGCTGGATTTCAGCAGTGCTGTGGGCCAGTGACGTCATTGTGTCTCCTATTCCTGTTATTGAATTATTGAATTGAATTTTTGAGGTTATTCTCTCCCTCTCACTATTTATGGAGGGGGAACAAGGAGAAACTATAACCTTTTAAAAAAAATTTAGTTCACAGTTCTCTGGAAAAAGAGGAGCTTTACTCAAAAAGTTTCATCTACATAGAACCCATGATGACTTTGAGCTTGGTGATAGGATTGAATGAGACTTTGGGAAGAGTTTAAAGGGGGAGAGTGTATTTTCAGACAAATTATTGAGGCCAGAGGCCAGACTGTGACAGACTGTTACCTTAATGGATCAAAACAAATCATGTTTCCTGTTATTTATGCCTGCATGTAATTCCCTCCCTCCTTGACTCGGGGCATGGCCATGTGACTTGGCTCTATCAACAGGACCTGAGCAAATGTAGTGCAAGCAGAGGCATGATAAGCACTTGGGCGTTGAACCTTGCCCTCTAAGAACACTGTTCTAAGACTGTGTGTGAAGAGGTCCAGCTGAGCCTTCTTGGAAACACATACACACAAGGAGAGAGGACCAGCCATTCCAGCTCCCAGCTGACTCACTAACAGAACGCAAACCCCTAAGTGAAGCTAGGAGAGACCAGTTGAAGAAGGTTCCACCTACTGACACAATCATGAGAAATAAAATCGTTGCTGTTTTAAGCCATTAAGCTTCAGAAGGGGGAGAATAAATGCAGTGATTATGTAATTAATACAACCACTTCTTCTAACATCTTCCAAGACACCCAGAAATCTTCCTGATGACTGTTACTCTGGGCACTACTTCCTATTTCCCTATTCTATGTTCACTTTAAGGGATGTCAACAAGCTCATTTTTCCTCTGACTCTTCAACCCACAAGCTCTATAGTTCCTTGACATCTTATTAATAAGAACAGTCACCTTCCAAATATTGTGCTACTTGTAAGTATGGCCATATCTTTAGCCAAATAACAATGCAAATATTCTATTTATTTAGGTGGCTCATAAGTTTTTAATAATAAAGAGCTGTTTCAACAACAAAGTATCAATGATCAAGACATCAGATGATTTCTGAAGATGTTACTATTCTATTCCTAAATACAGTGGCAATTATGTTATAGCATAACAGAAAGGTTTTAAGATGAAACAAAGTTGAATTAAAAGTCTCCTAGCTGAGTAAATTTCAACTACCTCATGTATAAATAGTGAAGAAATATAGGCACTCAGTAGGAAGTTGCTGATAGTATTGTCCTTATTAGGAGTTCTCAAAAAAGCTTACAGTGAAACATAATGATGACCATATATAATGATATAGTGTTAAGTGTTGATCGCTAACGGTGGTTTGCTTGGTTTTTAACACTGGAAATTAAAGATTTCAAAATGTAAAACTGAAGTATGATAAAAAGAGTACCTAATTTGGTGCCTGAAAATTTTCCACCTATCTTTATGTTACTGATTTCTAGTGTAATTCTATTTGTGGTCTGAGAGCAGATATTGAATGATTTCTATTTCTTTAAATTTGTTGAGGTATGTTCAATGGATAAGAATGGGGTCTATCTTGGTTAATATTCCATGTGAGCTTGAAAAGAATGTGTATTGTGCTGTTGCTGAATGAAATCATCTATAGATGTCAATTATATGCAATAAACTGATGGCATTCTTGGGTTCAACTATGTCTTTACAGATTTTCTGCCTGCTGTTCCCATCCATTACTGTTAGTGGGATGTTGAAGTTTTGAACTATAATGGTGAATTCATCAATTTCTCCTCACAGTTATGTCAGTTTTTGCCTCACACATTTTGACAGTCTGTTTTTCGGTGAATACACATTAAGGATTATGATGTCTTCTTGATGAATTGACCCCTTTATCACTATGTAATGCCCCTCTTTATCCCTAAAAAATTTCCTTGCTCTGAAGTGCTATCTGAAATTAATATAGCTACTTATGCTTTCTTTTGATTAATGCTAGCATGGTATATCTTTCTGCATCCATTTACTTTTAATTTATATATATTTTATATTTAAAGTGGCTGTCTTATAGACAACATAGAATTGGGTTTTGTTTTTTCATACACTCTGACAATTTCTTTTTTAATTAGTGCATTTAGACCATTGACATTTAAGGTGATTATTTATATAATTGAATTAATATCTATCATATGGAATAAGCATTTTCTATTGGTTACCCTTGTTCTTTGTTCCCATTTTTTATCATCCACTATTTTTCTACAATTATATAAAATTATATAATTATATAATTTTCTCTCCTTTCTTAGCATATCAATTATGTTTCTTTCTTTACTTTTTTCAGTGGTTGTCCTATAGTTTTCTATATATACTTACAACTAACCCAAGTCCACCTTCAAATAACACTATTCCACTTCATATGTAGTACAAGTACCTTATAACAAAATGTTCCTAATTCCTCCCTCCCATCCCTTGTGTCATTTCTATCATTCATTTCTCTCATACATAAGCATACATAATTGAATACATTGTTGCTATTACTATTTTGAACAAATTGTTCTCAGATCAATTAGGAATAAAAAATAACATTTTTTATTTGCCTTCATTTATTCCTTTTCCAGTGGCCTTCCTTTCTTTACATATATCTGAGTTTCTGACCATACTACTTCCCTTCTCACTGAAGAACTTCTTTTAGCATTTCTTTAGCAAATGTCTTAGACTGTCCTTAGCAAGACAGGTCTACTGGCAACAAATTCCCTCAATTTTGTTTGTCTGAGAAAGGATTTATTTATTCTTCATTTTTGAAGGATAACTTGGCAGGACACATAAATCTAGATTGGTGGTTTTGTTTCTCTCGACACTTTAAATATTTCAATCTACTCTCTTCTTGTTTACATGGTTGCTGAGGGCAGTCCAGTGTAATTCTTATCTTTGCCCCTCTATAGGTGAGATATTTTCCCCCTCATGTCTATTTCAAGATTTTATCTTTATTTCTGATTTTCTGGAATTTGAATATATGGCTAGGTGTAGGGTTTTTGACATTTATTCTATCTGAAGTTCTCTGAGCTTTCTGGATATGTGGTTTGATGTCTGACATTAATTTGATGAAATTCTTAGTCATTATTACTTTTTTTCTTTTTCTTCTGGTATTCCCATTATGTGTACATTACAACTTTTGTGGTTGTCTCATGGTTCTTGGATATTCTATTCCACTTTGTCAATCTCGTTTTCTCTTTGATTTTCAATTTTGGAATTTCTATTGACATATCTTCAAGCTCAGAGATTCTTTCCTCAGACGTGTCCGGTCTACTAATGAGCCTGTTAAAGATATTCTTAATTTCTGTTACAATGTTTTTGATCACCAGAGTTTGTTTTTGATTCTTTTTTAGAATTTCCATCTCTGCTTGCATTATACATCTGTGATTGCATATTGTTTACTTTTTCCATAGAAACCCTTAGCATATTATTCATAGTTGTTTTAAATTCACCAGCTGATAATTCCAACATCCCTATTATATCTGACTTTGGTTTTGATGCTTGCTAAGTCTCTTTAAACTGTGTTTTTTGCCTTTAAGTATGCCTCGTAATTTTCTGGACGTTATGTGAAACGAACTATAGTAAATTTAGTCATCCCTTGATATCTGCAGGGAATTGATTCCAGAACCCCCTGCAGATACCAAAATCCACGGATATTCCTTATATAAAGTTCCTTATATAAAATGGTACATTTGCTTATAACCTATGCATATCCTCTTGTGTACTTTAAATCATCTCTGGTTTACTTAAAATACCTAATACAATGTAAATGTTGTTATACTGTTTTTTTAATTTGTATCCTTTTTTATTATTGCATTTGTTGTTGTTGTTGAATATCTTTGATCTTTGGTTGATTGAATCCATAGTTGTGGAGCTGCTGGATATAGAGAGCTCATTATAGAACTTCAGTGGTAAGAAGTGGGGAGAGGAAAAGTGGTCTATAATCCTATGATTAAAGCCTGTGCCCTTCAGCTATAAACTTCCTAAGTGCCTTTCAGTGTTTTCCCTGACTTTAATGAGACAGGATGGCTGGAAGGGGTATTTCCCCCTCTTTATGTCAGTTAGGCTCTGACAAAACCCCAATAGGTTAGGCTTTGATAAAATAGCTTCCCTGGAGGGCAGGCTTTGGTTCAAAACAGAATGCTCTGGTGTTTCTGAAAATGGCCACTTTTCCCCTCCTACTGCCAGAAGCACAAGAGGATTTCTGTGATATTCACTGTGAGAACCTCGTAGAAACACAGGAGGTAAAACTCATAAAAGTGATTGGGGGAGTGGGCGATGACTGAGTATCCCTGGAGTTTTTAACTCAAAGACTTCTCCATACTGAGCCTCCAACAATGCATCCATTACGTTCAGGTTTCCCTACCCCTTCCTGTAGAGGTTTCTGCTGAGGGGTTTCTGCTCCCACAAGGTGTGATTATCTGTATCTGCCTGTGTGTCTCTCTAGTTGGGTGGTGGCAGTTTGTCCTATGACTTCACTTCTATGACAGATCTAAGCATCAGTATTGATTTTTCAGTTTGTTTAGGTTTTTACTTTTTTTGATGGAGTTACAACTTCTGAGCTCCTTACAGGCCAGATTGGAAATCAGAAGTGTTACTATTTGATTTCATTTTCCCTCCCTTTACATGCTGATACTTTATCTGCAAATAACATTAGCTACCTCATAGGGTTGTTGTAAAACCTATATAAGATAATCTAAGTACAACGAAAATAACAAAAAGCTATTTTAAAAAAGTCATGGATGATTGACCTAGAATGTTATAAATATTTTTTGAATTTTTCTTAATCTATGGATGTTCAGTTTGCAAAAAATAAAAATTCTGGTGTCCAAAAGTCATTCTTTCTAGTTCCAAAAAGCATTCTTTGCAGTAACAAAGCACAGTAAGAGTGATATTGAGAAATATATATTTAATCTTCAATCCCATTTTCTGGAATGCAACTCCTAAAATCCTTAGAAACTCCGAAGTGATGGCTTTTGTATGCTATTGAGTTAACTGATGGCTGGCAGCCCCTAGGTAGCTGCAGGATGGAGGCTGGTCCTACCTGTCCCTCTACCCCTCACCCTACTCCCAAATTCAACTAACTCCCTGACTACTTTACACACTACCTCCTACTCATTCTCCAAGATTAACCTTAATGCTTCACTTCCCTTCTGAACTCTTCCCTGACATTCAATCTGGGTCCAATGCCCCTGGCCCTGCCCTGGCATTTGTGTATCCCTTCATCATAAGGGTGCACATCAGGTGTCATAGTCTAATAATCAGTTCACTTGTGTGTCTTTCCAGCCAGATTGAGTTGGAGTTCAGGACTTTATGTTTCACTTCTCTATCCTCGACTGCTAGCACATGAAATGATCTAGAATAGATCAGATTCTAATGGTCAGAAAAGATTTGAGTCTTGAATAAGTGAATAAAATCTGAGTGCTCATAAATATCATTTGTTTAATAACATTTACCTTAATAACCAAGGAAAATGAGACTCCACCTCTGACACATTTTAGATAGTCAAAAATTTCTAACACAAATTGAACGCCTTGAGTTCCATGCCAAATGGAAACCTGAAAGCACAAGTGGTGGAGGCTGCCGGTTGGTATGTTCTCAGCATGAGCCAAGACCTTGAAGCTAATGGCCTACTGGCTTTCGGAGAGCCAAAATTTCCAGGTGTCTCCACAAGACTCATGAAATGGAACACATGCCAAGTTTCTGAAAAAGCACAAGGCAGAGGAAGGATAGAAGTGCTTGAAATCATTTACACCCAAATAAACAGGAATCTTTCTTTATGGTTGAAATAAGAGCATCTAGTGTGTGTGAAATCACTGTCATCATCATTAACAGGAGGTAAGTTTAAGTCTGGCAGAGTTGGCTAATCCAGGAAGTTTCCTCAGACAGATAAGGCTCTAACCCTCATTCAGAAAAGCAATTACATACTTGAAGTTAAAAGTTACATAAAATTAAAAGGAATTATTTGAACTAAGTATGAAAAGAGTTTATACTTGTAAGAGGAATGTTACCAAAAATCACTTTAAACAGAGCTTCTTAAGAAGCCACCTTTAATGGGAAACATCAGATATTAACATAAAGCAGTTTTCTATAAAAGACAGAAAAACATGAATTCATTGACAAAAAATTGATAGGCCTACTTTCCAAGATACTTTTATATGAGCATAGAAGCTCAAAAGTATATTATGCAGTCTCTAGCTTAGTAAAAAAAAAAAAAAGGTATCTACACCATATGAAGGTTATAGATACCAAATAAAAATTTTTTTTAAATAATTGAAATTTAATAGATATATTTAAACCTAGATTTGAAAAATAGTTAAAGAATCTATAACTGTTTTTTAAAAAATGAAATTTCAAATAATTTTTGATTTAACATGTAAAAGATAACATACTTTTAAATGCTGAAACAACTGGACTTGTACAATCTACTGCTAAGAAAAAAAATAATCAATTGAAACTTCATGTCATGCCTCTTAGGAAGCAGTAAAAATGATGACAATGAGCAATTCAGGCCAGTCCAGTCTAGGACTTCACTACTGCCTAAAAATGAGTGGATATTACTATAATAGATAATTTCTTAGTTTCTTTAAATTCCAACATTCAAATTTAATGATTGTTACTCAAAACTGTTTTTGGAAGCAAATATATACAGGACTTTAATAAAAGCTATTGTAATTTCTTATTGTTAGGTCATTCAGATGTCTCTGGGCAAATTATTTAACCTTGTTGTGTCTTGCATTTTCTCATAGTGAAAATAATAGTATATACCTTATAATATTTTTATGAAAATATGTATATTAACATTAGTAAGAACTTGTCTTTGTGGTTGTTATGCCAAGACAGTGTATTATTGGTTTTGTTGCAATGGCATTTTAATTATTTAAAGCTGTTTCAAACTAAACTTAATACTTCTACATAAATAACTATTAAATAAAAAAGAGTGCTAATACTATTTTCTTAGTTTGGTAAGTCACAGAACTAAGATTCTAATTTAGGCAGTGGCCCTACTTATTTCAATAATATTTGATAGTATTAACTCCTAGAACATGAAAATATGAAATATCAATCCCATACTAGAAAGACAGAGCTTCCCTTTGGCCATATGTAATTTGATGTCTGAGTCACGTGGAAGCATAGTTACTTGTGAAACCATAGGAAGTCGTATGTCAAACATTCAGCATAACCTTGAACAACTCAAAAACTATTATAGACCTATTTCATTTATGAATTCTCTTGAATCTGTTTATAGTTTCACATGTCTCACCTCTTTGGTTAATATTTCATTAATTTAAAACAGATTATTTAAAGTAATACTTCATTTGATTGCTCTAAGCCTCTTTTTTGTGCATCAAGGGGTATCCTTTAATTATAATATTATAAAATTTCATGAATAAGTTCTTGTTTATTCTCTTCAAAATATCATAAACTTTGATCATCTCACCTTTCAACACTTTTACTTTCCGTACAAAAATTCTTTTAAATAAAAAGTTCAACAGTTGAGACTGTTTCAATTTCAAAGTCCTAAAATTTCAAAGGAATCCAGGAACTTGTTATTCAGCCATGTCAAGAAGAATTCAAAAGAAAATGTTTCTAAAGTTAAAAATTCTGATTCCAAGATAGTCCCTACTCCTGTAAGTGACATTGCAAAAAATTCCCAAGGACACATATACTGTTTATTTCTGTATTGAAAAGTTCTACAGAAAAAAGTAACAACAACAACAACAAGAAACTAACCACTCATATATTTTTCAAGTCACAGGCATCTTCATATCTTGAAATTTTACCATCCAGAAAAAGTGTGGCTAATGTTAATTAGAATGATGTCAATAATAGCAGCAAGATGATAGGTACTTAATGACAAAAACATTTGCAGGAACACCTTACGGTATTTAGCAATTTTGCTTTTCATGGCATTCCTACATTAAAGATTTAAAGAAGTTTTCGAAAAAAAAATTAGCACAAAGCTAGCATCCTCTTTTACCTAGATTTTCAACATTTCTTTTATTTTTTAACTGGTTCCTTTTCTTGTTCAAGTCTCTCAACTTAAAAAGCAGAACAGACTTACTCAACACATCATTCTCCACTCTCCCTCCCTTCCGTAGACAAACATCTCCAAATAAGTCCTTGGATCTTCATTTGCTCACTTCCAACCATCCATTAGTTCACTCCAACAGGTCTACCAAATTCACTCTACCAAACTTACCTGCTAAGGTCTCCAGCGACATTTCTGTTGCTCCACCTAACAAACTGACCTCAAAGCAACATTCCACAGAGATCTCCATGACCCACTGGAAACTGCCTTTACTTCTTTTCCATGACACCACACTCTCTAGCATTTTTTTCCTACCTTTCTCCATGCTCTTTCTCAGACACCTTTGCTTTTCACCTTTTCTCTAAACACTGAACATTGGTTTTGCTCAGAATTCTATCCTAAGCATACTTTTCTTTCTAGACCACAATCCCTCTTTAGGCACCCTCATCAACAATCATAGCTTCAATTATTCCCATGCAGAAAATAACCAAATCTCTAGCTCCAACCAAGATCTCACTCCTAAATCTAAGACCATATATTTGATTGCCTTCCAGACAACTTCAGCTGGATGTTCCGTAGTCTCTTAATTTCAATGCATAGTTCTAAAACTGAACTCATCATTTTCCCTTCATAACCTTCTTCTCTTCCATTGAGACCTAATTCAATAAATAATAGTCTAAATTATGCAAGACAGAAAGGACGTCCTTGCCTTCTTCTACCTCATCAACCACATGTAATCAGTTACCACATCTCGTCAACTATGCCTTTCAATTATCATTCAGAGATGACTTCCCTTCATCCCTACATACCTTCCTAGTCTAAGTCACCATTTTTCCCATCCTGGAGTTCTACTCTTTCCTCCATATTGCAGCCAAAGCTATATTATTCATAATTTAATTCTGAATTATGCTGAAGTTTCCTGCTTAAAACTGTACAAGTCCTTCCCATTGCTGTCATTTTAGATTCCAGAATCCCTATGTGGCCTTGTATGATTTAGCCACTGATTTCCTCTCTCAGTCTCATCTCATGAAACTTTCCCACTTGCTCTCCATGGTCAGTCTGTGCTATACAAACATTGGCTACATCTTCTTGGTCACAGCCCTATTTAAAGTTGAAGTACATTTCTCCTCCTTTTGAACATGGACTCACTTAGTGGATGCTTAGCCAGTGGATGCAGGAGAAGTGACCTCTATAAGTCCCTGGCCTGGTCTTTAAGAGGATTGGCAGCATCTGCTTCCTTTCTCTTGGAACATTCATCCTTAGAACACTCCTTAGAATGCAGTCATCATGTAATTAGAAGCCCAAGTCACGTGGCAAGCTTCCAGCTAAAAGCCAGCAACTGCCAGCCATGAAGTTGAACTAGCTTATATATTCCAGCAGCATGAAACCCAGCTGGATTTACATGGGGCATAAAAACTGCCCAGCTAATACCGGTATACCTACAGAATCATGAGAGATAATGCAGTAATTCTTGTTTTAAGCCACTAAGTTTTGGACTTGTTTGTTACATAACCATAGATTACAGGAACAAATGGTTTTGTTCTATCTTGTCTATATTCCAACCCACAGAGGCAGATACTATGTTTCTTCGCTTGTTGACTACTATATTTCCAGTGCCTACCAGAGATCCGGGTTTTCCAGTAGGTGCCCAAGTAATATTTATTGACTGATATTACTAAAAAACAAATGAAAAGATAAATTATTAATATCTTATTTCAACAAGGGTAATATAGCCTAATGGTAAAAGATTCAAGGCTTTTAGACCAGTGTTCATGGGTTAAATCATACCTCTTCATTTATTGCTGAGTGATCTGGAAATGTTACATAAACTCCCTGTGCCTTAGCTTGATTATCTGCAAGGTGCAGGTAATACTGTTCTAAGGATTAAATGAGATAATATAATATAAAATATATCCGTGAATGACATATCAGAGGCTTTTTGTGAATATTAGTTATTATTGATTATTTATTGAAATGATTAACTAACTGAAGCAGAGAAAGTGAATAGGTTTTCTGAGTTCACCTTGCTAGGTGGCTACAGAGCTAAGACTAGCAACCTGTTTTCCTGATTGACTGCTTATTTCTTTCACACCCTCTTATTTCCTAATCTTTTTTAATGTCACAATCACCTAGGCAGAATAATGGTCCCCCATGTCTTAATTCCTGGAACCTGTGGATTTGTTAGGTTATATGGCAAAGGGGAATGAAGATTGCAGATGGAATTAAAGTTGCCAATCAGCTCATTTTGAGATGGGGAGATTATCTTGGATTAATCAGATGGCCCTACTGCAATTATAAGTGTCCTTATAAGTGGAAGAGGAGTGCAGAAGAGGGAGAGAGCCAGGAGGATGCAATGAGAGAAAGACTGGACCTGCCATCGCTGTATTTGCAGATGGAGGAGGCCGTGAGCCAAGGAATGCAGGTGGCCTCTAGAAGCTGCACAAGGCAAGGAAACAAATTCTCCCCTAGAGCCTCCAGCAGGAAAAGCAGCCTTGCCAACGCTTTGATTTCAGCTTATTGAGACTAATTTCAAACTTCTGACCTCCAGAACTGTAAAATAACAGGTTTGTGTTGTTATAAATCATTAAGATTGTGGTAATTTCTTATGATAGTCATAGAAAACCAATTCATTACTCAGTCAATCTTGTGAACTCATAAACCTGAATGCAATTCCAAAGTTCAATACATGACACATTTTCTGCAGTGGTTTTTGGATTTATGATGTTATATTCAGGGGACCATTTCCATTTGGGACCATTTCCATTCTTCTATCTTCCTTATTAATATATTTTACCACTGAAAGAGATGATAATATTTCAGACTTTTGTAACTAAGGGTAAAGTTCCAAAATTGGCAAAGGTAAAGGGAGGAAAACAATAGAAAAGAAAAAGGAAGTTAATCGTAATAATTCAATGATTTTGGAGTATAAATCACCACCAGGAAAATCAATACCTATGACTATGACTCTCTCCAGGGAAAGGGAATTTTACCTCTCTAATTCCCCAGGGAGCAGAACTATTAAATTTATTGAAATTATAATGAAGTTTAGTTGAATCTATAAAGCATAGATATATTTTTTAAAACAGCTAAATATCTCTGTCAAGGCAGCACACTATTAAATTGATTTAGGGCAACAGGATGCAGAAGCTGTCACACCTGTAAATGAACCTTTAACCATATGTTGTGATGCGTTTATATGCTAATCTCTTCAGAAGTAGCAAAACCCTTTGATACCAGCTGGTTGACCATATTTTCTGAATGAATTCCAATAAAATATAGTAGAATTATAATATATGAGGTCTGAATTCTTTAAACAGCAATAAGAAAGCAAATGGATTCTTTGCTACCTGATGTTCTTAGACCATTTAATAAGATCCTTAAGCCACTACAGAAAGAACTCTTTAAATGGAGTCATCTAAAAAGTAGAAATTATTTCATTTAAAACAGTCTAAATGTTTATAACTTCTGGAAGACAAATATGAAGCAGTCATCTAACAGTAAAATATTAGTATCTGCTTATTACTTTGGGTACTTACCAGGGAATGAGAGAAATAAAAGAGACCACCTTGGAAGAAACAAGGACATAATGCTAACCACACTGAATTGAAGAGCTTAATGTGATATATTTTCTGCTTCTCCACTCGAAGGAAATAACTGTGTAAGATTGTGGCCTAGTTTATGGAAATCCTGCGATTCTTAGCTTACCTTGACAAATTTAAATGTCAACCAAAAAAGTCACATTTTTAGTAAGCATGTGTTAACTACCATGGGCCAAATAAATAATAATTTACATTATCTATCTCTTATATAAAAGCATAACTTGCTTGCTATTGGGGATTTGTTTTTGTATTTTTTTTTCAAGTTCTACTTAAACAACTTTGCTCAGTAATAAATCACTTTGGACATATTAATGTAAACAGAAAATTGAAATAGGAGATTTTCCCTAAGAAGTTTTTATGGTAGTTTCTGTAACTTTGCTCTTTTTCTACTCCTTTTTTGAGAGGTTAACAAGAGAGAGAGAGAAAGGAGGAGACTGAGCTAAACAAAAGTATATTGTGTCTCTGTTACTGAAAATGAATCCATACCAAGAGATTTGTTTGGAGAAGACACAAAATAAAGTCAATGAAATAGTGGTCAGAATAGATCCTAGTCCTGGAAATTGGGTTGAACCTGTTTAAAGTGCAAATTAGGTGTATTGACCAAGCTTCCATACGAAAATTTAGATAATATACTTGCAAAGTACCCTTATGCATGAAGGTTACACATGAAGCCACCTAATAAGTTGTTTTGAATCATGCAAGTTTGATACTTTTATTGTTCACCAAGATAGGACCAAAATATTGAAGATACTTTTGGTCATTAAAAAAATTAACAAGTTATTAAAAGACTGTATCCAACATGGATAAAGGATGTTATATCTCTCAGCAAGAGGGTAGCAGGGGTTTTAATTCATCAAACCTTTTGAGCATATAATCAATGAGACAGCATGGTATAATGGAAAGAACAAAATAATTTTTGGAGCCATATAAAACTCATAGTGTTCTGGAGACCAAGTGATGCAGGAACTGATTCAAAGGCAAAATCAGGAACATCAGTGGGACAGGTAGGGCCTAGGTGGGCAAAAGAGACAACATAACATAATGTACTGCCTTTACAAAAGAGACACATATTTTCCAAAAATATTCAACACCAGAATAGTGTAAACACCCAATGGTAATATTCAACTGAGCCAGACTAACAAACTCAAAGCAAAAGAAACATCACAGAACCATAAGAATATTCTAAAATCCTCAATAATTGAGCTAATCTAATTTCCACTAATTGTTGTTCAGTAAAATGGTTTAGGTGGCAAGTTTGTCATTTAACAAATTAGATTATTTCTCCACAATTTACTAGCTAAACAATTTTAATTATGTTACTTAAGTTCTCAGTCTTTTTTGTTTGATGTGTTTGCCGATAAGATGAAATGAGATAAATAAAATAGTACTCAGAACATATAAGATGACCAAATATTTACTTTTCAAATTTTAATATACACAAGTCAAGGTGAACAAATATTGTAGAGACCAAAATAAGAATAAGATTTAGTGCATGGAAAAAAAAAAGATTTAGTGCATGCTCTCATTCTGAATACAAAGGTAAAAGCTAATATATTAGATACTGGAGTATAAAATTACATGGAAATGGAAATCAACAGAATAATAGATTCATTTAAAATTATAATATCTTGAAAAGTCTTATAAAGTATGATTTTGGCTTTGCTCTGAACAATGTATACAAATTTTTACAATGGAGGTGAAGCTAAAGGAAAAGCTCTCTCGACAGAGAAGATGGTAAGTCATGGAGGAAGAAGAGAAGGAACAGGAGTTCAGTGAGATAGAGGAGGGAGAGGGAAAAGGAGAAAGAAGAAAAGGAAAAAAGAGGTGAGAAGGAGAAGGATGATGAAGGGGAGGAATACGAGGAGGAGGACAAGGAGGAGGAGGAGGAAGGGAAGGAGACCACACTACCACCAACAGTAACAACCTTCTGAATGTGACAAAGGCTCCTGGTTATCTCTCATTATCTGGTTTTCCCTTTTTCTCTAAATAATAGCAATTTTAACTGTGCATATATTTGACTAATATACAGATGACATTTTCCAGCCTTCTATGCAACTAAGTATGGACAGGTTACTAAGTTCTAGCCAAGGACATGTGAGAGGAAGTGATATATGGAAATGCCAGGATACGTTTTAAATGCAAGAGGAGTGATCTTTTTCCTCACTTCTTCTTTCTTTCCATGGTGCTAAGATTGGGAACGTGGTGCTGAGTCACCGTTGCTCATGCTGGAAAGGGCAAAGTGCTTCCGATGGCAGAGGCTGGGTTCCTAAATGATCACATGGAATAGATCTGTCACATGAGCCCTTAACCACCTACATCTAGGCTGTTATGTGACAGAAAATTAAACATTTGTATTGATTAAGCCACGGTTATATGGGGTCTGTTTTACACAAAGTCAAATCTGTATTGTAATTAACAGTGTGAACTCAAGAAATGGTAGGTAGTCTGATATGCATAAAATACAGAATGTCTAGGAGAGAGAGTTGGAATGAAAGATGAGGCCAGAAAGTAAAGACCCTGAAAAGTCAAGACTGAGTAGATCGTATTTAGTTTCTCTGCAATGGAAAGTCACAGATCACTTTTGAAAGGAGCGTGGCATGATTAAATATGTATGTTAGGAAAATAAATAAAATGTGTAGAACAAATTATAGGGAAGACTGGACACAAAGACAATGGACCATTTTATAATAAAGGTATGGCATACACTTGTGACCACAACAGTAGGAATAAGAATGAGAAGAAAGCTTCCATTTTGTAGATAGAACTGACAGAATTGAGCAAGTATTTTAGTAAGAGAGGGGCGTTTGTGAGCAAAGAGACATAAAGTATAACTGTGATGAAATACAACCTTAATTCAGTCAAGTAACATGAAAGAAACTATAGTTTTAATGACGTTGTCTGGCAGCCGATTATGAGGAATTCTTTTGAATATGTTCTAATCAAGTTTAGGTGACAATCCAAAATGCAAATGTGGAGGAAGAGAAGAATTAGAGTTAGGCATCTATAACTGATGCTCTCTCAGATAGTGATGACAGTGGAAGGCACAGTACTAAACAAAATGGACAGGAGGATTATATAGAATGAAAGCCTCGGAGCTCAAAGGCAGCCTGGACAACATCATAAGACTCTATCTCGGAAAAAAAGAAAGATAGGGAGGAAGACAGGGAAAAAGAAAACAGAGTCTTATCATGCTCTTCTTTAAAATTATTTCAGTGTTTTGTTCCTCTTCCAGGATTCAGGATGAATGTAACGTAAAGTTCATATCATCTGTGAACATCAAATGGCCTGTGAAATAATCTACCCACAGGATTACAGAGCCATAAAGAAGCTTGAGTTGTCTGTACTAACTGAGTTTGTCATAGTTAAGGAAAGTGATGAGCAAACAGGTAAAGTGACTAGTCCAACGGAGCTTCACTACGACAACAGAGAGCTCCCCATTCTGGTCCCACAAGTGACCCAGAAGCACCGTGATGAATGATACTTTTGAAATTAATCCTGTAGATTGTCACAAATTTTTTTCACATTGTTATTTCTTGCATTTCAGTCAAGGAGACATGCAATCATCTACTATAAATAATATTTAGGTAGTCAAGGGCTCCTTGATCTTTGTAAGCAGTTAGACCTACATTTTTAAGACACATTCACTTTGTCAGCCTCCAAAGCAATAAAGATAGAATCTTCCTTCAGTGGTGTAAAAGAGCAAAATAAATCCCATGAACAAATCACAACCTCAGAAGAGTGATTAAACATTGGAAGGAAGAAGCCACAAGATATAGCTGAAAACAGCATAGCACAGTAACAAAGACCATAAGGCTTGGGATGAGAGACTGATAAAGTCAAGCCCTGCTTTCCAGGCCATGTGACACTAGGAAAGTTAACCTTTGTGTTTCAATATCTGTGTTGATAAAAGGAAGGTAACAATATCTATGCCAGTGCTTCCATGAAGATGAAAGGATACAGCAGCTGATAATAGATACTAAATAAATTTAGATCACCTATACAAGCTTTTTAAGAAGAGATCTAAATGTGTGACAATGTGAGCCACCTGCATGGACAACAGTTTAGCTTTTATTATTCGTTTATTCATAAAGCAAAAATGTTAAGAAAGTCTGAATGTAACAAACATTATCAGGAACATTACACTGACCTATTTTTTCTAATTCATCAGAGATAGCATGTTTCATAAAGGAATAGAAAATTTGCTGATTAACTTCATTTCTGGAATTCATTCCAGACCTTCCAAGATCTGCCTCTAAGCTAAATCCTAATTGTTCTTCCAGAAACAGCTCAATTTCTTCCTCCTCCATGTGTGTATTCCAGATTGTCCCATGTTTCCTTTCTGTGACGTCGTAGAGAGAAACGGCTTATACTTATTTGGTAATTCATGTACTTGCCTTATACTATGAATTGCATTTTTCAAATTCATTGCCTCATATTAATACTCAATATTTTAATATTTTGTTTGCATATTATATTAAAATATATTAATTTTAATATCTTGTAAAATTTGACAATGAACAGGCCAGTTCCTGTTTTCCTACATATAGTTTTGCATTATTCATAAAAACTACCACACTTCCATGCATGGAACTAAATAAACCACAGTGTAACTTTTGCTTTGACCTGTCCTGCTGTTGTCACTAGTGTCTTGGCATTTACCTGACACTAGTTTTTGTCCGACAGTTTCTTATCTAGTTTTCACTTAGGTTATTTTACAAGTATGGATGATTTCTTTCAACCTGGATTAGTTTTTTAATAGTTCCTATTAAAACTGGAATAATAAGAATTTTGATTTTTAAAATACTACAAAATATAGCGCTTTTCACAAAATTATCATAATACTCACAGTGACCTGTAATTTAAATCCTGTTTTTTAGATGGTGACACCAAAAATCAGAGAAATCAAGCAATTTACAGAGCAGAATCCAGATTTGTCTCTCCTGATTAAAAAATCATTTCTCTTTCTACACATCTTAGAGTTCATCCTTCATACTTTCTATATATCAAGCAATGATGGCAGAAAGGATTTAGTAATTTCCCCTAGTTTCAGTTATAGATTCATTAATTGTCCTATCACTGGGATAATGAGGAAATGTGGACTAGATTGCACTGGCCAGCTCTTCAATCACAAGAAATTAATTCCCTTAAAAGGAGGGAGGAATTCACAGAAGATTTACTCACTAAAACTCAGAAGGTCCAGTGTAACCATAATTTAAGAATTTATTTATATCTAAAAGCATGATTTAAGTTTTCTCTATATTTTGAGGTGATTGTGTTCTTTAAATTTCACCAGGAAAATTCAATTCAATTAATATTTAATGAGCCCTACTATATTCAAAAATGTGTTTGGTAAGGAGAAGATTGTAATCTAGTTACATTTATACTAATACATGTTCATTGTTTAAAAAAAGAAAGAAAGGAAAAAGAAAGAAGTGAGAAATCAAACAGTAAAAGTGAAAATCTCCCGTAATTGCATCACTGATATATCTATATTGCATATAGATATATATTACATATACAAACAAGCACACATACATGTAGTATTTTTATTTTAAAATGTCACAGTGTTTTTATACTTTATGATAAAATATTTCTATCTTACTGTATATAAAACTGCATGTACTATATTTTTACAACCGTACAGATGTATGTTAAATTGATTTGTCATTATTAACTTAACTTATTCATGATTGGTGACCAGTTAGGTTGCTTCCGATTTTTCACCATTGAAAACAATGAGCATCCTGTACTTATATCTTTGACCTTATATAAGAATATCCCAAGGATAAATTACTAGAAGTGAAATTTCTAGGTTAGATATACACATTTGGCCAAGTTAAAATCTCTCCACTTGGGGATGAGAGCCTATTTTCTATTTCACAAAACCTCAACACTAGATAGTTCCAATACTTGTAATATTATCACTTTGACAGATTCTTAATACCTTTGCTGGAAATTTGTACCTTTTCTTCTTATTGCATTTCTGGACTTTAACCATTTTTATATTGGGTTGTTTGCCACTTTTTTTTTTTTCTTGCGACAGAGCGAGGTTTGAGTGCCATGCCCTCAGCCTAGCTCACAGCAACCTCAAACTCCTGGGCTCAAGTAATCCTCCTGTCTCAGCTTCCCAAGTAGCTGGGACTACAGGCATGCGCCACATGCCCGGCTAATTTTTTCTACTTTTAGTAGAGACAGAGTCTTGCTCTGAACTCCTTACCTGAAGTGATCCTCCCTCCTCTGCTCCCAGAGTGCTAGGATTACAGGCGTGAGCTACTGCACCGGGGCTGCCTTTTTCTTATTGATTTGTAGAAGCTCTTTACAGACATTATAGACTATGGATAATAACCATTTATCAATTACATTTATTAGAAACATTTTCCCAGTCTTTTTTTAAAATGAGTTAACTGTATCGTCTATAACAGAAGTTTTCTTTTTGAGTTTTATGTTGTCAAATCTGCTAATCTTTTCTTTTATGATTTATGTTCTTTATATTTCATGCTAAAAAATTTTAAAAAACTACCTCTATTCCCTAGACTATAAAAAGACTTTTCTATATGTTCCTACAGTAATATAGAAAATGGGGAACTTGTGTTATGTTTTTCAAATAATTATCTCATTGTCACCAAATCATTAACAAACTAATGACTCCCCTCCCCCAATAACTAAAAAAAAACTTGCTTTATCCTTACAGTACAATCACACATACATATTTTAGGGTTTCTGGACAGAAAAACAAGCATTAATTCCTCTCATTTTTAGTCTAGTCCAATGACTGCTATTTAAAAAAGAAAGAAAGAAAGAGAGAGAGAGGGAGGGAGGGAGGGGGGGAGGAAGAAAATATTTGTGTGTACACTTTTACTTTAAAATATTTCTGAAAAGACTACTTTTGGCTAAACAGATTTATTTTTTACTTGTATTTGAAAAGTCTTTTACAAGAATAAGTAAAAGGGATTTTGTTCTCCAGTGTTTATGTTGCCTTCCATGATTAGCATTAAAGAAACTTTGCTTCCACCTGAAAATGGAGAAAAACCAAGATAATAACAAACATCACTGAGCTTGTCTCAGCACTAGGTTAAAATTTCCAATGAAATTTTCTGCTTGTATATAAAGGAGAAATTTTCCCCAAATATAGTAATTTTAATAAACTTTGGTATAGGCAACTGATTAAGCAAAATTTTGAAGTTCCAAATTTGTAAGTTCTGTTATTCTATTCCATTTTTAATTAAATCTTTGAAATTACACCCGTAGAAAATCCCCATAGATTAGAACAACAGTTCTCAAATAAACAGTTTGGGGTCAGCATCCTTTTAGAATCTTAAATTATCGAGGACCTTAAAGAGTTTTTGTTTACATGAGTTATGCTTATTCCAATTTACTGTATTTTAAATAAAAACTAAGAGATTTTTCATATATTTATAAATAAGTTCATTTAAAAATCACAAAAATAAATCATCACAAATTAATATTAATGACATATTTTGTGACAAATAACTATATTGCCCCCCAAAATGAAAAGAGTAGCATTGCTTTACACTTCTACAAATCTCATTAATGTTTTATTGTTTTAGAAAAGACAATTGGATTCTCATATTTTACTTTATTGGCTATATGTTAGAAAAATATGTCCTTACCTAGATATGCAATTTTAAAAATGGTGGAGTATTTTGATAGACTTTTCAGATAATTGTTTATATTATTCTTTGAAACCACACTAACCTTTGGTAAATTGTAGTTTCTTAAGGGTTACTTGTAATGTGGAATCTTAAACCATATAAATGAATTTTTTGTACTCTGTCCTATTAAAAATCCGCTGGTCTATGCTCTTATCTATGTATGATTTTAGCAAAAGAAAAAAAATCCATTGGTCTATCTTGTGCTTGACTGGATGTTTCATCCATGCATAATTCTGTAATATTATGTGTTGATCCTTTGGAAAATATCAGTTCACAGAATTAGGCAGATTGCTTAAATGTTGACACATCTAACAACACAACGTTAACAATATCAAAATTTTGCATTCCTTAATATTACCACTTTTGTCATCTGAGAAATCTTTAGTTATTGAGAAGGCGACAAACTCACAGTGGCAGATGCAAGTTTTCCAAAATTCAATTTTTTATTTAAGAGCTTAAATTTTAGAATTGGCATCAAAAAACTGCCAGTTGTTTTCCTTAAAGTGACAGACTGAATTTGTTCTTTCCAAAAACATGTTAGCCAATTAACCAAGTGTTAATAATCCTAGTTTGCTAGTTGTTCCTTTAAGAAAAAAGATGGCCTATCAGTTTGCACTCACACAACCACACAAGTCCTTTGGTTCCTTCTGACCATGTGGACTTCCATGTGACAGGTGCTTTCTACATACTTTTCATTTAGTTTCACAGAATACAAAAATATGTCCACTTACAGGTGGAGATTCAATAAAATCAACATTTTTTTACATTTTTCTGACATTCTTAAGCAAAATTCCTTAATTTTTTTTTTTGTTGGAATTTCTCATGTGTGTATGCCAGTGATGACAACAATGACTACTCTGTTAAGTTTGGTAGCGTTGCCTTGGTTCACGCTAGTGGTTGTTTTTGCAGCATCAGTGCAAATGTCTACAAAGTGGAAAAAGGCAAACAATATCTTAGTAGTATTACGAGAATAGTTTTTATTTCATGGACCCCTTTACAGGGCCTCAAGAATCCCCCAGATCCTCACATAACACTTTGAGAATCATTGGACTAGTACATAAGGCTTCTGCCCCAGTGGTACTACTAATTGTATTAACCTTAAAATAAATGAATAAATGAATGAATACGTAAATGAATAAAAATTTTCCACTGAATTTCTATCCCCACAGTGACGTGGAGCAAATAATATTAAAAAATGGGCATTTTATTGCAGTAGTCTCTGCCATTGTGGTAGTATTGGAAGCACATTCATCTCTGCTTGTTCTTGTTTATTAGAAAGATATGTATCTTCATTGGCTTTGCAATCCATTCATAATATCAGCATTAACAGTGAACATCAGCAGGCTGTCACTACCACGAAAAATGAAATAAAATTAATTTTTTAAAAAGCACTACAGGACTAAAATAACACTTACAGTGAAAATTTTAACTGAAGAGAGTCCAGTGAAAAAGTTTTATTCTGTAAGTAAACAAATGAGTGAATGAATGTGCTGAAGGAAATATTCTGAAAAAAATAAAATAGTAGCTGGGAATCCATATTGTTTTTGTTCTACTCTGCTCAGGATACTAGAGTTACATTATTTCTCTTATAATAAGCCACCCTGTCAGGAAATATTTTTAAAAGGCTTTAAACACTTTTTATGATGTTTAAAATGACAAATGAAATGTTTAAGTAGAAAAATTAAAAATATATAAGGTTTTTTGATAGGCTCCGTGATGCATCAGATCCAAGTAATTTAGGCAATTAGATTTCTGTTTCTCCTTCAGGGTTATATTCTCTCACACTCCTCAACCCCTAAAAAAAAGTGAAAGGAAGAAAATCTAGGGATGGGACAGAAACAGAGAGAACAGGAAGAGGAAACACAAACATAGCTGGAAAATGGGAAGTGCACTCCCATGTTACTTTCATTTGTACTAACATGTCCCCTGGGATTACAGAGTGGGTGAGGTGGAAGAGGATTTTTACTTTGGAAATAGGTTAAGAAGACAGTGTTTTATATATTAAAAAGAATGTGGGGAAGGCATTTTATTATATATCGTGGTTATCATATCCTTTTCCTGATTTGTTATTTTTGCTGAGGATCAAAAGGACCTTCTTGATTTAATGGTGGATTTTAACTTGGGAGTTTAGTTTTTTATGTTTTTATATATTTATCACCTTTGCCATCTATATAGATCTGTATCTTGTGAACAATAGCAGGGACTGAACCCACTGAAATCTTTAAAACTATATCTGGTCCTGTTTTGGAATGAATAAGAAGGAAGGGTGTCTGGATGTTTATTTAATGTCCACCCAGTTGAGAAACAAGGATCCACCATTATAACTTCATTTTCTAAATTGTGAAAATCGACCCTCCTCCACTTACAGCTCTAGGATGCAATAATTAACCTCCTTGTTCTTCACTGATAACATAGAAATCAGCCTGACATTCTCTTTCCTACATCCCCAGTCTCCTAAGATAAAATAATTTGTTTTAAATTTAGATTTATATTAACTCAATAAGATTTTTCAGCAAGTTAAACATAATATCATAGGGCTTCGTGTTTCTATTTTTACTTTCCATGGAACAGTATCTTTCCTCAAGGAGTATAGTATTGAAGCAGTTAAATTTGAGTATTGGACTTAAAACTGGGAGCTTTAAATATCTATCAACAAAAAGGGAGGCATCGTCCTTTGATTTATGGAATGCAACGATTCTTGGCAGGCCCATTAATGCATAATCACTAATTCCAATTTAAGGAGTAGCTGCATAATGGTAGCTTTAAAAATATTTGCAGATCATGACAGTCCTCTGAAATATAAACAATCAATAATAACTTTTACTAGAGTCATGGCCTCAGCACATGCCCAATGCTTGATTGCAAGAGTCAGGAACCACAAACATTCTTTATGATAAAGGCACAAGGACAATTGGGCTTAACACTGACATGGTGATTCTCCTTCAAGATTTCCAGTTTTTCCATATGAAGACAATAGAAAAGAGGTTTGTATTTATAATTAATCAGTAAATTTATTCTTACCATCTACAAGAGCCACAGCTCTGCGCTGGTACTCTAGGACACACGATGGAAGTGTTAAGAATAATGCTGTTCTTAAAGAAATGGCAACCTAGTGAGCAATAAAACTAATTCCATTCACTGAGTACCTTCTGTATCCCAGGCACTTCGCCAGGCACATGACTGTCTTAAGAGCCAGAGGTTCTACGTATAAATCCTAACTATTTCTGTAAATAACTGTGTCTATCACCCTTACCTAAATCATCTCATCTTTCTGGGATTCCTTTCTCTGTATGTTAAAATCATTAAATAAATGATCACTAAATCTCGTCCAGCTTTGATGTGTCTATACTGTCACACTATGACTAAAACCGTTTGGAACTGGGACAGTGAGGGTTAGAATGCTCCAGAAAGGCTTCAGAGTGGATGAGAATTTGGAGTTTGGAGTTGAAGGAGATATCTAAGCTCTTAAATACACAGAGGAGAGTTTGAAGGCATTCCATTTAGGGAGTGCACAGGAACTTTAAAATGGCTTTGGAGGTTCATAAAAGTCTCTTCCTAGATTGCAAACCCCCTGAGGGCAGTACCTTATCCCTTAGCACAGTGTCTAACACATAAGAGTTACTGAAATTCTCTGTGGAAGAAAGCAAAAAAAGGACAACACTGACTATAGCAGAGGGTTTATTATTCAGAGAGCACAAAACGTTAAGGGAGGACTTTACAAAGTAGGCAGAGCTTATATTTGATAAAACAATAACAAATGACTTCCCAGAGGATGATAAAAGCAAAGATTAGGCATCTCTGTCTGGTAATCCTAACCGTAAGTGTTTCCTCCAGAAAAGAGTAGACACTGTCTGCAGTGACTCCACTGCTGCCTGTGCCGGCCTCACTAACTACTCTCTGAATTCCACCTCCTACACATGCCCCATCCTGTGCCCCATTCCCGTGTGAAACTCTGAAATTCCCTTTAAATCAGAACTGTACCATGTTCCCACTTTGGCTGGGTAGTTCTGATCTCAGCTTTCTCCCCAGGGCTCACAGAAACTGCAAGTGCCCTGCCTCCCCCAAATAACCCTGCAGCCAGGAGTGAAACTTGCACATTGCTCCAGTGGACCTGTCACCTTCCTGGCCCGTGTCTAAGTCCTGGACAAATGTGACAAGTCCTATGGTGTGATTATGTATGTGCCCACAGAGTCAAAAATAACCATGTCATGGACCTCATCTCAAGTCCTTCACTGAATACCTTCTCCACGCTAGGTACGTTTCTGGGCACCTTGAAGAGTCACAAGTTACGACCACAGCCTCTTTTTTCTAGTCCCACATTTTCACAAAATACAGGGCATTTCCCCGTTTCATCAACCACAATGGTCTCTGTATTTTCTAAATTTATGTAACACAAATACTCAGGGACACACAGCACTCCATTACTACTTTAGAGTATCGGTCTTGTTCTCCTACTATATTTATAATATGCGGGGAGACGATGACTCTGGGTTTTGTTTTCTGAGAGAGCCTGGCACAAGGCCAGGCACAGGGCACACACCTGGAAAGTACCTGCCAATTATGGAAAGCACAACGTGTTCAACTAGTGTTACAGAAACATGCCTGGGAAGTCCCAAGTATTCATCTTTAGCCCCAAGACTTTCATCTTTATCTCCAGCAGACAATTAAAGAATAGCCAAGTGACATGTTCCTATCTACGAGTGAAAGAAAATGAATGAAAGCATATGAAATATTGCAAAATGAAGTAGCCTTCAATGTTACCTCTAGTTTTATAATAAGAATACAGAAATAAGAAAAAGTGAAAATGGAGAGAAAATGAAAAATTAAAATTTAAATGATATCTTTTCATATGAGAGTGTGTTTTTCTAAGACACTGAAGCTGTGAAGATCAAAAAATAGTAACTATTCAATATTTCTGTGAAGAAAAATCAGCCCATAAGCCCAGAAGCACAAATCTCTACAAAACTACAAAAAGATAGCATAGTCACTGTGGGTAATACTCCCTTTATCTCAATGGATGAAATGACAGCATGCATAGTGATATATGCAACTTACAAGGATAAATCCTGAGGAGGTTCCAAAGTTAAGTTGTAAAAAGTAAACCAAACTCCATGAACCTGATATCCACTCTACAGTCTACATATTTGAAGTCAGTGTTATTACTCCTAAAGTATAAAACTAAAATAAAGACAACCTAATTATGTCATTAAAGTAGTATAATAAAAACAGGATAAATTTTAGCAGCCATCATTATTTCATATGTGAGTAAATGTGTTAATTTTCATGTAATAAGTAAAGAAATAAAATGCACTCAAAACTAAAACTTGCATTTATTGAGGACTGTCTATATGTCGAGTATGTTATTAAGTGTTTTTATAGAGACAGCATTACATTATTCAAATTTCACAAATAAATAATTGAGGACCGGAGAGGTTAACTAGCCTGTCCACTATCAGATAGCAACAACAAGCAGCAGAGCTATGATTCCTAACCAAACACAAGAATAACAAACAAACAAAAAATCAGCAAGCATCATAGACTGTCCATGGAATGTATGTTATCAATATGATAAAATTATTTCAAAAGTAAGTGTAATATTGGAATGTATTACTATGAAATGACACAAATTATCTTAAATATAAACCTTTATCATCAACCAAATTAACTAGAAACTACCACTATTTCACTAAGTAAGGTCTCAAATTTTTTTTAATAGGACAAAATTGGAATGAGGTCATATATGGTGAGAAAAATAAGCCAGAGAATAATATTCTCTGCGAGAAGTCTGTGAGAAGCCTGAGAGTTGAGTTCCTTTCCGTGTAAAATAGCATATTTACTGCTGTCAGGTATATGAAGTCCTGTCATGTTGAGGAAGCAGAGACCTTTTTACCCCCTTTCCAGAAGGTTGACTAAAAGAAAGGATGTTTACATTACAGCAGGACAGACATAAGGCAAAACTTCTTGACAAGAAGAATTATTTTGTGATGAAAAAGACAATCAAGAGAGTTCTTGGAATCTTTCTCCCTAGAAAGCATCCCTCAAATACTAATAATTTATTGCCTTTTACTACTTAGCATAACACCCTTCCTGGGGTTCTCAAGTCCTGATATTTTATGGTTGGATCTCATTTCACTTATGTTGGTAGCAATACAAGGAAGCCTCCTCTGGTCTTTCAATTTTGCAAAGTTATTGAGCTTTAAAAGTTTCTCCAAAAACACTCTGTTCTTAACCCCCTCAGCAAGCATAAATAGCCTAACGAGGCACATAGGGGAAGATTCGAGGGGCCTATTTTTAGGTTGCAGCCTACTCCTTTGAATGACATGTAACTCCAAGTCTATTATCGCTCAAATAGGAAGGAAGGAAAAGTGGAGTGTTTTTTTTCCACAAGGAAGGCAGAGTTCATTCCATGGATGTAGATTGAACCTGACAGCATAAACAAACCCTGAAGTATATGATGCTACCATAATCATTACCTGAAAATAGAAACAATAGTCAAGTTTGGAGATTGCAGGCAGATCATAGCTCTCCTAAAGGGCCTGGTATACTCAAAGCAGTAATTTCAGTCTGTAAGAAATTCCCCTCATTCACTGTGCATAGATACCTGATTTTGTCCATTAAACAAATGAATTGAGAAAAAATTATAAACTTTTAGAAGATGACAATCTTTATGTTATTATATTTTTAAGTACATATTTTTTTCAACCACAGAAAAAATTGGTTGAAGTTAAGTGAATTTAAGTTAATTTGAGTTAAGTGAATTTAAAACCCACATGTATCCCAGACTGAAAGGTACACAATAAATCAATAAAAAGATCTTAACCCTCTAACAACTTAGCTTCATTAAAGCAAAGGTGAGCAAAAATATTCAATGAGAAGAAGAAATTTATGATTTCCACACTCACAAAATCATTTCAGAATGACAAAATATATTTGTCTGATTAGAGTTGGATTATTCTCTTTTTTGTTTGTTTGTTTGGCTGGGGGGGAACTTGTTTAGAATGAACATCACATGGCCAAGGCAGTGAGTACAGACCAGAAGATGACCAAACTCTAGTGACTCTGCTTGACCTGTGCAGCCAAAGAGGGAAATGGTGGCCAGACCAGTTCATGGGCTCCTATGTCACGAGGAAGAGTTTGGAAGTCAAAGCATACAGAGTAATGGTTCAGAAAACACTTTCAGCACCAAGTAAGGGACAAACTTTGAAGCTCCTGAGTAACAACTGAACTCTAGTATCAGCAGCCTCATTGATACAGGGCAATTCATAATGCAACAGACTTTCTATCCCTGTAAGCATAACAGCTATTTGCTGTCGAAGATTGTTGAAGACATTTGTAGAGAGATGTTCATTCTAAACAAGTTCCCCACCAGCCAGAAAAAAAAAAAGAGAGAATAATCCAAATCTAATCAGACAAATATATTTTGTCATTCTGAAATGATTTTGAGAGTGTGGAAATCGTAAATTGCTTCTTCCCATTGAATATTTTTGCTGACCTTTGCTTTGATGAAGCAAAGTTGTTAGAGGGTTAAGATCTTTTTATTGATTTATTGTGTACCTTTCAGTCTGGGATGCATGTGGGTTTTAAATTCACTTAACTCAAAACACATGCTGCTTATTGTGCCTTGCAGAGAAGTGTGTGCTCTGCCTCCCGCTGATCTCACTGGCTTCCATTGCCCACTCTCCTGCTCTCTCACCATGTTGCAACAACACTGGCTTCCTACCTGGTAGTAATCACACCAAGACTTTTCTAATTCAGGCCCTTTGTACTTCCTGTTCCTTTTCCCAGGGATGCTCCTTCCCCACCTCTTCCTCTGACTGATTCTCATCTGCCTGGTCTCACCTCTGTAAAGAGGCCTTCCTCACTCCACCCACCTAACACAGTGTCTTCATCTAGCGTTTCCACCCATCGTAACTCCCTACTGATTTCCTTTAAACCATATATCCTGATTTACAACCCTTTTTCTGTTTCTTGTTTATTGTCACACACCCATTCTAATGTGGGCTCCATGAGAGCATACACCTTTCTAGTCTTCTTCACTGCTGTTATACCTCTGTGTTTAGAACAATCCTTCACAGCAGACAGAATGATCACTAGATTCTGGGGAGCCCATGGAAAGCCTGTATCCATCCCAACTCAGAGCCAAATGTTGTGCGTATTATGCACAGATACATACGCCAGTCATCCTCACCTCTCTTTTCCTTATGTTTATTGGCAATCTAACCTTCCCAGTGAGAAGAATGGCAAAACAAAAGTGGAAAAGACCTAGGATAACAGGATTCACAAAAATTGTTGCTTAGACACCTCAAAGGAGCTTAATGGCTTTCAGTGCTTTAGACCTTTCTCATTTAGGGGACATTCAGTAAAAAGAAAAGAAAAGAAAATGCTTTGTCCTTCAGCTGTGGCATCATGAATTTGAATTTGTACGAACAAGTGATTTCATTTCCCCTCAATTTCTGCCACACAGTTTAAAGTCAGATTCAGATCCAAATCCTTTCAAATCCAAGGTGCTTTTTCAGCATAGGTAATTATAAACACTTCAAAGCAAGGTGAAATCCTTTAAGCTTTATCAGACTGCTAAACAAATGAAAAGGTATTTGAATTGCCACAACTGTCTCAAATCAAACAAATACAATCTTCATTTTTCACAGATTTATTATTTGCAAATTCACCTACTCACTAAAATTTCTTTGTAACCTCAAAATCGATACCTGCAAGCACTTTTGCAGTCATTCGCTGACATTTGCAGAGTGGTGAAAACCTGAGTTGCCCAACACGCGTGTTTCTAGCTGAGGTCGAACCAGGCAATGGCTCTGCCTTCTTCAGCTCTCAGACTATAAACAAGTGTTCTTTTGGCGGTCTATTTAATGCAAAGTTTTTTGCATTTTTGCACTTTTTGTTTGTAATTTCACTGTTTATAATGACCCCCAAGCACAGAGATGAAGTGCTGTCTAGCATTCCTGCACAAGAAGGCTTGATGTGCTTTACAGAGAACATGTGTGATAGATAAGCTCCCTTCAGACATGAGTTACAGTGCTGTTGACCGTGAGTTTAGTATTACTGAATCAGTATGTATTAAATAAAGTGTCTGTAAACATGTAAATGTTCATTGTTAATGAATTAATATATATTAAATAAGATGTCTGTAAACAATATATATTAAATGTTTATAAATATAAACACATATAAACAATGTTGTGTATTGAACACTTGATGAAAATGTTGTGACAAGACTCAATTTCCCCTAGGAGTAATGGTTCAGTATTAGCTAACTCAGAAGAGATTTTATAGAACCTAACCACTGGGAATAATGAGAATCAACTATAGATGTCTTTTGGGGAAGAAGTGTTCAGCTCTTCTAAACAGTTATATGAGATTTGTAATCTCACCAGTACCTCTATCATCAGAAAGCATATCTCCCTGAATTTCACTGGAAAAAAAAATTATGTGATGAACTGTTCTTTTCCCCAGTCAATAATGTATCATTCATGTTGGTATTGATTCAATGTGCTTTTATTTTCCAAGGCAGGAGATTATCTTCATTATTGACAAGGTAAAGGGTTAGAAAAAAATAACAATAAAAAATAAAATCCCTAAATATCCAGAGATGTTTCTTTTATTAATTACTTAATAATTTTTTCTAATGAATAAGTCTATCTGATCATTATTGGTGTATCCATTAAAACATAGGTGAAGCCTTAACCTGACTGATTTTTAGAGTTGAAATCTTAGAAAGGAAGCTTATTATTATCATCACATTCAAAATTCAGAAGCTGTATATTGAAGATGAAATATCAAAAGCTATAAAACATTCAACTGTGTTGCCCCCATACTCTCCCAAAAGAGCAAGATGGCAAAAATGAAACTTGGGAATATGAAGTTTTATAGAAATGTTGGAAAGAGTAAAGAAAAGTTTATTATTAAATAGCAAAAAAGGGGACTACAAAGATGAAATAAGAATTGGTAATGTGTAACGCATAAACCAAATATCTCAAATTTATGTCATTGCTCAAATTTTCCTACTCATGTTTCCCTTATTCTTACGTTTAGCCATTGCTTTTATATTGTTTTCATCATTACTTATAAATTCATTTCTCTTTCGTACAAGAAACTTAGTTTTTTAGGACTTATGTGCACATTTAGTAGTAACATTCATTGGGTGTTGGGCCGGTGGTGGGGGGAGGAGGGGATGGGTATATTCATACCTAATGGGTGTGGTGCGCACCATCTGGGGGATGGACAGGCTTGAAGTTCTGACTCGGGTGAGGCAAAGGCAATATATGTAACCGAAACACTTTTATCCCCGTAATATGCTGAAATAAATAAATAAATAGAAAGGAAAAAATAAACAAATGCATTTCTCTTCTCCCAGTGATTCTCTATGGTTTCCAAAATTCCATGAAAGCTGTGTTTTCAAATAGCCATGTAATGAATAAGAAGGGAAAAACCAAATGTTTGGTTAAACATTACTTAGGTATAACCATTCAACACAACCTCAGCATTGGTACTGCTCTATACAAGCAAACAAATGAACGCCATATACTCTATCTTAATTGCATTATATTAGTAAAAATAATGTTTAGAGATATAGTATCACAAAAAATTGATGTATGATCTACATTCAAATATTTACATTAGATTAAATACATTATAAACAATAAGGGCAAAAGTTAACTAAACAACTATCTAGAAAGAAATAAAGAAAATGCAGGAGGGCAAATCTTCTAAGTAATTATCACAAAGAATTTCTCAGTTCTTAAGGGGGGGGATATCTGATTTCAAACTGAGTGCTGAGAAGAGTGGACTTTTTAAAAAATTCCATCTAGATACATCACTGTGAAATTTTAGGAGACTAAGGATAAAGAAGATCCTGAAAGTATCTACAAAAAAAAATAATAAATGCACAAAGCAACAAGAATTAGATTTCTCAAACATTTGATGATAAAAGACAAGTGTGTAATTTCTTCCAAGTTCTAAGAAAATGTGATTTTCACCCTAGAAATCAATGTCAAGCAAAGCTCTCAATCACGTGAGAGAAGAAGTAAAACCTTTGCAAACATTCAAGAGCACAGAAAATTTATCTCCAAAGCACTTTTTCTTAGGAATCAGAATGAGAACCAAGGAACTTAAAATCAACGGGCCCAAGAACCAAGCCCTCAAATCAAAAGAATGAAGGAAAGTTCCAAGTTGACAGCCATGCACTTGGAAAATACCCATTTCAAATTGCAGGAAAACAGAAATCTCTAATGGGGTACTTTCCAGGCATAAAGTGGAGGATAAGATATATTAATAAGAGACTAGAATAATTTAAGTGTAAGATAAAATCACAGTGCAAGGAAAACAAAGTATGAGAAATTCTAAAATATTTAAAAACTCTGTGTGTAAAAAATATAATCTAAATCTAAATTCTTAATAATTGCTCCAAATTAGAATATAAATAATCTTGAAGAAAAAAATCAAATGTATTCTGAAGAACAGGAAGAATTGATAAGATTAAAAAAATTAGAGATATTATGAAGAAGGAATTTATACCTTATCCCAACAGGAAAAAAAGACTATAAATGATTACATTTATACATATATATATATATATGTATATATATGCACACACACACATACACATGCTGATATATGTATATGTTTTATTATTTTAACAAAATTGTTTTAAAATAATTTATCATAAGTGATAAAGAAAAATGGATTTAAAGCACGTGAAGAAATGTCAAGAAATAGTTATATGGTCAACCACAAAAGGACAGTACCATCCTAGGATGTCAGTTGTTGACGAGGCTCAAGGGAAACAACCTAGATCGCACAAGGAGGATGAAAGGAAGTCTTTGGAAAGACTAGGATCCACAAGTTAGATATATAAGAGTAAGAGCTTAAAAATATTTTAAAGCCACAAAAACGTATGAGGACCTTTGGGGATTTCAAATATTCAAGAAAGGAAAAAGCTGTAAAATTGAAAACTCAGTCATAGTACTTGGCTGTGTGGTGAATAATAGTCACCTACTTACATTTAATTATGTAGATAATACTAATAGATTTTTTGTCTTGTAGAGTAAACCTATATATATAAAGTATATTAGGTAGGATCATTTGTTTATAAATACATACAAAGTAGTATATAAATATTCTCAATCTTGACTCACCAATACCATCAACTCATAATGTAGGCAGTTGAAAGATAATATCAACTGTCAAAATAAGAAATACGGTTTCAAGTATATTATCAAAAATTACAATGAAAAGCAATAGGGCAATATAATTATGTTAGTATTAATAATATAGATTTATCAACTAGAAGAATAGGCAGAGGCAAGTTGTTTTCCATTCTGTCTTTGTATGTTATTGAAAATTTTAAACATGTGCAGATATATTGGAGAGAAAAAATAAAAAATGAACATCTTTGAAATAATTTTTATAGATATTATTAATATTCTTCACCATACAGTTCTCCTATTCTGGACCCAAAGAGGATTAGTCTACCTTCTGTTGAAGTTAGTCATGTCATGTGGACAGCTCTAACCAATGACGTGGAAGTGGAAGTGGCATGGTCTTTGGGCAGAAGCATTAAATTGCTAGATGTGCAACTCTCTGGTTCCATCTTCCTCTGCCATGGTGATCTTGAATAAATAATTCATACAATTCAATAGGAAAAAATACCAAGATGACAATAAAAATTGGGCAAAAGACTTTAATAAACTTTACCAAAGAAGACACATAAATGTGTAATAATAATGAAAAACTATTTTATATAACAAAAAGAATTTTTTAGCTATCAAATATGTAAGAATTTTTAAAATTACAACAATGATGAGGTTTTAATTTTTCAATGACTAGGCTTTTCAGAGACTGTTGATAGGATTATAAATTAGGTATGGATTTACTTAGCATATATCAGCAATATGTAACTAAATGCTTCAGAGCCTGTGATTCAGTAATTATACTTCAGTCATCAGAAATGAGAAAAAATATATATGCAGAAGGATTTTCATTTGTAGCAATATTTTATAATGGATAAAAGAATTTTTAAAAGCTGCAAAAACTAGGAGATGGATAACGAAATTATGGGTATGAATATTATGAAACTATGAAAATGAGGTTTACAAATGGTTTTAATGCAGTTCCACTAATGTAAATTTATTTTTTCAATGAGGCAAATTTTTTCTATTCAACAAAAGATACATTAAAATATAAGCAGATGACTAGAGTCTTGCAGAAATTCAAACCCACTGTTTTAAGTTATATTGAAAGTTAAAATCTTTCCACTTTAATGCTCATGGAAAGATAATTTATTAGAAATGCACTTCAAGGCCCTTCTTCATTCTTTTGCCTCCATCAATAAGCCCACATTAAGTTCATAGTTTCACAAAATGAAGTGGTTAAAGATTTATAAATTTCCCTGATGTTTGGCTAAAACTGCACAGTTCATGACATGCACCATAAGGCAGACTGAAAGTATGTATTGATGCAAGTACCATTTTAGCATTTTATTTAGTAATCCAGTTTAAATCAGATTTATATCATAAATAGCTTGATACTTGGCTTTAGGTAGAGCACATAATTGGTTTTTAAGATAATCTGGGGATAAAGCTATATACAGTATTAGTTAATAAAGCCATGAGTATCTTAGTTCCTTCACCTTTCTGTATTGCATATAGATCGCAGTTTTTGGTTTTAATATTCTATTTGTGAACACATGTAAATTGTTACACTGAATTAACTTCAAAGTGATATTCAAAAACTAAGTCAGAACCATAACCCATTACTTAAACCTTGATATAGGGTAAGAAATATGCAAAATGAGCAATCTATTTAGGTGATATTAGTGCTATGACACAAGCCAAATAACATAATAAAATCCTATATTTATCCCTATGGGCTCAGTTAATGTTCAAAATCTGACATCTTCTCTTATTGATCTGAGACCCCAGTAACACAAAAGCACAATTTATAAAAGCACTGATCAGGAAACAAATCTTTTGCATAACTTTGCTTTGCCTATAACAGAGTTTTAATCTTCTTTATTTCATATTCTGGGTAAACTCCCTATTAGCTTTTAACTCCTTGAGGAACCATTTACTTAAGAAGAAAATCTGATACATTTCAAACCAATGAAAGAAAAATGGATTTGTTTATATACATTGTGACAATTTGCTAACCTTATAAGGGAAAAAACAAAATGGAATCCCTACTTTAGTCTTTATACCAAATAAATCCAGATGAATCATTCATTTTGAATCATTAAATGAAAATAGGATGGTATCAAACAAAAGTATGGAAATTTTTAAAAATAATCTTAAGTGAGAAAGGCCTTTCTGAGCAAGGCTCAAAAATCCAGTGGCAATACAACAATTTCTAAATTTGACTAAAGAAAATTTAAGAATATGTGTATTTGTAAAATATCATCAAGTGAAATGATTCTGAAAAGTCATAAACAGAGTTGTAAAAACAAAAAATGAGTAAAATAGCTGTAACACATGATAAAGTGTGTGTTATTTCAACACATGTATCAATAAGTAGTAAATAGACTCACAATAAACAGACCAAAAATCCAGAAGAAAACTGGACAGGTATGAACAGGCATGTGCATGCACACACACACACCCATACACATACACAGAAATGCAAATTTTGTGTTATCATTGTAATTTTTAGCAATGAGGTACCAATAGCAAAACTTTTAAAGGTTTAACATGTACACCACTAGTGGTATTAGGCAGAACCAGACATGCTCATGCACTCTGTGTAGGACTGTAAACTGATCTGCCTTTTTTGAATACCTAGCAAAGTTTTAAATGCAAACACCTTTTGACAGCAAGTTATTTCACTCATAGCAATCTAGTCTTACAAACTCACTTTGACATGGTATTAAAAAAGATAAGAAAAGTAGAAAACAACAACGATCAACAAAAGGCAGGCTAAATAACAACAGATTACCATGCAATAACTACAAAGAAAGAGGAAATCTCTGTGCAGATAAAAGAAGCATTCTGATTTCTGTTAAGTAGAATACAATCAAGATACACAACAGTGTATATTATACTACCATTTCTGAAAACCATTTATAGTGATTATCTCAGAGAAGTGGAATTGAAGTGGAAGGAAAACAATATTTATTATATTCCCTTTTGTAGTGTTTTTAAAATTACCATATGCATGTTATTTTCATTATAATTTTTAAATTTTAAAATATAAAGACCTTAAGAATCTAAATTTAAAATTTCTCCATGTTTTAAGTCTTAAATCACCCAAAAAACAAAATGTTATTGTAAACAAATATTTTTAATTCTTTTATATCATTTTTGTCACACGCTAAAGCTGCATCAACTTTTTTCAGATAATCACAATTTCCCATCTGAAATCCTCAAACTGCTATCATAATCAAAGTTTAGATTCTATAAAATCTGTTTTAACATTGCAAGAGACACTAGCAAGGTGTTACCATCTCTTAGATTATTCAAAATAACTATATGTGTCGATATATTAAAATATTTTGTAAAATCTACTATTGTAAAACTTGTAACTTGCTTATTCAGTAATAAGCTAAAATAATATTTATCATAATTAAATAATATAATCCAAATAAATTCATTTGTTTAAAGACCACCCAGCAATTTATGTAATCTATGCCAGTTAAAACTGAATTGAAGGGATTTTGGCAGTGAAAAAAAATCATATGCAAAATAAAACAAAAATTATTTCCAAATATGATTCAAAAAATTGAAATTGAAATCGTTTTTAACAGATCTGCAATTGGCATCACAGTTAACATCAGTAGTTCCTCATTTGGCCATCCAGGTTTTCCACAATATATTCTAAATCAGTATTTAAGACAAAAGTTTTTCATCTTCCATCAAGAATCTTTTTTATATTTTCCTTACAAATTTTAGAATTACCATTTCTGCTTTTTAACATAATTTGATTCAAATCTAGTTCTGAAGTATAGACTAATATTTAGAAATGATCTAGAAATAACGATTACACTACACATTCTAATGTAATAAGAAAATTACCTAGCTGACCTAGATTAATGACTTCTACTTTTGTCACAAAGAAAAAGATTTCGCCCCCATGAATAATTCTATTCTCTCGTAGAGAAGCCTTATCTTGTTCTTTGTCACCTCAGACATTACCAAAGTGATTGGCATAGAACAAAGGTCTATGAAGGAAGGAAGAAAAGAAGAAAATACTGTGGGCAGTTTTGGGTGCATACAAACAATGTAGATGTAAATACTTTGATGATAAATATTTGACTTTTATCCAGTACATTCTACCTCAGGCCTAAACCCAAAGTCATCAATATAACTTTACTTTGTATATATATAGATATGCTTTAGAAGAGTAATTTTGACCAAAGTTTTTACTATATTACATTAAAGAGTTCATATGGCTACTGTTAACCACAATATAAGGCAACATCAAAATCAGTAGTCAAAACAGAATGAGCTGGTGTATGTCTTATAAACTACAAAAAAAAATTAGCTCCTATGTAGGATGTCCTTGTTTTTGCTTATTATCAGTGTCTACATCCCCCCGCCCCATCTCTCTGCTCTCCAAAGGAAGTAATCTCTGGCCAAGTAATTATTTGAAAATTTTTCAAACCTTCCAGACTTTTTCAACAGACTAGAAACAGGCAAGGGGAGCCTTGTTACATGCCGGGAAAAGAACTTGTGAGGAAGACGACAGTGCACTGGCCAACCAGCAGCAAGATGCAGACAATTGATTTCCAGGGAAGAAGTCACAAAGCACCTGTCCCATGTTTAATGTCATTGTGTTAATGGGAAACACCTACCATCACTTCTATTGCTCAAATGTATTAATGGCGGAATTAGTAACTGAATAGTATTAGATATTCACACTAAATGTTAACCAGCATATTCATTTTTTAACTCATGCATGATTTTCAGTTCTTGCTATTTGTTGAATTTTAGGGGGAAGGTTTGTGGATCAAGGACATACCAATTCTTATAAAATGTGCATGTTGACCAGTTTTTGAAAAATAATAATAAAATAAAATCCTAGTCTCTAATGTTAGCTTTAATTATTATATTAAAGAAGCCTATTATTTTGAAAATTACGTAGAAATAACCATTAGCTACCTTCTCTTTCATGTACCTAAAAGCATGGAGCTAAGTATATATGAATAATATGCATGCTCAGGAGAATCGGAATCACTGAAATTAGCAATATTAATCACTATATTATATAGGGCAACTACTCTCCTTTAAACCCAACAATTATGTTATGAGGCAGGTATTACAATGATCCTCATTTTACAGAGGAGGAAACAAGACTAGAAATTTTAACTGATTTACACAAAGTCATAAAACTAGTATATGTTGGAGCCATAATTTTAATTCATGTCTGCCCATTCAAATATACTAGCAACATTGCCAACTGAGACTGATAGAAGCTCTGGCTTTGGAAGCAGCCTACTTGTTTTCTAAACGAAACCTTCTACGCAAATTTATAGCAGCTTAGAACAAGTCATTTAATTTTTTTTTCTCATCTGGAAATGAGTATAATAATAATTCCATTTTATTGGGCAAGTGAAATTTAACTTTACAGAGCTACAGTGAAGATCAAACCAATATGAAAGGGTTCTGAAGAGTAAAAAATTATACATAAATATAAAGTTATAAATATATAATCTTTCTAAAGGCAGGAACTTCTATTTTATTCTCCTTCACTGCTCTGAGCATACAATTTAGTTTACCATAAAGGGCTGATATATAGGGAAAAAGGGAATATTGTGATCTTTTATGATAAATTAATCTAAACATTTATTTTTATATGTAATACCTCCAATGATATTATCAGATATGACAAAGAAACTGAACCTTACCTACAAAGAGTAAAAAATGTTTTGTACCATAAAACTACTAATTATATTCAAACCTATGTACTCCTATAATATTCTGAAATAAAAAAATAAGAAAAGACTATTTTTGCCTAATTCGAAAGCCTATTTTTGCCACCAAGTTATACTGCCACTTAGAGTCCTTCCCTTTTTCTTCACGGCCTCCCCTCCCACACTTTTAGAAATCTGGCAATTTCAGTGAATAATGAGGTGTGTAACAGTCTCTTGACTGTTTTTCATTTAAATAAATATAATTTAATTAATTAAATAAAATAAAATATTAGGAATCCATAAGGTGTTCAGTTCAACAAAGTGTTGGTATATCTTAATTATGTGCTTGAAAGATCTACCAAGGATAAAAGAGTTTCAAATTGTTCAACATCCTGAAATGCAAGTGATATGCAATAAAGGGGAAGATGTAATACTACTCGAGTTTCAACAGCTCAGGTCTTAACAATCATTCTCATACTGTAGTGCACTAAACAGAACTTTAAGTGGCTTATGTGGTTTACTTGGTTAGTCTCTTCTTTGTCACCAAACAGCCTTGGTATATAAACAGCAGGAAAAGATTCCAACAAGAACCTAGAAATGCATTTTTTTTTTTTTTTTTTACTGCTCCTCTGCTTCTCATAGCAAGGCAAAGATTCCAAAGCAAAACTATCCAAAGATTCTAATACAGAAAGTAATAATAAAAGTTCACTAATTTTTTTGCCCTTACACATGTCAAACACAGCTCAGTGTTTTAAGACTATTGTGTATCTTCAAAACAATCCTATAATGTATGATTCCCTTTTACAGAGCTGAAAACAGTCTTAGATGAACACGTGTGCAATGCCACACATCTAGCAGTAGGACTAGAATTCGGTTCCACGTGCAGATGCTTAACCAATGCTATGCTGTACCCAGGACACCAGGGCTGCAAACTGCAAAGATTCAAAGTTTTTTATCTTCACAGACGAAACCTTGTATATTCCTCATTAAGATGACAACACTTGACTTTTCTGTACTCTTCAATGTCAATGAGGATTTCATGCTCTTTCCTCTGAAGAACTAAACTATATATGTAGCTTCTTGATATCCCCCTTCTGCATTGCTGCTTGTGTTCCTAAAATTTGCTTTCTTAATGCAAATTAGTAATAACACTGTCAACTAGGAAAAACTAAAAAAAACTGGTAAAACAAATAAAACTATAAATTGGGAAAGTGCATGGAAATTATAAAGCCAAACAAAATCTCAGTTTCATGCATAAACTAAAAACAAGATTGAAACTTGTCAATTCCTCACGAACAGAAGATGAGACATGAATGAAGAAAAAACAATCATTACATAATCTGGAATATATTGCTCAAGAAAACCTAGGAAAGCACACATACCACTAAAGATTTCCACTTCCAGGGCCCTTCTTGCCAAAGACTTGTGATAAGAAGAGATACTTTCCTTTCTTTTTTTCTTTGCTTTTCTTTTTTTTTTTCTTTTGAAAACCCTTTCCATACTACAGAATTTTCAGAGCATTTTTGGTGGTAGCTGGATCAGTGAACACAGATAGTTCTTTTAATTGAATATGTATAATTCACAATAGCTTATATAAAGTCCAATATGTTTGAAATGTTCCAAACTAGTACCACTAAAGGGTACTAGTATTTTTAAATGTATTGTCCAAACTAATCACTCCATACCTTATAATCCTTAATTTTCAGAATAAAACTACTACTTGTGTTCTATATTTCAATCTTAATTTGTCCTGTGAATAATTTTGGAATAATAAACTTTGATGACAAAAAATTACATATGGTTTGAGAATTACCATGAATTTAGTTAAATTTGCTTCCAAGACATGCTAATATTTTTAAAATATATATAGGAGTGCTTAAAATATCTTTATTTAAAATATTATTGCCTTAACAGCAGGTGTTAAAGAAAGAGACATATATCACCACTGATAAACTAAGGGATAGACTTTTCTGTGTTCTGCTGAGACGAGATCCTTCAGTTGGAATTGCTACCTCTCAGGTTCCCCAGGCAAGGGACACAGTCCATGCTTCCCATAAAATTCACAGTCTAGTCGTGTGTTCCATATTATATACTTTTACCTATAATGTTTTTCAAAACTTTTCAGTCAATATTTTACCTCATAATTTTCAAGGATGAGTTTTTTGCCAACCCAGAATAATACAGCACCTTAAATTTGTGGTTTTGCCTGAGAAAAATGCATATTGCCTCTTTTTCTTTTGGTCTCTCTCTGGAAATAGTAAATAGCTCCTATTATTTGTCAAAATTAACATTATGATAAGAATTCAGTCTTTTATAGTAGCTCAGTGTTAGTGCAGAGATTGGCCATAGACGTGCAAACTAAGCAAACATCAAGTAAAAGAGAAGCTTAAACAAAGAAAGGAAGGAAGGAAAGAAGGAAGTGAAGCAGAAGGGAAGGATTTATTCCCAGTTCTAAATTCTTACAGCTCTGCCTAGTACACCCGGTTATACTGCCACTTAGAGTTCTTCCCTTTTTCTTCACGTCCTCCCCTCCCACACTTTTAGAAATCTGGCAATTTCAGTGTATAAAAAGGAAAAAGAAATATTTTTCCCTCACCCTGAAAATATTTATTTCAACATGCCTCCTATATCTATTTACTTAAGCATAAGAAATAAAATATACATAATCAAATTCCTGACATATACTTACTGCAATGGCCTGAATACTGATGCTAGAGAAATTACCGAATGAATGCTAAATCTGTAAAAGAACAGTATTTTATTTGTTTATTTTTTTTCTCAAATTCCTGAGCTCCAGCTGGTCTTCTACCTTAGCATCTCAAATAACTGGAACTACAGGGACACGCCCTCATGCCTGGCTAATGTGTTGTTTTTTTTTTTTATAGGTGGGGTCTCACTATGTTGCCCAGACTGATCTCAAACTCCTAGCCTCAAGTGATCCTCATGTCTCAAGTAACCTCCTCCCAAAGTGCTGGGGTTACAGGTGTAACCCATTTCTGAACAGTATTTTAATGCAGAGACTTAATTTTAGGAGCAGAAGGTTTATGGGCTGAGGAAACTTTTCTTGTATCTAATTATATAACTTGAGTTTCAATTAAATTTATGCTAAAGTTGGAAATGATCAACCTAAGTCATTTTCTCCTATAGGGTTGAAGAATCAGGTAATACTCCAGTATATTTTAATAATAAGCACAGAATAGACATAATTTATTTAAACATATGTCAGTCACTTCTATCAGTAAATAGAGTGTTTAGAAAGCTTAGATTACAAATATTTCCATTGCAGGGGTACCTTCTCAGGTGCACTGAAATTCATCAGAGGGAAAGTATCAAAGGACCATAAAACAAGTGAATATCATAGTATTTATTCGGAATTAATTACATGAAGGGCAAACAAACTTCACAGAAACAGGATACCCTATTTGAAATGTTTTAGATAAACTAAAATTTAAGCCATTCTTCAATTCAACTCAGTTTATGCTTATTTTTTAAATACTGAAATAATCAGGAAAAAATGTAAGTATTGACATAGCATAGGCACAAATGAACTAGATAAAATTATAAACTAAAATTGTAAAGAATAATCCAAATAGTAAAACCATAAAAATTATGTCATTTGCTTGAAAAATATTAAGATATATTAAAATCAAAACAATCTGAAAAACTATCTACTCACAAATTCCCTTTCTATAATGAACCTAGTATCTCCTAAATCTATTTGTTTGATTCAGGGAAAGACATTTACATTTCAAGACTCTAAATTTTAAAACCGTCTTTAACCTAAAGCTATAAATTAGTGGTAAGCACTTTGGACAATTTTTCTAATACTGTGTGTTGATGTGTGTGAAAAAGTAACATATAACAACCAGGTGTTTGCCCAAGTAAATTATCCATAGCATGAAAATAAGACAAGGCAAAATTATTGGAAAACAAATTCTAAAGATAGATCTCAGGCCCAAAAGAGAAAAAAAAACTGCATAAATACAAAATAATCATACACATTAGTGCAAATAGAGCAATCCATCCATGACAAGAAGCTATATCCATAAACTTCTCATTCCCAAATACTCTCTAAAAGAAAAAATAATATTTTTGTAATTCTGTACTTTTTAAAAATTTGCACTAAAGGAATTAGTACAAAACATTGTGGCATATAATATCCTGGCTAGGGTCACAGTGGGGGTTACTAAAACAATTTTGTGGCCATTCAAAGAATATGTGCAGTCACATTTTTGGAATATCTAGAACTAAAATGGAAGCTAAGCAGGCCCATAACTGTCAGGGCTCTTATAATGGAGACTTGTGTTCTAACCACTTGCAACATGGCTTTTGTATCATCCTAACTGCTAGCATTTATAAATCCTGTTTAAGATGTGCATTGTACATATATTCAGCAAATCATTTGAACATACATCAATGTAGTTTTAGGGATAAAGATAACAACTTTAAATATATCTAGCTCATGTATGAAAATGAAAAATAAATATATTATACCTCTGTTGAAATAGGATTTGAAGCAGATACAAAGTAAATTATTTTGAAATCCAAATGCATAGCAAAAGCAAAATTCTAACTTTGAAAAGTATAATACTATGATAAGAATATCTTCTATACATTTAAATGTGTTCAAAAGGTAAATAATTATTAAGTGCCTCAATGCACTGGGAAGGGAGCTAAGCTTTGTGAAGGACACAATGTTAGCAGCAGCATGGCCCTGCCTTCAAGAAGGCCACGTTTTCCATTCTCCCTGTTCATTTTAAATTTTTTTTATTTTATAAATTAAAACTATCTAAAATGATAACATACTTTTAAATTTAATAGTACTGAAAAATAATGGATGTTAGACCTCTTACCAACACTATGACTCATTTTTTTCCAAATTAATAAAAGCTGCTTTGATTAACACTTTGATATTTGAAAAATTTAAAACCATGGGTGATTTTAAAATTTTAACGTTGAGTTCAACAACTTATTTTCCTGTTGTACTGAAGAGGCACAGTCACATAAGAGGTTTGGCAATTATTTGGATCGTTAGAGAAAAATCTGAGAAATTTTGCCTAAAACTATCACAATAAAAGAGTAAATATTTAATGGAATCTGGGGATTCTTCAGTAGAATCCAGTTAAAAAAGAACAGAAATGTAATCTACCCAGTGGCCATTAATATCCCAATGAAATGTTTAAATCTAACACAAGATTTTAGCTGAGTATAATGTTCCCTTTGCACACTTAAACAAAAAATTTTGGCCGGGCGCGGTGGCTCACGCCTGTAATCCTAGCACTCTGGGAGGCCGAGGCGGGTGGATCGCTCGAGGTCAGGAGTTCGAGACCAGCCTGAGCAAGAGCGAGACCCCGTCTCTACTAAAAATAGA
>CM052440.1:114379077-114406476 GCA_028533085.1 Varecia variegata
GGAGTAATTAGAAAACAACTGCTTTTTTTTCAGCCTTCTTTAAAATTTTCAGGGCTCTAAGAAGTTTGAAAGTTTACATACAACATGTTATTGGAAGAGGTTACAGGAAAATCTAAGATCTGGGCATGAATCAGCATCCACTTGTCATAATGTCACAGTACAATGACCCTAGCACTTTAAAGGCTTGATGTGAAGCAGAAATGCCCCATCCTTCTTGAGCCAACAGATTAAAGCTTACAAAACTTCAAACAGGAATAGTTTGGAACAAAGGCTTACTAATTTAAGTTTCTACAGTTTCAAATGGTGATATTTATTTAAATACTTAGTTTATCTCATCTCAAAATAGAATATTTCAACTGATGCCATTCTTTGATTTGCTTAGTATACTCTATTGTTCTCCTCAAATTCTCTTGTGATAAGTGAAGTATGAAAATTTAACTACAAATAATTCAATAACAGATTTATTATTCTTATATAAAAAGAACTATTTCTTTCTTCAAATTCTCCAATTGAATATAACTGAATATTTATAACACCAGGTTGTAAGGTATTATATCCTGGCATATGTGTTCATGGTTTTATTCATACCATGAATTCTTATCATTGCTTAGAAGTGTTCAACTTGAGTCTGGTTCTATGAAATTTCTGCACATATTAAAGTCAGTACTTCCAGGTTTTTGTGACTACCTCAACAAAAATGAGAAAACATGATAGCTCAGCCAATCCTAAGTACTTACACTGTATAACCATAAATACACATACACACACACACACACACACACACACGTGCGCACACATACACACAGGAAATTACATTCAAAAAGTGTAATAAAGCCTTAGCAAACATCAATTAATTTGATGAACACAGATACACCATCTCAATAATTCATGACTAAAATTGAATAAGAAACACACGTCAAAAATGATATCTTGGGGAATCAAGTTTTAAAAACTGAAGAAATAGAATTCTCTCTCTTCCAAGATCATTTACAATCTATGCTGTTCCTATAGGTCTTTATGGATCAAATCTATAAGAATATTTAAGATAATCTATTTTAAAAATAAAATTTAGGGCACTCTGTTTTTAAAAGGCATTGAAAGTTATTTTCCAAACAGCATTTTAAATGATTTTTTTCAAGTTAGATGATTTTTTTTAAGTTTCTCTAAATATACTTGTTTACAATGTTTTAAAAGGTATTTAGTGTGTGCGACAGTTTTACAAAAGAACAATATTTTCTCCAATATCTCCATCTGCTGGTTTAGAGAAAAAGTAGATTTTTATTTGCTGTTTCTTTAAATTTAATATTTTTATAGTTTATTTTATAGTATGTAATTGAAATATAAAATTATTAAATTATTTGTAACCAGACCAATAACTATTTGTTAAAGTCATTCATCAAAAGAAATAGAAGGGGAAGATTTTGAAGAGTAAATTCAATATTTAATACTTTTAATCCCCAAATCCTATGGGACCAAATACTCCTGTTTGTAAACCTTTAGACAATTTTATTTTAAACAAGTCTGAGTAATTAGCAAAGCATTAAAATTTACCAAAATTTTTTTAGAATGTAAAAATTCTTAGTATCTTCCTAAAATATGCTGCTGATTTTTTTAGTTAACTATGTACAATATGTGTTTGTGTGTGTGTGTGTGTATACACACCACAATATCAAATTTATTATTTTCAAAAAAAGTCAGATTTTTTAGTTACTATAATAAACTGCTTGTGTTTAAGAACTACTAGAATACTCTCACATATTAAAGTTCCTAGACAAGACCACAGCTGCCAATGCACACTAAATGCATCAATGCACACTAAATGCAAGGCCTCAAAAGAGTATAGAGGGAAAAGGCTAGAGAAAATGAGTTACCATGGGAAAAACATTCACTTATTCACTGACAACTAGAAGGCACTCATTTATTATTTATTGAATGAATGAATGAATGAATGAATTCCTGAGGCCCATCACCGGTTTCAACTGCTGAACACATCAGGTGCTAGTCTCCATTTTTTTTTTTTCTGGTTTTATGCTTTCTACTTTCCCAAAATGAGACTTATGTTTGAAAAACCTTCAGGAAAAAAAATGTCAGTACTATCTCTAGCTGAGAAAAAAGGGAAAGAGGAAAAGAAAGAAGGAGTAAGGGGAGAGAGGGACGAAAAGAAGGAAGGAAACAGAGAAAAAGAAAGAAATTGGAAATCTGTCTTTATTTCCTCAGGTACCCATGGAAACAAATGGGAACAAACAGGAGGTACTTTCATGATCCCACTGTGATTGTGAAACGCAAGGATGTGGGAGCTCAGTAGTCATTTTACTCAGTTCAGAATAGAATGAATTCATTTCCTTTGCATAACCTTAACCCATTCCGGTGGATCTCTCTGGATCCTTAAATCAATGTCAACCTCAACATTTTCAGATTAGTTCCTCCAAATAAAATAAAATAAAATTTTCTCTTTTGATATTATATTAAGTTATAAAACTCAACTTTCTTAATATATAAATTTAAGCCTGTGGCATTTTTATGGTTGAAAGAACAAGCTATTTTGTGAGCACTGAATGATGTTCCATGTTATTTAATACTTCAGTTAAAGAACAGAATTCCTGAGATTTCTGGAGGAAATGGGGAAAAGATGTTTTCGTCTTAGCTATCAATGTATTTAATGCTGTTCTTTCCACTTTTTTTAGGAAAGAATCGTGGACTCCCCTGACTAAAAAGGCAAGAAAACAAAAGATAGAAGGATAAGCACTGGAGAAAAACCTTCAGCAGGATTTAAATGATCAAGACTCATCTTGACAAATTTGACATTGGAGATTTCCATTCATTTCCTGACTTTGTGGTTGCAGTTTACATAAGCATCTATCTCTCTCTCTCTCTCCCCCTTTCTCTCTCTCTCTCTTTCAAGAGTTAAACTAATTTTACATTTTCTGTTGTCCTTAGCACACAAAAAATGAAGGATACAAATACTCCATTTCATTTTACAATCTCTAAATTTTGAAATTCCTAAAGGAATAAAGAAATTGAGTCACAAAAATATTAAGTGATTTGCCAAGTCAATGAGTCAATGTCAACTCCAGAAAATTCTATCCTATGAGCCTCTCTTCTCTAACCGTGCTTCACTAGATCTTTTTAGCAATCAGTACCATTACTTACAAAATGGGAGTTGCAAATGCTGTGATTCTGAATTCCCATGTGGCATCTTTAAAATGTGTTCAGTTCCTTAAAATAATTTGTTTTCCTTGGATAATAATCACTGGAGGGGTAATTTTAGTATCTGGAGACATGCACATGTTTATTTCAGCTTCACTTTTGGAGAGAAAAAAAAATCTGTGCAAATGAAGATTGGATTATTCCAGCTTCTCAGATCTATGAATTAAATTGTGTAGTTTTTAAAAAATAAAATCCATGTGTTTATTACATGGATGTGTTCATTTTTTTGAAAATTCATGGATGTATAAATGTGTTTAATATATGTACATATTCTGGCTGTATGTCTCATTTCAGTAAAATTTATATTTAAAAAAATTCAAAAAGATAGACTGAGGACCTACATCTAACCTTGTTCTTTACAAAACCTCAACACAGTAATTCAACATTTGTTGGAATCAAGGGATGTTCATTTTGTTCAGTGGACGTATCTGCTATTTTCTCAGTAAGCTCCTCTCATTATTTTCACCAGTGAGTGAACTTCTCAATCATTAACTGTTTTCAAGAAGTACAGCTGTCAGTACTTTCACTTCACATTTAAAATCTGTGGACTTTCTATACATATAGGCTTCCTTTAGGATCCATTACTTTTCAAGGCAATTTCACACTACTATGCAATTCCATACAGTTAGATACTCAGCGCAGTTGCAGGTCAAACTTATAATTCAGGGAAAAATGGAAACTTCTTTATATCAAATGAATGGTCTAAATCTGCTAGGTAAATAGGTCAAGCACCAAGCCTTCAACATTTAATTAAAGCAGTTTCTTTGTATGCATATATGTTACATACTAAAATTTTCCCATATATTCTTTTACCGACATTTTCCAAAGCTGCAAATCCACTTTAACTGATGTCTCTCTCTCCCCCTCCCTCCAGCCCCACCTTTCTTTTCTCACTTGGCATCAACATTTGAAGAAAACATGTAGAACTGAAACCTTCTTCAATGGGTCCTTCATAAACAATTGAATCCTCGGCATCTAATATGACCACAATAATGCCCTGTTCTATCAATCAAAGAAAATCGCTTCATTTCTTCATTCATCCGGGTGACAGTAGTCGCAAAATGAGTTGATGTCCCCGATATTATAACTAAGCTAAATCATTTAATATATCACTAAAGCTTAATATGGGGGAAGTGGGATTGCAACCAGTTGTTTTGCCTAACGTGGGAACGCTGCAGCTGGGCTTTTTCCGTGGTAATTTTCCGCTAGCTCCTTTCCACTGTATTCAAAGTGGGAGGTGAGCCATCTGCAAATCTCCCCCAAATCGCTATCTATGAAATAAAGACTGCGAACGTCGCGGCCGGCATCGGCCCAGCCCGGCCGGCAGGACGTGATGGCAGCTGCCGGGAAGAGGCAGGAGCGCGGCGGCGGCTGCACGGCCCACGCCGGGCGGGGGAGGCAGCGCCGGGACCCGGGCTCTGGCGCCTCCCACCCGCCGAACCTTTCAGACACCTCGCTGTTCGGTTTCTAGCACTGTATCTAAAGGCTTCGCGGAGCTTCCTAGCGAGTCCCGGAGCACTGCGCGGAGAGACAGGGCTAACATGGAGAACTGCAAAGACTAAAATGGCTGATCAGCGACTTCTCCAGGTTTTCAAACTCGGCCGGATCCCACCGCTTTAAAAGTCCTTTTCCTCCGGCTGCCTTTGCTGGAGCCCCGGCTACCTGAGAACAAAGCGCGCCCGGCCGGGAGCTGACCGCGGCGCCCCTGGTGGCATTGCCCCCTTCAACTTGGGCTGAAGCTCAGCGGAGCAGGGGGAATGGACAGCGCTCCCCTTGAACCCCCCCAGCCCCAGCCCCACCCCCACCCCACTCCAGCCGGCGGAGTCTAGGCCTGCGTCAGCCTCGCTCCTCGCCGCTCGGGTGGGCGTTATGTAACAGCACCGAGCCCAACTCCACAACCATTTCAACAACTTGTCCCACGGAAGAGGAGACCGGAACGCGAGCTGGAGCTGCAGATCTAAACCCCAGGGCCGCAGGCGCGGGCTGCAGCTGCCAGGGCAGGCGGCCGGGCTCCGGCAGTCCCCCGTGGGATCTGTCCAACAGCCTGACAGCGCGCCCTGGGGAACAACGTGTTCTCTGTGGGCAGGGTGCCAGCAGGCGCGCAATGGAGGGAGGAGGCGGGGAGAGCTTCTCTTCAAGCACTCAAGATGAGCGAAAACCCTCTAAACCCAAGGAAGCCCCCCTCCCAGCTCCAACCCTCTCCCCAGCTCCCTAATGCACACACTCTTCGTTTCACCCCCTCTTCAGCCCCCTCCAGCCAGCGGGGGTCCCCAAGATTACAGCCACCTTCTCTCTACGCCGTCACACGCACGCGCGTGTGCAGTCACTCACACCCACACTGACACACAGAAACACACACACACACACACACACACACCACCCCACATTCACACTCCCTAGCTTTCCGCCAGCGGCACCCGAAAGACATGAATATTCATTACTTACAAGCATTGGTGACTGCGAAGCTGTTCGCCACCTCCAAATTGTCGATGTGGGGTGTCAGTCTGAACTCCGAAGTGGAAAACTGAACCATCCCTACCCGAAATGCACTGTATTCTTGATCGGCGCCCCTAGGAAATAGCCCCCCTGCAAAGAACAAGCACCAAGCAAGGGAACAGTGTCAGTGCCCGGGAGGGAAAGGAGGGGTGCACGCTAGCGCCCAACAGTCCAGGAGTCTCTTATTCAAGCTAATAGGTCGAATAAACGGACTTGGGCAGCAGGGATCAAACATCCAAAAGGTAGCCAAAGGGTCAAGACACAGATGAGAGTCTGAGGGCAAGGTAGGGGGCCAGAAACGTTAGCCTGTCCTCATAACCACAGCTTTGCATTCAGACCCCAAGAGAATCTGAGCAAACTGGAAAATGTTAAGGCAGAATTAACAAAATTGGGGGATCAGAAATGAGAAGACCTTTTTTTCTATTGTATCAAAGACATAGTCGATTCCCTTTGCTCCATCCTAAGAAAATATGTATATTCTAGGTAGTTTAAATCTGGAATGCAGTCAAGGTATGACATAAGTCTACATGACATGAATTAATTTGAACAAAGATTACCACCAAATTATGCACAATTCAAAAGCATAGCACAAAGGGTACCTACCTATCTGTATGCTGTTAGAAGAGACACCAAAAATCAGTCCCCATAAAACAGGAGAAAGGAGGACAGAAATATGCATAATCTTTTGCATTTCCAAGAAAAGTAGAGCATCCACAAAATACCCTTTTTTTTTCCTTTTCCTCCTCTTCCTTCTTTGGCCGTTCTCCTCAGCAAATTAGATCCTTTGCATTTTGAGACAGCAATTTAGCACCAAGCTGCTAAAAACCTGAAGTGGAGGCAGAAGAATCCCTATTTCCCAGGTCCTGCTGGTGGCTGCTGATGCCCTGCGCCCTGTCCCCGCTCCCGAAGTCCGGAGGACTGGCTGAATGCAGTTTCCAGCGGAGCTGCCGCTGTGGTCCCAGTGTCTCGGAATATTCAGCACCCTCCCATGCACTCACACACACTCACCCTCTCGCGCGCGCTCTTCTCGCTCTCTCCTCTCTCACGCGCGCGCGCGCGCGCGCACACACACACACACACACACACACACGCACATACACACACACAGGCAAATCACAGAGAGGGGCAGGCGGTTCCGGACGCGCGTGCGCGACTCGCGGTAGGCGGCGGGCGCGCGCAGCCACCCCTCCCCCGCACGGCGCCCAGCACCCCTCACCGCCCTGGCAGCGTCGCGTGCGCGGCGCTGAGAAAGCGCAGCTCGAAGTCGAATAGCCGCTGTCCCTCGGTGAGACCTCAGGTCTCCGGAGCTGTCGCGCCCACCGCGCGCTTCTGCCTTTCAGCACCGAGGACAGCGCTTCACTCCCGGCCCGGAGCTACCTTTGTGCCGCTGTTGCAGCTGCTACGGAGATGCTCCAGCCTGGACCAAATGCAGCAAAGCTGATTTCTGGCTGCTGTACAGGAGAAGCCGAATTGCTAATTGTTGTCGGCGGTGGAGAGTTCTCTCACCAGGCCCTGCTGTCTTACATTAAAAGTAATTTTGATGATCTTCCTCTCCTGTGAAAACCCAGTTAGCAATATAGAGACGCTACCATCCACCTCCCCTGACCCAGCAGGAAGGCAAACAAGCAAACAAAATACCCATCGAAGAAATGTTCCAAAACTGTGAACTTTAGCTTCATGTGATGTAGCCAGGATCCAGGGAAAACCCAAAATTCTGTCTTTAAAGGCTAAAGTCGCCCCGGAGATCAAGACTGAATCTTTGAAATACTTTGCATGGAAATCCCATCTTTAGAGTATATTCAGCTAGACCGTGATGCCGGCTTGCCTCGCTACAGCGCGTGCGGGTCTCTAGCAGCCGTCACTACAGCCTCCCTCCCCTTGTAGGGACAAATAGACGTGGCTTCTTAGAAGCCCTTTCTTTATATAGATTGAACCTAGGCGAGTCCGTTTTAAGCAAAGGCTCACAGGAGGAAGTGATTAGAAGATGAAGGTAGTCTAGAAAGGCCGCAGAGCTACAGAATCTTTCCCAGAGACTTAGTTAGAAACCAGATTTTGGCCCATCGCGTTTTGGCCCTGAGTTTTGAAAAATCACTGCCTAAAAAAAGTTAAACTCCCTCACTGCATTGAACACTCGAGCCACAGGGAAAGAAAGATGCGTTAGGGATAGAAAGTTTGTGGGAAGAGAGTTGGTGGGGATGATGGAAGATTGGACTTTCCCCGGATTTACTTTCTTCCCACTGCTTGTCAAGCCCATCCCTGGGAACCTGCTCTGGCAATTCCCTCTGTTGCCTCACAAATTCCTCACCAAGTTGTGCATCTTTTGTGGTTTAAACAAATAAAGGAAGATTCAGTGCCAGGGGCTGTTACCAGGAGGAAGAAGGTTGGAGCTCACAATATTAAAGGGAGAATGAGCTAATATTCCAAAATGCCATGAGAGTCTATCATGCTGTCTTCTTGTGCAACTGTGACATTAATATCATGCCTGAAGTCTCCGTGTTGACTGTATTATCTTATACTTTCCTCTTATTCATACTGGGCCTCAATTTCCCTGCTTTAAAAATGAGAAGGATGAACAAAGTGGATCCTAAGATTCTTAAATCTTGTATTTCTGTGATTTCAACTTATGACCTTCCCCTATTTTTGATATATTCCTAAACTAGAAAATTAGAATAGCCATAATCTATTATTAAGCTTATATATTATAAGTAAAAAATATCTCCTAATTTTATCACCTAGAATTCATTTTAGTCTGTTAATAAATACTACACACTATATATAAAGTAGGCCTTCTGAATTAAAACGTATTTAGCCTTTTAAATATTAAGTAATAAATATAGGAAGGAATAAAATAAATAAATTAAAATAAATTAATAAAATTAAAATTGTAGGAGACATAAATGACATATATATCCAAAATTGCAACATAAAGAATTAAATAAATCATACATATTTAATCACTATTTGTGGTATAAGGCACAAAAAATGATTTGTAATTCTCTCCTCTTTGAAATTTAAAAAAAAAATCTAAATGAATGAGTAACAGAACAAAAATTTTAAAAAACCTCTTTAGTCACTTTTTTTCTTGATTCAATTTTTTTCCACAAGAAAAACTCCAATTTCATACAAAGGAACTTGGAATGAAAGAGAGAGAGAACAGGGGGAGGGAAAACTTGAATACAGAAAAAACAGTGATATTTAAAGTGTGGGTTGGGGTAAATTGAGTTTTAAAAGATAAGAATGTTTCTAAATGATTTTCATTTTAACCTGATTTAAAGTGAAAAGAAGATATGAACTCAAAATTGACTGAGTTACATTCCATAAAAAACAAATGCTATAAAAATAAGAATTTGCTGAATCATAGAGCATAGTAAGTAATATGTAAGAGCTCAGGACAAATATTACTGTCTGGTGACCAATTATAATTCATGTATAAGATGAAAATAGAAGTTTTATCAGGCATTCCTGTGAATTAACTGCTATTCAATTCATCTTTGTTCACAAGGTAGTTATGTGTATACCTTTCACGTATCTGACAATTTATTTCCTGAAATAACAGCATAATTTTATTACTTTTATCACTCATGAAACTTTTCCAAATTCATTACAATGTTTAGATAGCATATATATTTCAAGCACAGAATGCTGACAATATAGGTATAATAAATTAAATTGACTGAAAAATAAATGTTTATACAAATAAATGGGAAAATACTGGAATTTACTTTTGAATGTTCAGAGCTCTAGTTATAACACTTATAAACTTCCCATTTCAAGAATATATATATCAAATTGATCAGTAATAAAATCAATTTTGAAAATTCCAAAACTGTCAGGTGCATAATTGAACAGAATGGTATGCTACAAGAAACAGAGTTTGCTATTTTCTGCCCTCTGCTGTTCAATTTTAGCAATTGTCTAAAACTTAAGTATTGTTTCCATGGCAAGAATGGTAAGTTAGAACAAAAAATAGATAAAACAAAAACAATTATCTACCTTATCATTTGCTGATCTGGCGAGTTGGTTGGTTGGTTGGTTAACAGTTTTGAAAATTTTGAAATTTTGACATTTCTTTTAGCTGACTTCATTATAAGGATTAATTTATAAAAGTCATTGCCATAGTTCCTACTCAGGGAGTTTGACCAAAGTGGAGATCACCACCTCCCTTCCTATTTATCCTCCAGAACTGTGAAAATGTAGAACATCTGAAAAATTTGGATGCAGCTCAGCATTAGGAAGAAATGAGTTCATGCTATCTTAAGTACAAGACGGCAAAAATAGCAGTTCTTGCAGAAGAAACCTATGTTTCAAATATGAGGTCCTGTTGGCTGAGACAGAGCAGGAGAAAGAAAGAAGGGGAAACATGAGGATTTTAATTACCCAGGGTTATAAATAAAAAGGGATATTCATTCTGGAGGGGGTTAGTTCCTTACTTAAGATAAAGTGTAATATTAATATAGTTATTCAGATTGAGACAATATTGATTATATATATTTATTGTATAATGAAATTTTAAATCATTGATTCAATAAGATCATGACCCTAGAACAAATATCAAAAGCTAAGCTTTTACAATTTTTTTATAAATTTAAAATGAAGCCCCAAAATGGAAAAAAATAATTGAGTTTTCATTTTGGGTTGTTTAGAAGCTTTGCTTATATGGATTTTAATTAATTCTATCTTTATAGATAGCAATTATATGCAAGAAATATTTATTAGAACAGATAGTGTTTCAATTTATTGTTTCATTCAATAAACATTTATTAAGGGACTACTATATCCCAAGCACTGTGCTTGATACACTGGATAAAAGATGAACATAAGAGATGACTTCCTCATTAAGTTCCCAGACTTTCAGCAAGCAAATTATTGCAATCATGTGATAAGGCCAATAATAAATGAGAAAAATAGACTAATTATTAAAGCAATATGATGACAGCAATAAAAATTCTATAATGCCTATTATGTCTTGGAGCTCAGGGAAGAAAAGGGTCACCAAAGGCTGACACCTGAACTGAGTCAAGTGGAGGTTAGCTAAATGAAGTATTGTGATTTTGCAGAGAACACTTCACACTTCATGGAAAGGCAGTGACCTCGGCAAAAGCATATGTGTAGTCTAGGAATTACAAACAGTTTAGTGTTTCTAGAATGAGAAATATGAATCAAGGAGTAGCAGACATACACAAGACCATGGTAAGAAATACATACTTTATGTTATAGGAAAAAAGAACCATTTTGAGAATTTTAAGTAGAGAGGTAAGGTCTCAAGATTTGCATTTTAGATAGAACATTTTTGAGTCTGTGTGGAAATGTATTAAAAGACAACCATATTGAAAACAGACCAGTTAAGAAGCTGTATTCCTGGTGGGGATTATGAGAACCAAGATTAAGGGACTAATAGTAGAGATAGGAAGAAAAGGTTGCTTTCAGGAAATATTTAGGATGAAAATGTAATGGAGGTAAAGGAGATGGAGAAACAAAGCTAACTTCTAGGGATCTAGGCTGAGTGACCAGGCAGATGTTGGTCTCGCCAACAGATGGAAAGAACACTAGAAAGCAGATGCACAGGCAAGATGATGAGTTCAGTTTGGAACATGTTGGGCTTATAGGGTCCATGGAATATATATCCATACAAGCTTCTGTGTTAAGACTTGACATTGATTTTGATACTCAGGGAAGAGACCTCATGTGGAAGTTTTTAGACTCGTCAGACTATAGTGTTTCATATTTATAGCTATCATTTCTTGAAAAAGTTAGTTAAAGCAAAAAAAATTTAAGCAAAACAAAAATTGAATTGAGAAGACATACATACCTTCAAAATCCTGCTTTGATTTAATATTGATAAATGTATAATTATTTTTCAATCTTTTAAAGTAGGGCCAAGGCCATTACCTTGAGCATGGGTCTGCTAAGTAATTTCCCATTTTAGTTTCTTTAAAGTTAAATAAGAACTTAAGAATATTTGTGAAGCAATCAGAATGCTAAATCCTTTTCAATTTTTAAATATTTTGTTTAAGTATTTTAAAATGGTCTTGCTCATACATAATAAATATTTTTTTGCCTCCTTGTATTAGTACTTCTTTCCAGAACATTCAACATAGTTTTCAACAATTCTTATTCAATGTGTTATCAATTTATATCATATTTTAATTTATTTACATAATTAAATATATTAAATTGCAAAGAAACATTTTTGTTTTTGTTTTAGCAAATACATTTGACTCTTACTTAAGGGGTGACAACAGAAATTAGGTCAGGCTGCAAGTTGAAAGTATTCAGCAGGCCCGCATTTATGTTTTTCGTAAAATGTAAAAGGAAAGAAATTTTAAAATAGCATAAAACATAGCTGTGATAGTTTCTGTATCTGTAGATGATTACATGACTTTAATTGTTATTCATGGAGAGAGACATCAGGGCAATGGTGGAACAAGGAGCCTTGGACTCTCTTTCTCCCCCTAGATACACTGATTTGACAACACAGAGATGAGTTTCTTTTTTGAGAAATCAAAAATCTAGTTGAGAGGCTCCTGTGCTCCAGGCAAGCATGGAACCAACCACATTGAAATCAGTAGGACAATTTAAGACAGCCTCTCACTCTAATCTCCACTCCTAGAACAGCACCATATGATCAGGGGGAAACCCCCAGTTCTCAGCTTCTCCCTGGGGAGGGATAGAGTTGGATTGCATATCCAATGCTTGAACTTTTTGGACACTACCCAAGGGACTGACTTTTGTCTTGGAGAGCTGACAGGAGTTGTCATATGCTAGAATCCTGGAAGCTACAGAGAACAAAGATGACAGTTTGAACTAGCACAGGCACTCAACACAGCACAACCTCTAAGCTCAGCACAGTGTAAGTGGGTAAGAAACTCAACTCCCAGATTCTCCCCAGGGAGGGAAAGAGTTCCCTCTTTCCTAGGGAGAGAATGAGAATCCAACATTCCAACTTCTCCAGGTGCAACCTAAAGCAGTGTCTTCTGTTTTACCTGTATCAGAGCATAAATGGGACCAAGCTGACCCTAGATGCTTTGGGACTGCTAAGAACAAACATAGCAGTTTAGACTAACAAGATGGAGTGAAAAACCCACAAATCTCTGGCCAGGCTGATTGGTAAATATTTACTCCTATATGAGGCCAATCAGTGAAGTCTGGGAGAGATTGTGTTTTTTTCTAATGTGTAGATACCAACATAGTCAAGGAAAAGGAAGAAACAGGCAAACATGATCCAAACAAAGGAACAAGATAAAACTCCAGAAACTAGGCCCAAAAAAGTGGAAATATAAATTACTTTGCAGAGCATCCAAAGTGTCATAAATATTCTCAATGAGCTCAGGAGAACGATACATGAATAAAGTGAAAATTTCAACAAAAAGAAAGAAAATTTAAGAGGAACCAAACAAAAATCTTAGCACTGAAGAATATAATAACTGAACTGGAAAAATTGAATACAAGAGTTGAACAGTAAACTAATTCAAGCAGAGGAAAAGATCAGCTAACTTGAAGATAGGTTGTTTAAAGTAGTTCAGTCAGAGGAGCAAAAAGAAAAAGAATTATAATACATACATTATGGTGGTCACACAAGGAGAAGAAAGAAAGGACCAGAAAGCTTTTTTTTTTTTTTTTTTTTTTGATAAATAATGGTTGAAAATTTACCAAACCTGGAGAATTAAATAGAATTCAGATCCAGAATATCCAAAGAATCCCAAATAAAATGGACCCAAGGAAATCCAGACCAAGCCATTTTATAATCAAATTGTCAAAAGCCAGCGACATGGAGAGAATCTTGGAAGCAGAATGACAAAAGTGACATGTCACATATAAGGGAAACTCCATATGACTATCAGTGGATTTACCAGCAGGAACCTTAAAAAGTAGGAAAAAAATGGGATAATAAATTCAAAGTACTGAAATAAAAACTGAAAACAAATACTATACAAGCAAAACTATTCTTCAAAAATGAAATAAAGATAAAGCCTTTCTCAAACAAACAAAAACTAAGGGAGTGCATTACTACGTGATCTGCCTTACAAGAAATGCTAAGGAAATTTTTCAACTTGAAACAAATGGACCCTAAACAGAAACATGGTAGCATAAAACAATACAAAAGTTGTTGGTAAAGGTAAATATATAGATAAATATACAATACTGTATTACCATAATGGGGGTAGGTAATCACTTTTAATTCCAGTATAAAAGTTAAAAATGAAACCATAACTAAAATACATTAATGGATACACAATATAAATATATGTAATCTGTGCTATCAGTAACAAAATGTGAAGGAAGGAAAAGTGTAAGTGTAGTTTTTATATACAATTGAAGTTAAGTTGTTATCAACTTAAGTTAGACTATTATAGATATTTTATGTAAGCCACATTGTTACCACAAAGAAAATACCTATAGATGTTACATAAAAAAGGAGAAAGTATATCAAAGCATATCGATACAAAAAATCAATAAAACATGAAGACGGTAAGAGAGGAAAGGGGGACAAAAGAACTACTAGACAGAAAACAATTAACAAAGTGACAATAGTTAAGTTCTTCTCTATTACTTTAATGTAAGTGGTTACATTTCCTAACCAAAAGAGATAAAGTGGATGAGTGGATTTTAAAAACACACATACACACAAGATCCAACTATATGCTTTCTATAAGAGACTCACTTTAAAGTACACACATAGACTGAAAGTGAAGGAATGGAGAAAGATATCCCATGCAAATGGCAACAAAAAGACTCTACAAAAAATAAATTGTTAGAACTAATAAACTAATTCAGTAAAGTTGCAAATTACAAAATCAACATAAAAATCAGTTGTCTTTTTATACACTAACAGTGAACTATCTGAAAAAGAAATTAGAAAAAGAATCTCATTTACAATAGCATCAAAAAAGAATAAAATACTTAGGGTTAAACTAAGGAGGCAAAAACTTGTGCTCTGAAAACTGAAAAACACTGATGAAACAAATTAAAGAAGATACAAACAAATGGAAAGATATCACGTGTTGATGGGTTGGAATACTTAATATTGCTAAAATGTCCATATTACCCAAAAGGATATACAGATCCAATGCAATCCCTATCAAAATCCCTATGGCCTTTATTGCATAAATAGAAAAAAAACAATTCTAAATTTCATGTGGAAACACAAAGACCCTAAATAGCCAAAGCAGTCTTGAGAAAGAAGAACAAAGCTGAATGCATCACACTGACTTCAAAATATATTACAAAGCTACAATAATAGATATTCAATGTCACTGATTACCAGGGAAATTCACATCAAACCCACAAAATCACCTCACAACTATTAGGATGGCTATTATACAAGAAAAAAAAAAAAAGACAAGTGTTGGTGAGGATGTGGAGAAAAACCGTTGTGTACACTGTTGGTGGGATTGCAAAATGGTGCAGCCACCAAGGAAAACAGTATGGCACTTCTTCAAAAATAGAACTACCATATCATCCAGCATTTCCACTTCTGGGTATATATCCAAAAATTTGAAATCAGAATCTCAAAGAGATAATAGCACTCTCATATTCATTGCAGCACTATTCACAATAGTCAAAATGTGGAAACCAACCTAAACATTCATCAAAATATAAATGGATAAAGAAAATGTGATACATACATTTAGTGGAATAGAAATCCTGCAATATGCAACAAAGTAGATAAATATTGAGAATATTATGTTGTCAAATAATTCAATCACAAACACTGCATGATTCCATTTTTATAAGGTATGTAAAAGCATCAAACTTGTAGAAGCAGAGAGTACAATGATGGTTGCCAAAGGATGGACAGTAGGGAAAATGGGGAGTTGCTGTTGAACAGATACAATGTTTCAGTTATGTAGAACAAATAAGTTCTACAGATCTGCTGTATACCATTGTGCCTCTAGTTAACAATAATGAATTGTGTAAGCAAAATATTAAGAGGGTGTATCTCAGGTAAAGTGTAATCACAATAAAAAATAAAATTGATATCACAGCCACTTTTTCCAAACACTCCTTCCATATCCTTGTTACTTTTGTCAACACCTCAACTAGGCAGGTTTCTTTAGTTGGTGTGTGTAACCCAAACCCTCGTTCCTGTAGGATCCAAGCTTCATTTTCTTATTTTCACTGTGTTTCTAAAGGAGTGTGTGTGTGTGTGTGTGTGTGTGTGTGTGTGTGTGTGTGTGTGTTTAATGATTATTGGGCAAGGAAATACCAAGAGGCACTCTATTGAATAGTGAACCTTCTGGGTTCCAAATCTAGTTCTCCTCTCTCCCATTGTATAGCACATTTCCCCCTCAGCCACCCAGGCAAGAGAGAGACACTTTACTTGGTTCAGCATTAAAAGGAGCCCAATATGGATAAGAGACAGTCCCCTTCCAATTTATCTAGACCTCAGCCATATTTCTGGTGTGAACATTCCTTCCTTAGTCACTAAATCAACCAAAATCAGGATTTTAGGATCATGAGGCAAAAATTATTCAAGTAGGTTCTTAGATGCAATAGTCAGTAGGGTCAATTCCCCTTAGTTTCAAAACTGTTACATTCTGGTTATGGAAAGCAGTATCATATAGTGACCAATTATTGAAAGCATATCATTCCTTCTTTATGATAGTATCCCAGCCTTTTAGGGTGTTATCTCTAATCCAGGTGTCAACAATGAGCCATTAGCAGGCTCTTCCACCATTCTACAAAGCCAGTTGCTTTAGAGCAATAGACCACAGAGCCTGAATAGTGAATTGCAAGTACCTGAGTCTGTTTCTATAGTTCCTTTGCCCTAAAATGTGTTTCTTGGTGGGAAGCAATGTTGCAAGGGATTCCACAGTAATGGATAAAACATTCCGCAAGCCCATTCGTTATTGCACTGGATGAAGTACTGAGTATCGGAAAGGCAAATCCATATCCAGAATACGTGTCTACCCTGTGACAAGAAAGCACTTCCCCTGTATGACGAACTTCTCCCATGTGACCAAGTTGCCAATTGTTTTCACACAGGGAATGGTTGATCTCTGCTATTGGCAAGTTGGGCACTCACAATGGCCTTAGCTGGTTTAGTCTTAACAATGAGAAGAACCTACTGTTGATCTCAGACCTAACTTCCATCCCTGCCACCACCAAAGCCACTTTGGCTGTGAACTTATGAAGGAAAAAACAGCATGGCTGGGCAAAGAGTTTAACTGACATGGGTCATCTTGTTCATGACTGAGAATCTCTTCCAAGAATGTTTTCCCCTTTCTGATGGGTATCTATGAAGAACATAAGATTTTCACACTCTGTTTGCACCCACATACCTCTCTCTCACATCTTGTCACAAATGTTTCAATTCCATTCTTTCCAGCCCTTGGCAGTTGACCAACCCACTAGCGATTGCCCATAGTCAGTATGTTTCTGAGTTCAGGCCATCTCTCACTTCACATAAAGTTGAAAAGTATGATACACCATCTAAAGTACTGCTCATTTAGTTTATCGATGTCTTTCATGGCCACTCCTGGGTGAGGTTTTGTATTGCAGCCATCCACTTTCTAGCTGATGTTCATAATACAAACATGGTCATCCCTAAACCAAACCTGCACTCATTCTCCCTGAATTAATAAGTAGTAGGGAACTGCCCAATAAGCCATGGGTCTGTGTTACAGGACAGGTAGTGAGGCTGCAGGAATGGGTATGATGGAAGTCTGAGCCATCTTCTTGTGCAATTTGTGTCTCCCAGACATGCTAAGGTCTAGACCTAGATATACCATTTCTATTTTATAATGACATAGTGCTGAGCATGCCCAATTTCATGGTTAAATGGATCTAGTAATGCCCATTTCTTCAGTATGGGAAGGTCAAGTTGCAGAATCATATTGTATCCTCTTTACCGAAGTTCAAGTATATACCAGGGCTCAGTGGCAAATCAGAAGCCACTTTTGAAACTTCATTCAGCTCCTTCAGAGTTGCCAGCAGAGGGAAGCAAGGTCTGACTTCAAACGTTAGGCATCTGTACTGTAATTCTCTTACTCAAGCTTGCCAAATGCTCTATATGAGCGTCTCTGTCTGCTCCAGCCATTTCAAATTCCATGGCATCTGCTGGAACTCAAGACTTAAGTGTCAGCTTGCACTGCAGCCTGAACCTGCTATTGCATTCTATTCCTCTGGGTCCAACTGTCAACCTTACGGGTTAGTCCTAATAATTGTGTCAGAGCAGCATGCCCAAATGTGGAACACATTGCCTGCATAATGCAAAGAAGCCTACTGAGCATTGGGGTAGGTAGTATAAGCTATTAGCCTCAGATCACTGGACACTTATAAAAACTTTACCTATGAGTCTGACCTCATAACTTTTGAGAGATTTATCTCCTACCCCCATCACACACATTTTTACTAAGGCATCTAAGAAACTTGGTACTTTTTGCTCATCAGATCCAGTTAGCCTGGTATCATCAATTAATGTACCAATTTAATGTTGTGCTATAGAAGCCAGCACATCCAGAACAATCTTTGTACCTCTCTTGGTATGATAGGTTCTAACTCTTATTATCAGCCTAGAAATAACTAGAGCTGTTTGGGTGGAAAATAATTGCTTTGTCTTGGAGGCAACTGTCCCATATGTAGTCAATTTTTTTCTTTCTTTATTTATTTTTTTTCAGATAAGCAGTGGTTCTCTCAGAAAGTTAAAAGATTTGCTTCTGCTTGCACAGGAATTTTGGGGAATTTGAAGTTTCAAAGTTTTCAGCCTTATCCAAGCCTGTATAAATGTCTTTATTCTATGCATCAGGGTTCCAATCCTTGACCACCAGTGCCATTATATTGGAGATGTGAGGTAAAGCATTTAATTTGCACTGCAAACTCTGTTTATTTAAAAGCAAAATTTAGGTTTTCCACACACCATGAATTCCTCGCTTCTACAGGAGAAGAGGGACTCTGTTTAAAACTTCTAAAAATCTTTCTAGTTCCCTCATGCATATTCTTAATTGCACACTCATAGGTTTTAATTTGTCATATTCCCTGTGTTTGTTCTCTAGGACCAGAAAAAGAAGCTGAATAGCTTCAATATTTAAAATCACTACTGTTTTCATAACAAGTAAATGCAACCTGATTTCCCTTGAGCTCCATTTCATCCTATGCTGCCATCAGTGAAAATGAATGCTAGTAATCATGATGCCTCCATCTGCCATAAATTACCCATGTTGCATCCCCTCTCTTTGTAAGGAGCATATCTCTTGTTCCTCAACTATATGAGCAACTTACTCCTTTTGAATTTTATTGTGAGGTTCTGTTTCCTAGGGCGACTTGCAATACCAATTATTCTATGTCTGAGTCCCTGCAGAAAACAGATGGCACATTCAAACAGGATGATCCAAGGATATATTACTTACAAAGTACATGTGAGCAAAGGAAACCACAAAAGTTGGTATAATAATTCAGGGTTAGTAGTGGCAGAGTTGTTGATATCCTTAGGCTGAGGAAGGAATTGGTCCCTGAATACAGAAAGAGAGAGTCAAGTAGAGAAGGCCACCTGGAAAGATGCAGTCCTTTAGTTAAAGAACTCAGCTCACCTGAGCTGACCTATCAGGAAAGAAATCAGAGAAAGACATATTCTGATCTTACTTTGCTTTCTCCTTCCAATCACCTGCCCAGGCTCTTGGCTAAAGTCAACCGAAAGTCAGAGTGAAGGAAGTCTATTGATGTAGCTATACAGGTCAGCTCCCAAGGGGAAACACAGAGTGCAAAAGGAGAAAGAAGGAGGTTGAAGACGAAATAGGAAATACACCCGTACACATGGGCAATTCTTTCTTAACTAATCATGATTCAGATAAATGTTAAAATAAGGGAAGAACTGCTAGGCAGAGACACTGGGGTTGAGTTGCATAACAGATATGGGAGGGAAAAGATGTTTTCATTATCGATGGTTAGTGGGTAGGTGGCTTGGCAGATGGTTTGGTTTTGCCAGAATAGCTAGAGGAAAGGCAGGGAAGGGAAGGACAGTGTGGTGTCTGTCTCAATTGGATTCAGATCTACTAATTAAAGCTTTATAGAGAGAGAAAGATAATGAAGGGGTATCCACACGAGTTGCTGTGAGACACGATGGCACAACTAGTATGCCATTTTGGATTACTACCCTCAACCTACCATCCCAAATCTGCTCAGATCGTGATATGACTATGTCAGCATGAGGGTCCAAGGAACTCTATGTGACTTTGGCAGCTTGAGGTTTTGCCACTATGGGAAAACCTTATAAAGTACATAGATGTTCTCACACATGATGTTAGCATCAGGAAGTGGGGATGGTGCTGCCATAAAGTAGTTTTATAAGTATCACATATTAATGAGGGGACCAGAACTGAAGAACCTTGGTGACATGTCTGTGAACACATGTGAGACAACTCCAGAGACTCACAGAAGTGTGAAAATGAATTTTGGAAGGGCTAATGTACTATATTTTGCAAGAGGTGTCAAGAGCCAGTGCAATTTTGAATATTATCATTAAAAATGACCCATTTTGAAACCACAAACTAAGAAGACCTAGGGGAACACAGTTTGCACTGTTTGAGTCAGTTTTTACGAGAATGGTTACCTCTCCTGTGTGACCCAAATTAGTATTTGTCTGACCTAAATTTATTTTCTATGATGTCACTTTGCTAACAGGAATGAAGTTCTAGCTCAGTTACTAGAAGGGCCAGGAATCTGTCATTGCTTTCAACATAGACAAATAAGAAGCATAAAAACTTTACTCTCTAGTAGTTTTTTTTTGTAATATAAGCAAAGATAATTTATACAAAAATTTTTAATAGGGCAATTATCCTTAAACATTTCTCAACTAACCCAAAACAAATAATATTGAAGACTGAATAGTTTAAATTTAGAAAGAGACATTATATTTCTTTCTAATAATAATTATTAACATAATAATAAAAGATTAATAAGTGAATGTACAATCATACACCACATTATGTTTCAGTCAACAGTGGACTACATACACAACAGTGGTCCCACAAGATTATAATGGAACTGAAAAATTCCTATCACTTAGTCATATTGTAGCTATAGCATCATAATACAACTTATAGCACATGTTTGTGGTGATGCTATTGTAAGCAAACCTACTGAGCTGCCAGCCGTATAAAAGTATAGCACATACAACTGTGTATAGGACATAATACTTGATAATGATAATAAATGACTGTTACTAGTTTATGAATTTACTGTACTATACTTTTTATTGTTATTTTAGAGTACACTCCTTCTATTTATTTAAAAAAAAAAGTTAATTGTCAAAACAGCCTCAGGCAGATCGCTCAGGAGGTATTCCAGAAGAAGGCCTTGTTATCACAGGAGATGACAGCTCCATGTGTGTCATTGCCCTTGAAGACCTTCCAGTGGGACAAGATGTAAAGGTGGAAGATAGTGATATTGATGATCCCATCCTCTGTAGGCCTAGGCTAACGTGTGTGTTTGTGTCTTCATTTTGTTAAACTTTGAACAACAAAGTTTACAAAGTAAAAATTTAAAAATAGAAAAAAGCTTATAGTAAAAGGATATAAAGAAAGAATTTTTGTACAGCTGTATAATGTGCTTGTGTTTTAAGCTAAGTGTTATTACAAAAGAGTCAAAATTTTAAAAATGTAAAGTTTATAAAGTAAAAAGTTACAGTAAGCTAAGGTTAATTTATTATTGAAGACAAAAGACAATTTTTTACATAATTTAGTGTAGCCTAAGTGCGGTGTTTATAAAGTCTACAGTAGTGCACAGTACTGTCCTAGGCCTTCACATTCACTCACCACTCACTGACTCACCCAGAGCAACTTTTAGTGCTGCAAGCTCCATTCATGGGAAATGCCTTACAAGGGGTACCATATTTTTATTTTTGATACTATATATTTACTGTACTGTTTCTATGCTTAGATATGTTTAAATACACAAATATTTACCACTGTGTTACAATTGTCTACTGTATTCAGTACAGTAACATACTGTATAGGTTTGTGGTCTAGACGCAATATTCTATACCATATATTCAGTATTCAGGGTGTATAGTAGGCTATACCATCTAGGTTTGTGTAAGTGCACTCTGTGATGTTTGCACAATGAGGAAGTTGCCTAATGATGCATTTCTCAGACTATATCTTCCTTGTCCCTGACACAAGATTAAAATACCTGAATAAAATTGTGCTAATGCCTATGGTATTTGATCAAAATATTTTCCTTATAAATTTAATTTTTATCTGTATTGCCCTTTTACCTTTTCATTCATTCCACAAATATTTATTGCACACCTATGCGCCGAGTGGTGGGGAAGTTAAGGTTAATATGATAGTTTACCTTTGCATAGCTCACCTTCCAGTGAGAGATGGACAATCGTGTTGAAGGCCTAACATTTTATATAAAGTTACTTCTGCTTGAAAGAGAAAAGGCAGGATACAAATGAGAGAGAAATGAATTTTCTTTTCCTCAGAGACTTATGGAAGAGCAAAATAAGGAAGACTTCAATCTCAAAGCTGGTTCTGAGCTGCAAAAAGATGGCAATCAGCTTGATTAATATATTACTTAATAGAGCACTTTAAGGAGTCCTTGGAAGTACAAATATAGATCTATAACTAAAAAGAAGCATAATGAGCTAAATTATACATTTTTATATTAAAAAATAGACTTGAATTTACAGAATACACCTAATATAAGTGGTCCAGAAAACAGAGAAGCAAAGAAACATGGCATAGCAGGAGGCGGAAGCCTACAGAGAAGGTGGTCAGAAATTCCTGGGAAGGAGGATATAAACTATTTATTTAAAAATGGAGGTCTGATATTCAAAGTTGTATTGCTAATAGAATATAACCCTCTCCCTTGCCTGAACCTTCGGGGAACCTTGTTATGGAGGTTGGTTTCCATTTCTCCATCAGCAGAAGTTGCTACATGGAGTTTGGATATTCATGGCAATGTCTACATCTCTGTCATACATTTCAGTAAACCTGTTTTCAAAGGGGAAAAAAAACATATGATAAAACTATTGGGGACTAAAGATTAATGAAAAATTTAGTCTATTTTAATATGACAATAACAAAGTTCTTATTATACCTAAATAAGGCAGGAATGAATACAAGTTTCCTTTTCTAAAAAGGATAATTTGGTTGCTAAAACCATGAAGTTTCATGCAAATAACAATAAAAATTGCAGCTCCAATTGCCTGAAAAATAACATAAATGTATTGATGAATATAACTACAATTCCAGAGTCATAGCAGGATTTGGTTGACCCAATCATTCTGATTTTCTTCAAATTGGTTTTAGTATAAAGTTGAGATGAATATTTGTACAGTGTAGCAATTGGTGATTTCCCCAGCTGGAGAGAAAGCACTAAGGCTGCAGCATTCCAACTACATGCCCTTGGGTTTATCCTAGCTGCTTCGCCTAGGCCACCATGACCAGCTTTAACCTAATGCTTATGTCTAGGGAAGAAGAAATGCAGTGATTGTATTTGGGACCTAACACTACATTCTTTCACTTTATACAGAAACATGTTTTCTCTAATGTTAGAAGCTTTTAGATTGATTTGATCACTTAGATATAATTTGCTATGAATATAGCATTCTACTCAGTCTCCATTTCAAAGGATGCTGTTCCTTAAACATTGTATAAACTCTGGTAACACTGTAAACTCACATGAAATAGCATCATTTGCTTCTACGTATACAACCTGGGAGAATTTCAAGCCTATAAAAGTAGTTTGAGGCCCAAATAAACCCTGATCTGTACTGAATGTCTCCCTTTTCCCAGCAGTTTTATAACATCATAAATATTTTTCTGTCTGATACTGCTAATGAGTTCCATAAAAGAATTTTTAGCCCATAAATATCATTTTTCAGCATTCTCCTTTTGGCAACAGTAATTAGGTATTTTATGTGACTATGCTAAAACACATCATGGTTGGATAGCTATTTTTAAAAATTAAAATTACAAAATTTTATTATATCATCATAAAAAAGACAACAAGCTTTCGTTTCTGTTGTCCTGATGTTTTTTGTTTGCTCACTCTTTTTTTTTTTCAGAATTAAAATAGAAGTGTACTGACTAGTATACTACTAATAACAGATCTTTGATACTTCATATCATATGAATGAGGAAAGTATTACAGTTGCAACCAAAAGGTATTTTTCAGATGGTGACATTAAAGCAAAAATTCTAGTTAAAGTCCATTGTACTGCATGCATGGATCAAAGCTACCTAGGGAAATAAGGAAAAGAAACCTAAATAAATCTCGCCAACCTCCTAATGTTTTGAAAAGCTAATTATAAATTTATACAATCTTACAATTCACTAATTTTAGAAAAATAATCCTGTCTGACTATACATACACGTCTAATTCAGATGTAACATTAACATTCCTTTCCACTGGAAGGCATTATAGAGCATATTTTAGTGACAAGAAGTCCTGGTACCATTAGTGGCAAGATGATTTATAGATAGAAATAGTTTATGTTTTGATCTCGCTCTTATAAAGAGTCTTAAAGAATGAGAACTATTTTCCTTCTCGCATTCACCCCTTTTGCAATGTTTTGCTGGACTTTGAATCCTAGAGACAGGATTCCCTTACCCTAGGGTCAGATATAAAGGGCTTTGAATTAAATGGTCATGAAAGGAAGGTTGTAGTCCTGAAGTTAGTAGAATATTAAGGTTAAAGGTGCCTAAACTTCTAGGAAATTTCTTGGAGGTGAAGAGTAGAGATAGGTGTTTTGTTTACTTTGGTTTTAATTTTAATTTTTCTCATGAGAGTGGTAGGGGATATGGTTCTAAACAAGGCATGGAGAAACATGGAAGGACTTGAGAACCACTGGAACTTATGATGAGGTGACATCATAAGTTGGAGAGATGCAGACCCCTGAAAGCCATGGTCTTGGTGTTTGGGTAGAGGATTCTGTGCTCATGTTTATCATGGAAGGAGAGAGCTGCTCACATCCAAATGATCGCATGGCTCAAAAAATGAGCCTCTTAGCAACAACTTGATATACTACAGAATAGAATGCTTTCTCCCATTTTCTAGGCATTACTAAGTTCTCCAGTTCAGTTTGTCATGTAACCCTAGGAATGGGAAGGGCCCCTCAAAACATGACAAAATTGAATTTTTCACCACCCTGGGGAAATGAGAGTCTAGAGTCAGTTTTAATTTAATTTAACAAAATAAGGGTACCGTGACCTTCCTTACAATTGTGAGGGAAAATCATATTCTCTATCATTACACCTTTGATCATTACTATAATCCACCTGACACCAGTAACTAAAATTCCCTTTCAGCTGGCATATTTCCAAATATTAAAATAATGTCCTTCTTTAAATTCTAAATAATAGAGAGAAAAGAAAACAATTACTTAGCTAAAATGCTTTTGTAAAAGCATTAAAACTCTCTTTAATATAGAAATAAATGAGAGGAAAATACAAGTTATTATATTAGAATGAAAATAATCACAGACTCTGGGAAGGGCCATCTTTAGAATGCTTGGCTTCCAAGCAACTTTAGAGTTAATGCAAGAACAAATAGGGACAAAGAAGCCATCAGCACCAAAATGTCCAACCTTCTCAAACAGCATTTTCTGAAAATGCAGCCATGTAAAGAAGCCAGTTTAACTACTTGCTTTCCAGGGATGATAAAGACAGGCACTGGGAGAAGGCTAAGGTTAGCTCAACTAACATTTATCCAGCTTCAGTTTCTCCAGAGATTAGCAAGAGCGTTTGGTTCCAAAGAAACTACTTACATCCCAGAGCATCCCAGCTTTGGCATTCTTTCAATGGTATTTTTCCATTTACTATTTATTACATTTGACCATTAACATGTTAAAGCAGCTTTTCAAATCCAGTATGTTTCAAAATTATCTTATAAACAGTCAAAGGAATGTAAACGGCAAATCTTGATTATCAGTCTTGAAATTGTCCAGGAGATTGATGGACGAAATGATCGCCAGACTTTTAAATCTCGTTTTAGAACCAAATCTTCATTATTCAAATAAAGTTCTGTGTTCACATTAGTGAGTGAGTACTAAAAATTTGTTCCATTTATACTCATAATATACATAAAGGAAAATATAATGCATGCTGAAAGTTCTGAAATAGCTGTTTATCGAGTACTTACTATGCACCAGGCACTAGATGTTTAAGTATTTCACTTCATATTATTAATATCTTCATAGCAATACAATTAGGCATAACATTGTCTTATTGAGTAACAAACTGGGCCCTGAAATTTTAAGCAACACTGGGCTAGTGATCGATGAGGGTGCATACGTAAATTGTGTCTCTTAATACCATATGTGTCCACTGTTCTAGAATATAAAGGCATAGTAAAATCATAATAGTGAGGAATAAGGTATGTGTCTTAATTTCTGAATTACACGTGTCATCTACCACATGGGCCAGCCCTCACACACGCTTCTTCCTACTTTTGATTCATTGTTAATTTGTTCATCACGTTTATTGAATTTCTTCTCTGTGCAAGGCAATGGACTGTGGAAGACACAGTGGTAAACAAGTCAGACTTGGTCTCTGTTCTTATGAAACTCACTTAATATTTTCTTGTAACTGGAGACACCAACAATAATAAGTTGATAAATAAGCTAACAAAATAGTTACAGACTGTAATAAGAAACAAGCACTGTATATGATAATAAAAAGGAGAGAACTGTCTTTTAAAAAATGATTGTCTGAGAAGGCAATTTGAAGCTGTTATCTAAGGGAGTAGAAGGATCACACCTTTCCATACGCTCACTTTCAAATTCAATTTAGGTGCTCACATTAGTCAAAAGAACAAGAGACGCACTCCAGGTAAACTGATGACTATTCCAAGATACCCCAACGATGATCCCTACAACAAAAGATCAGGCTTTTTGTCTCTGACCACACAGCTGCAGAAGCCCTTTAAAACTCCTTAATGAAAATAGGAAATAAAGTATCAGTGTACACTCACTTATAAATAGGCTATGCACCAGAGAATATAGCATGGATTTAATGTGATTTATATATAAGATTCTCTAGATCAGTAGGGATGGGGGATTGGGTGATTAAAAGTGCCAGTGCTATTATTTACTGTTGTTGTTTTCACATTGAAGTTTAAAAGTTAAAACATTTAAGGCTCATGTGTGACTAACATTAAGGTTTTCTGGAGTATGTTGTAAAGAATTCTGAGGCCATGTCTGAGTTCGGTAGGAACGGTGTCAGGGTTCGTGCAAAGGGCGGGAGTGGAAACTGGTAGCAAAATGCCCCCCATTTGCTGCCAGTCCTCCTCCATGGACATAAAACTTACCCAGAAGGATGACAGAAATCAGAGATCATTAGTCAGGTATCTTAAGTCAGATTCTCCTAGAAGGGGAACCTGAGCCAAGGATTCACATGCAAGTGACCCCCTAGGAGAAGGGGTTAGTAAAGGGGTGAAAGAAGCCAGGTAGGGAAGGGAGCAGACCAAGGAAGGATGCGACTTCAAAGGGAGTCCCAGATTCAACCTGACCCCTCTGGAGCTCAGGAACGTAAATTCCACCTTAGAGCGAAAGATCTGGGTTGCTGTTTTTACCCCACACAGTCAGTCCCTGGCTTCAGGCTACACTGAGTTAGAAGCACATGTGAAGTCTAGGCACTCTGACCTCTCCGGGCCACTCCAGCATCTATGGGTTATCCTCTGAAGAAGACCTCAGGCATGAGCTTTGAAAGGACGGACCCAAGAACTGGAAAAAACTCTGAGGGGATCTGG
>CM052440.1:114406976-114561186 GCA_028533085.1 Varecia variegata
CACCTTAATCTAACTTGTTTTGTAGGTAGAATAGAAAATAAAGGGGGCAAATAAATGTATTCTATCTACATGTTAAAAGTTAAGAGATTAACATACATTAGGTCAATTTTCAAGAATATTTTCCATAGCACAGGTAAAATGATTTGTCTCAGTTATTATTTGATACTGTTTACTGAAAGTGATTAAATTATACTTAGGAAATATTCTCCCATATCTTTTGAGGCTTGTCTCATTTTTTATGAATTGTCCTGTACAGTGCATTTCAAACTTTGTTCAACTAAGTTTCTCTTTGTGAAAAAGAAACATCTGATGGCTTCAAAAAGCCTTTTAAAGACCCTAAGTATTTAAGTAATGGGACAAAGCATTGCAGTACTTTCAAACTACCCATTCTTTTTCTATTCTTGAAGTTATGATACCCTTTTCCCATATTTCCTCCATCAAAGTGTATGTGTAGTTGAAACGTAAGAATTTAGTAGTTTAACTTTACTGTAGTATCTGCCCAGCATTATACCTGTCATCTGTCCAGTGTTTAACAAATGTTTCTTCAATAAATGGATAAATACTGTGGCTATAATGAAAACATATTGCCTTAAGGAGAGTTAAATACAATTTTATTAGGTAGAGGTTGGCCTCAAACATTCTAAGTATGAGTTCAGAATGCAACACATTATCATTTATACAGAATGAGCTAATTGGATATTATGATTGAGAATAACCATTATGTTTAGTAGTTGGATTAACAAACTTCAAAGAATTGAAATATAATAAAATATATCAGCATTACAATTCTATTTAACATAATTTAATATTCCTTCTATGTTTCAAAAAGAAATTCAGAATCATGCAGTTTTCCAGGATAATCATTATGAGCATCAATTATCTTTTATTACTATCATATGTGCATGAATTATAAGAGACTGAGCTCAATTTGTTTTATATGTTTAACATATCCAAGAAACCATTCTCCTTATTCTTTCATTTAAAAATTCAGTAGTATTCTCATTTATTTGCATGTTTCTTTTTATAGGATGTAAAATATGACTCTTAAATATGTAGATTCTGAATTTCTAGCATTATTATATTGTCTTACCCCCACCTAATATTTAATTGTGGACTCTAGATAAATATTCCAAAGCCTCCTTTACTCATTCCAAGAATATCTTAATATGCATTTTATAGTTTCCTCTAATGCACCTATCTTTAAATTATTTTATATTGTAAATTGATATCAATGATAATGGATGCTAAAATACCTTAAAGGCAGAAATAATATGCATCTGTTGTCAAAATGTCAGTGTATTTTTTTAGCCTAACACTCATTGTTTTAATAAAGAAATTTTGAAAAAATGAAATGTCATTAATAGTAGTTTTAGTGCTAGAATAGTAGTAGTAAGAGATAAAACTAGATAAGAACCATAATAAGCATAATTTACTTCACATTTATTCTATATTAGGAACTCTGCTGTGAAGTTTACATATAATAATACATTTAATTCTCACAATAATGTTATGAGGTTGTCATTATTACCCACATTTTATAAGCGAAGAAACTGAGGCTCCCAGATGTAAAATAACTTGCCAAGATTTACACAACTAGTAAGTGAGGCTCTAGCCTAGATTGTTTCCAAGTTCTCTTTTTCAATCACTGTAATAGACAGATTTACACATTGTATTTGATAATGTTTATATTATTGTCTATTCCCTCTTTAAAAATAAGGTAACTGAATAAAAGAAAGATTCTCTGGCAAGGTTTGCAGGGTTTAAATGGCAAATTCAGAACTGTGACCCAAGTACTATTACTTCCAATCCAAGTTCTTTCTACTGACTTCTCCTGCCTCCCTCCATGTTTATACGTGATATCAGCTTTTGGCTTAGTTTAGACCCTTATTTTATTTTGTAATGGTGCATGTTCCACATATATGCCTTAGGAAACCTCACATACTTGGACATTTAAATTAATTCATCTAAAAGTTTGAAAGCTTCTAAGATGCCAGTGGACAGATTGGAAACTACTGATTTTTGAATGAAAGGGCCTTTGAGCCTACAAATGAATGAACCAGAAAAGTGCAGCTGTGTTTAGAAAGGGGCTTTATAATAGTCCAAGGCAGAATTTATTAGTCATTCCCTCTTAATGAGTTCCATATAATATTCTCTCAGTTAATAAGCTAAAGATCATCTTGATAGCTGACAACCCTGCAGATTCTGACTTAGACTTACGAAAAATGCTGAGGTTTGTTATTAAAGCAAGCAGATACAATCCGGTTGTGTGCCAAATTCATGTTTTAAGGAGGAGAATTCCGGAAGCTGTCTGGTGTGAGGTTCTAGTCTTCAAAGGAGAAGCAGACAGGTATTTACTATTGTTAAATGCCATTTTCCTCCTGCTGCATTTCCAACTCTAACACTTAAAAGAACATCCCATGGGAACACACAATCGACAGCTGAGCTTTTCAAAGGCTAAAATCCTTTGCCTCTTTATCTTGTTTACCATTTCACAAAAAGGGGTTTCTGTTATGTGTCATCAATGGGATAGGGCGAGGCAATGCTAATTGACTAATAAAATCCCTATTCAGTGAGGTAATTGCTAAAGGACCTACAGTTTGACTGCAATTCTTGCTAAACTGTAGGGGGCTCTACCCTCCTTTTGGCCAAATCACTGTCAATGATATTAATTGAACTGCAATTGCCTCAGGCTGCAAATTGGGATTTGCTGACAATTGTTTCAAGTTATAGGATTAAGATCAGATGTGGGTTTTAGTCAGGAAACACACATTAGCTGAAGTGCATTACCTCATCAGCTAAGGAAAACTGGCTTTACTGCTCATTATTTCCTCAACAATGTTAACTAGGAAACAAAGTTCAAATAGCACTCTAAGATTTTTCATTGCAATGTTTCTGCATTTTACAATTCATAATTTTTCTTACTTTTAGTAAACTTCTGCTTTCAAAATTCTGTGATGTAAAATGGCCTTTATTTAGCCATATTAAAATATTTCGTATTTATTCTTCTTTAAGACAGGTCTTTTAGACAAATGACTTTGTTCCTTCTTATGTTTTTTAATATTATGTATTAAATTCTTATTTGTATTACAATGATTTGTATCTGTAGCATATTGTTCCTTATTACATGATTAACTATATATCATTTAAGAGTGGAAGCTCTTTTATTCATCTTTACAGTTTTTGGTTAACACAGACCTTTAACATATTAAGCATCCAATAAACATTTACTAATTTACAATTGTTTGTTTAGTATTCTCTTAGAGGACTCAGAAAGAACTGTTTTGGGTGTGATATGTGAGATTTGAGAAATTTGGAATGATATGAGGTGAAAATGCCCTTAATTGTTTGGATTACAGAAAACCCAGCTAGAACAGAATTCATAAACTTTCTCCTTGTTCTTGCTGGCTAAAGACATAATAAAATAACATAAATGCATACATAGTGTATATGTATATATAGAGAGAATGCAAAGTGTATTGAAGTATAAAATATAACATTTATGCATATATATGCATACACACCCTAAGAGAATAACCAATCTTGAGTATGGCATCCCTATTTTCTATTAATATTAATCACAGGACAGTCTGTAAAGCGTTCTTACTCCAGTGATGTGGCTTATGCTTTGAAAGAACTTGATCCTGGCCTAACCTCTTAAAAGGTTAAGATTAGCTTCATTAGAAAAATGGGAGTGAATTCTAAACTATTGATATATAGCATAACCATATGCAATCAATTTGAAACGTAATTTGAATAAGTCTGCTGTTCTAAAACAAGAGAATAATATCCTATCAAGTAAGCACTGAGTAAAGGCTATAAACAAGATTTCAAACTATTTCTGTTTTTAGGCTTGGTACTTTAAAATTTTATGTCCAACTATTTATTTCAGTGTAGGTAATAACTGAGTTGTTTTTAGAGAAGCTTAATTTGAGCACTGCACATGTAATGGAAAATATTTTAACTTCATCATTCACTAAAGATGTAACCATATGACTAAAATATATCCCATGTTCTCATTCATATGTAAGAGCTAAAAAAGTGGATCTCATGAAGATAGCAAGTAGACTGGTGGTTATCAGAGGCTGAGAAGGTGTGAGGCAGGGGGGAGTGGATGAAGAAAGGTTAATTAATGAGTACAAACATACTGTCAGAAGAAATAAGACCTGATGATCCATAGATCAGTAGAGTGACTACAGTTAACATTAATCTACTGTATATTTCAAATTAGCTAGAAGAGAACAATTTGAATATTCCTAATATTAAAAAAGATAAATAGTTAAGGTGATGGATATTCCAGTTATCTCAATTTGATTAAATGAATGTATCAAATTATCACATGTAGCCAAAAATATGTACATCTATTATGTATCAACAAAAAAACAATGTTGAATAAAATACATATTAGTTAAAATGAGTACTTGAAGACACTTGACATCCAAGCTTGGTCCACTTAAAAGAAATAGTGAAATAAACTTAACCACTTACCTCAAAGAAAAGGGACTGACTGAACTCAGTACTCCCATCGCTGGTAAATGTTATATAAAACGGTCAAAATCAGTTTGGTTGGAGTTTATGATGTGATAAGAGTAGTAGTGTAAAAAACAACTGAAAAGATAAGTTAAACATTTAATAGAGATAGTTTTTTATGAATTTTATATAAGAGAGAGATTTTTTACTTAGTTCATTGGGCAACACAGGGCACTCAAGTTGTTTGAGTAGGAGATTGCCATGATCATGTCTCTCCTTTAAAGAAATCAATGTCATGATAATTAAATAAAACATGTGATCCTGGATTGAATCCTAAACAACAAAAAATAGTGGGACAATTGGCAAATCTGAATTAGGTTTCTAGATTCTAGCATTTTGTCAATGTTAAATTTCCTGCTATTGATACACTGTGCTACTGTGATTATGAAAGAATATGTTATCTTCTTTTAGGAAACGCACACTAAAGTGTGTAGAAGTAAAGGGACATCACATGTACAACTTTATTTTAAGCGTTTCAGAAAAAAAGTCTCATGCACACAGAGTACGGAAAGAAAAATAAAGAAGGTATGAGAGAACATTATCATTTGGGGAATTTGGATGAAGGGTACACAGAAATTCTTTGTAATATTTTTTCAACTTTTTTGAAAGTCTGAAACAATGTCAAAAATTTTTAAAAAAAGTAATGTGTCTACAACATAAAATATGTTAAAAGATGACTACTGTGAGAGCTTGGACATACCATGGTGAAAATCTACATTAGCAACTTCTGGGAGGGAAATTGTAAGAACCTACCAGAATTTAAAATGTGAACATCTTTCAATTCAGCAATTCCACTTCTGGCATCTGCTTCATGAAAATATACATATATATGCATAAAGATATTTATTGAAATACTATTTGGTATTAGCAAAAAAATGCAACCTAAATTTCCACTTGAAAAGAAGTTAAATTAAGGTGCATTCATCCTATAGAATAATAGGGGGCAGAAGGTAGATTTATGAATATCTAATATGTCCTCACCTGGAAAGAACTCTAAGGCATATTAAATAGAAAAAAATTTCCAAACTATACATAAGGTAAAATCCCATTTGTTATATCACATTATGTTAAATTATCTTTTATATTTAAAAATTAGAGGTTGGAAATATCTAGAATAAGGTCTGGGGAAAAAAAAAGATCTGGACAAATGCGAAATAATAGTGACCTCTGGGGAAGAGAGAATAGTTTAAAGAGAGAAGGCTATGAAAGTAATTTTGAGTGCTTACTCTAAATACCTCTGTTTGTTTTACAATATATCAACATACTCAGGTATTACTGTGCAGTTAAAAAATAAAAATTACAAAGTTAGTTCAATACTTTGGTTTCTCTTCAGATAGTATAAATCTTTCTCCTTTTACAAAGTTAGTTCAAAATTGAATTGAGTTATAGTGGAGTGAGATTGTAGACTGCTGAAATAGTCTGATTAACCAGAATGGGAAACTGAATTAGGATGGTGTCAGCAGGAATGGTGAGGTGGTAGGTGTAAGAGGGAGAATTTACAGGACTTGGTACTTGAAATAATAGACAGTGTGAGAAAGGAAGGAAGATTTAATACGGGTGACTGGAATAGCAATGACTTTAACATAAATAGAAAATAAGAGAACCTACTGATTTGTGAGAAGGAGGTGATAATTTTTATTTTGAAAGCACTGAATTTGAGGTATCAGCAGACCCTGCAAGTCTGCAAATCTCCTAGAAATGTATAATATTAAAAATACACATATCAGAACTACCCTGGAATTAAATTACTAAACCTTTGAGAGAATACTTAGAAACTAATGATCAGTGGACACTTCTTGGTTAGGATCATTGTCTAAAGTTCCATTTATAGTTATATATACACACTTAATGCTGGGGAAGCTATTATACATATTTAGGTATCAAAATTGATCTTAAGAGGCTATAATATTACAGAAAATAAATTCATTCACATTATTTTTAACAAATAAGTTTCTTTGTAATGAGACCTGTCTTCCATATAGTATATCTTCCACTCAAAATTATACCTAGATCAAACTCCCTAACATGAATGAAAGTTTCAAAAATAAAAAATAGATTATAAGCAAATGTAATTATTACAAATAAAAACTTTAAATGATTTAAGCCCTACTCAAGACATTTTTTTTTCTACCACAGTTCCATTAAAATGCTATTGCCCAGGATCTTAATAGGATATTGAAGTCCATCAATAGGGTTACTTTTAGCATTTTAAAATTATTCAGATAGTCATGCTTTTGCAACTAGAAGGTGTTTGAAGGACTACAGAGGATTAGATTATATTACATTAAAAAAGTTCATGATCAGTGAGAATCTTTTAGAAATTAAAGTCTTCAATAAATTGAATAGCATTTAATTACTTATGGCAATTTGAATAAATAATATTTTAATACATTTTATTATTGAATTGGCCACACAAGCTCTCAGCTGCCACAAAACTCTCCAAATAATGTAAACATACTTCTTTTATATTATGTTTATGTTATGTGAATTACTGATAGTTCAAATTCAGTTATGGCATAAATAAAAAGGTGCATTGGATGTGATATTAGGAAATGGGAGGTCTCATAAAATGAGACTTAGTGCTTCCTTTCAGGTTGGAACAAGATCAAAGTAACTAAATCTCAGTTGTCTAGACTTTTAGCAACAAAGAAAAGACAAGAGGAAGTGAAGTCTAACATAAACACAGATATTATATACTTAATCTTTAAATATTTTGTATCAAATCCCAAAATATTCAAGTAAATAAAAAATAAATTCAGAAAACATTTTTAATTTAAGCAAAAATATGTAAGCATTTTAATAAAATGAAGAAGTTAAAATACTTTAATGATTATGAGTTTATTTCGAACTCAAGCTACTTCTAGTAATAGAATATTTATTTTTGGCTTCTTAAAAATGATGTAAAATCACGTCTGTTACTGCATTCCAATTTAAAATATGTATGACTGTTTTTAAGGCACAATGTTTTTGTGTACTCTGCACCAACAAATGAAATCCATGGAAATATATTTAGGTTTTAAGGTGGATTAAGTAGAATTTCTTTTATCCTAAATATTTAATCAATGCATCTATCCTTTATTTATTTTTTATTTTATCAGAAGGCAGAATTCAGTACGCTTTTACATAAGTCCAGGTTTCCCTTTGTTTCAAAAACACTTACTGTGAATCATTATCTGACATTTTGACAACACAAGTACACTTTAAAATGAGTTGATTTTACAAATTCATAATTTTTGAACTTTGTTTTTCCATAGAGCCTGAATAATTATAACGGATATATTTCTACTTACAAAGTTTAAACAATATGTAATACAATTTTGCATAATCTGTGATAATACCTTCTAAAATTATACAAGAATAAGATGGCTTTCTTTGAAAGTTACAAAGAAGGAAATTTGAAATACTACATATATTAGAATGTTGACCATAACAGGATTCAGCGTGCATATCATTTTATTATCAGAATTATCTGAAATATTTGCAGTTTATATTAACTGAAGAGAGCTGTTTGCATTTATATTATGTAGTATATTTGTCTTTCATTTATTCCTAAAGCAATATGTTCATTATACATATATACATCATTGTTAGAGCACAGACATTATATAATCATGCTGCCATTCAAAATGAAGGTGTCACATTTTTTTTTTTTTTTTACAATCCAATGGCATCCAAAATGCAATATATTGCTATGAAAATGCAAAAATTTTCACAGATTGGCATTTGTAAGTGGGTTTGGTCACAATGAAATGGAATTTTATTTTATACAAATGGAAAAAATTTATCATAAATATATAGACCAATATATAACATTGAAGAACAAGAAGCAGAAAGGAAACAATGCTCTTGCATAAAGATCAATTCTCTTTGCTGCTGTTGGAATAACGGGTTTGGCAGGGGGAGGCTTCTTGTTGTTCTTTGCCTGAGATTTCCCAAGTCCATTGTTGACTTCAATGGGTTTTCCATAGCAGTCATAATTGGATAATTCAAAATCTCTTGGTAAGCTTCCAACAATGCTGAAATCATTTGATCTCAGATCGGACTTAGAAGTACAAACCTTTTTGCATCTAGTCTCACCAACCTGAGAATAAAAATTAAAGACAAAATGTATTTAGAATTTTCCTATTTATAAAACAAATCTCTTCAAGAGAATATTGCTAATTTCCACAAGAGTATATTTGTTTATGCCACAAAGAGCTAACAGAGATAACAGTCAACTGATTGCCTGAATATTTACAGCTCTAAAATGTTGCCTAAATTACCAGGCTTATGTCATGGAATAAACATTTGATTAGTTATTTTATAGTAAGTCAACATTTATTTTTGGTGCTACTAGGCTTATGAGAGTTCTAAGTTACAATATTAATAAATAAACATACATCCTTGCCCCAATATTTAAACATGACAGAGACTATATTACTACAATGTTTGGATTATAGACACTTTTTGGACTTCTAATCTTTGACTTCCCTATATATCCTATTTCCAAATAGGGTGGTTTGTTTATAAATGCCTGAGGCATTTATCCCTCCAATGAGAGAAACTGTGTCTCTAAACCACATTCACAAATAAGAACTTAAAGATGGTCGAAATCATTATGAACCACGTATTTACTCATGACAGGCATTCCTAACGTGGCTGAAGTTGAATTAACCAAACACACACAGAAAATACAAAGAAGTTATGTATTCCTCAGCTAGGCCATATGCTACAGAGATTATTCAGCTATTAATTTCTGAATTATTAAATTTGAATAAATTACCTATAATATATAAAATAATTATAGTTAAACTTTGAACAACATGGGTTTGAACTGTGAGGGCCCACTTTAATATATGTAGATTTTTTTCAATAAATACAATTGGCCCTCCACATCCACAGTTCTGCATCTGCAACCAAATCCAGATCAAAAATATGGTATTCGCAAAACTCGTGGACACGGAGGGTCAACTTTTCATATCCACAGGTTCCACAGGGCTGACTGTGGGGGCTGTTGGTATGCATGGGATTTTGATATTCACAGTGGGTACTAGAGCCAATCTTTTGCAGATAGTGACAGCCGTATTTCATACTGAACTCTCTCTAGCAATCAGAAATGCTCTTAGAAAGATTAGAGGTATAGGCCAACCCTCAATGCCTTAGAATAGCAGGGATATTACAAAAGGCCACAGAGAGGGTGAGCACTTGACTCCCTTGCTTAGTTTTCTCACTGTTCTTAGTAGTGGGTTTTGTGATTCACCTTTGGAACCTTCACTGTTTACTAAGTGAACATTTACTAAGATTTTACTGAAAGAGGAAACCAAGTCATTGTATATTGTTAGTACATCATAGTTATTATAGTTTTTGCTTTATTAGTATAATAAATACATTGACTAATTCTTAGATTCTATTTACATTTACTAGATTATGGCTGGGACAAAAAAACTATACCTAATATCATAAGTAAATCAAATTATTTCCCAGCAGTACTTTAGGTACCAGGAGACTACCCTTAATCTGAACAAACACTAATATATATTTTCTGGACAAGGGGTAGATGACAGTGCTCATAGGTGGACCACAAAAGGACCCAAGTACATTAAGTGAAAAAGCAAGTTCAAATGCATTTACACATCCTTTTCTCATTATACATTTAGATTATTTCTATTTTTTTCCAATCATGAACATGTATTGATGTTATAATTTTAAGCTAGTATACAAGTGCTGGCTTTATTATTATATACTTTATACCACATATATATTTGTAAAATGTTATTGGGTAAGAAATTTTTTAAAAGATGTTTATGTAAATATATTGTAGAAAAAATACATAAATAATGTTGATAAAGAGGAATGGGGATTAAGGAACCAGAAGTTCACCTTTCTGAAAAGTTCATACTTATAAAAACAAAGGAGTACTCTAGCCTCTGCCTAGTCATGTTAGAAAACATGACTCATCACTTATATTGAATTTTTATAAATAAAATCAAAAGTATTAACTATAGAAATGTATTTACTGTAAATCATGTTTTTACATGGCATTAGGTGTGGTTTTAGTATCTGTAAATAACTAAACAAGTGGCCAAACTTGTATGCTATTATAACCTAATTCACACATAAATATTGTAAATTTTCCAATCTATTTTATTTATATAAACATATTCTTCAATTTTTAGCAACTTTATAATTATTTTGGAATACTATCTATACAGTTAAACTGCACATATAGAATGTTATGTTTTTTCATAGAGATTATTTAAATATAGTCAACAGGTCAGTAAGGGAAATATAATTTCTTCAATGTTAAAGCAACAACATAAAAAAGCACTCCAAAAAGCATAAATTGGTTATATTAAGTTTTTAGCCATTTAATTTATTCAAACCTCTCTCAGAGATGTATTTGAAGACTCTTATATTCAAAATGAGTAGGGGTGTGTGTGTGTGTGATGAAGTTCTATTACAGAAGTAATTTTTAATGATATGACACAACTGAATAAGGAGTGAGATTAAGTTCCCTACTGAGAAGTACTCAGAGTTTCTTAAATAGGTCATGATTCATTAACTAGTTGGCCAGTCTCTTTTGTCCCATTTATCACAGATTTTACACAAACATAACTTTCTTTTTTAGTTAAGACTCTCTACACCTTATTATCATATCAAATATATACATAAAAGTACAAAAGAGTTTATAATATAAATACTATTTTAAACAGTTATAATATCACATGAAAAGAATGAAATGAACTGCTCATAAATAAGACAATGACCCTACTTAACACACATTCTTAAAAGCAAATTTGGCTATATTAACCTACAATTAATAATTTCTCAATTATTCATTATTATGAATATGGGTCTTACTTACTTTCATCATATAAACTTCTGTCACTTCTGAAAATTACTGATAACAAAAATGAGATAGTGTGATAATGAAACTGTCAAGAATAAAAAATGATGCAGTTAAAAATTTCCTAATGCTGCAGACTTCAGCCTCTAAGATTTTCTGTGTGGTTCTTTCCACACACATTTAAAAACAAATAACTTTATGCAATAGTTCTTGGTCAGAAGACTTAGGCGTGATTTCATGAAGATAATGGTATCTTGTACAGACATAAAAGTATATTCAGAGGGAATAATTTATATCTATTTTACCAAATTTAAATCAATCCTTATTTTAAAAAACATACCATTACCATAAAAAAAAGTCTCATTCACACAGGAACAACAGCTTTTGTTTTTTAATTTATTCAAAATTGTGGGCATGGATACTATTTTTTCTCTTATTCATAAAGTCTTTGTGTATGACACACACTAGGAGTTGGGAATAGGGTGATGTTAAAAACAGTAGGTCCTCAACTGTTTCATTGAATAAAAAAAGGAATATGTGAACTAACAAACAAATTAGTGAGCAAAACATTGGAAGAGCTGAGAAAGCCCCACCTTTAGGGGAAAAAAATAAAACTCAAAAAATCCCAGACAATTTTATATGTATAATGACATATTTTTGCATTCAGGCCACAAATTATAAAATGCTCATACTAAAAATTAGATTAAATTATCATTTATCATTTATTGAGGGTAGGAGAAACAGGGTCTCACTCTGTTACCCAGGCTAGAGTGCAGCAGCATTATCATAGCTCACTGCAGCCTCAAACTCTTAGGGTCAAACGATTCTCCTACCAGGTGAGTAGCCAGGACTATAGGCACACGCCACCACACCCAGCTAATTTTTCTATGTCTTTTTAAAGATGGAGTCTCACCATGTTGCTCAGGCTGGGCTCAAGTGATCCTCCCACCCCAGCCTACCAAACTGCTAGGATTACAGGTATGAGCCACCACGCCTGGCCTCATTTATCATTTTATACCTTTTTATCATTCTTTTCCTTAGCAAACACAGTATTATTTTATAAATCAGCTTCAAAAGTTTTATACAATCCAAATTTCATTGCTTCCATTAATTATTATTGGTATTCTGTCTAAAAATAATGACATCTCATCTGAAATTATTGGGCAAAAGTATGTAATTATATTTTTCACTGCAAAACCACTGAATTAAAAAAGACAACAATTTAAAATTTTCAATTTTTATATTTTCTTTCATGTTTTAATATGTAACAATGTTATGAATGTATCAAGTTATACATTTGATATATGTAATTTCTGAACTCATATCATTGTTTTGAAGCCTGTCTAAGGATACAAATATTTTATCGGTACAATGTTTATTTTGGAAAGCATATTTTGTCCCATAAGGAATAAGAGTAATTTATATTTATTTCTGAAGATTAAAATTTCTGCCAACTCTTAACTTTCTAAGCATCTCTCTTTGACTTTATAGCAAAATGTCATAGCAGTTTAAGAATCCAATCAAGTGTATTTCCATTAGCAGCTAAAAACATAGAGAATTAAAATACAAACGTTCTTAAATGTGTTTAACTTTTATTCATTAGGTAATTATTTTAGTACTTGAAAGATAAATTTAAAATAATATAATTGGGTTTAATATCTCATGGATCCTCTTCTCTTTTAGATATATGTTCATAAATAACCTTAATATGCTCTACAATGCTCCAAAAACCTGATTTAATTAGTCTCCTTCCATCAATATCCCACTTGATGGAATATATTAAGATACCAGAATCATTTGCACAGAGAGAATTTCTGCGGTTATTGAGGCTCCATTACACACCAGAGAATGAAGCTGGTCATGGCATTACTGAAATCGAGCACCTGTTCTCTGGAACATCTGTGTGTTCTGAGTCCAGATCTCTTAACCAGCGTTCAAGTTAGAGGGGATTAGTGGGCTGGAAATGCTAGGAAGTGGTAAAAGATGGGGAGATACAAAAGGCGGGGTAGGTAGATAGCGTCAAAAAACAGAGTGACCTCCTCCATATAATGTAAGATCTTAGCTAGTCCTCCTTCAATTTCTGGCATGGAGAAATAAGTATATGTTTATTATTTAGGAGAAGCAAATTTCTCACAAAGAGTATGCTTCTAGTACCAGTTCCCTGATGTGCTAAAGCATGTCCTTAAGTAGGCCCATACCTCTCCTAGGTACTATTTAGCTTCTTAGACTTTGGTGGTAACAGAGATGCAAGTAAAATGTTGGAAAATGGAACCATAATTTCTCTGAAAGGGTGTTTGCCCAGTGTACAATAAGTCTGAAATGGCCCAGTAGATAGAGCAGTTATAATTTTAAGAAAAGTGTCAAGAGTAGTCCACTGATATACCTATTCATTAATAATTATCAGCGTGTGTAGACAGGGTATAGGTACAATGAGAATACTGAGCCCTTGAAAATCATAGAGGACTTCCGCTTCCAAGAACATGGAGTAGACACATTTTCCCTATTCCTCCTGTTAAGGTCAGGAGGAAAAACTCTGGACATTATATAAAAAAAAAAAAAAAAGCAAAAAAACATAAGAAGACTATAAAAGTTAGAAAAAAAACAGGCAGATCAGCTAGGGACCTCAGGACCCAAGAAGCCACATGGTGGAGAGTTCCTGTATTTCCTTTTTGCCTCATATATCCCAGATTTAGAGCTGAAGGAGCTGGCAGCTAGAAATGCCAATGGATGCAGACAAAAAAGCCCCAGATATATCCCGATCCATCTAGCTAGAGGATAAATAAAGGGGCAGCCCAGCAATACAGAATGTTTTTAGACAATAGTTTCTTTAATCCAGCCAAATACTACAGAAAAAACTGTGAGCTCATCCCACATGCCAGCAAAGCTGCAGGGAGGAGATGAGCCTCCACTTTCAAGAGGCTTAACGTAGCATCCCCACATCCCCACTGAAGAGGTGTCAGAGAAAGTCAAGTGGGGAGGCAGGACTTCCATCTTTGTAGACCAGTAAGGAGGCCCCAGTCTCTGCTGCAGTGTGAGTGGAAACCATATAGGGAGCATGGACCTCCGCCCACGCCCAGCAGTAACAAGATGCTCCTCCTCTTCCACACTGGGGTGACATCACAGGAGGCTGTGAGAGCCTGGACCACTCCAAGGGGTCATGAGGGCACCTCCCCTGCTGTGCTGGTAGAGACCACCCAGAGTAACAAGTATCTAAAAAATACGTATGTGGTGCACTTGTCCAGCACCTAAGTGGTATTTGACCTAAGTGTTTTGAATGTTTTCTAAACAGCACGTTTTTCAAAAAGTGTGTTGTGCTCAGTTCCTTTTGATCTGTGAGAGAAATACAGGTGAATGCCAATTCCATCAAACCTTTACACACAGAGAAAAGTATCCCTCTCCCGACGCTGTCGACAAGACGTGGGAAATCATTTTGTTGAATAATTTCATTCTTACCTGCAAAGTGCTAATATGAACAGGAGTCCCTGTACCGTTCACAGTATTCTTTTTAGGCACGTTTCCACCTTTCCCATCTGCTTGCTCAGCCTTAGCAATTCTGGCTTTTTCTGCTTCCACCCTTTTGGGGTTGTTCAACATCACCTGGACCACGGCATACTCCACCAGTGAGGCAAACCCGAAGAGAAGGCAGGCGATGAGCCAAACATCGAGAGCCTTCACGTAGGACACTTTGGGGAGCTCGGCAGCAAGGGTCGTGCACTCAGAGGCCAAGCTGAGGACTGAGAAGATACCTATAGAAACAGAAACAGGAACTAAAGTTGCTTTTTATCCCTATATAATGTTCTGCAATCATCACTTTTAACTAAATCCCTCTCCAGTAACTTTCAGTGGACCATGAACAATTTATCGGGTCTCTTTAAAGCTCAAAGACTAGAAGAAATAATCAGTACATTCTTTCTATCTAGGGATTTATTGATTATGATTGGAGATGTTGATAAATGCTTAGCCTTTAAAAAAAAATAGAAATAGACCAAGGTGTGAAAACACAATGTGGATCTGTTTTAAATTAAAGATGTCTAAAATTCTTCTATAGAATCTCTGAGGAAGCCACAGAGCTCGCTGATTACAGAGGACTATGTATTTTATTTTTCAGCTTTGTTTTAGATAGAGTTCAGATTACAGAGCTAAATGAATGCCCCATAAACAACTAAATCAGAACAAGAATATAACGTAGAACGTAATTTTCTGATAAGGTTCACAATAAGAAAAAAATTCTAATAGAGAAGACAAAGTAGAGAACATTCCTGATTATTTCAGGGAAAACAAATGATTCCAGCTTTTCAAGCAAAAGAATTCCAGCTGAAAGCTAGCATATTATATATCAATTTAGGTAAAGTAACTGTAAATCTCCAAAGAAGAATTTCAATAATTTCTCTCTCTTTCTCTTCCCACTTGCCACACTCCCTCCTGTTCTCCTTTCTTTCTTTTCTCCCTTCTATCATATTTTCAGGAGACGGGATGATTACAGAAGGCCTTCCAAGTCCTATAATGGATTTGATACCATGTTTGGTAGAGAATATTAAGAAACTTTAAATGTGGGGCAGAGAAATGACATCACATCAAATTACATTACATAAAAAAAAGTGCTTCAGTAGTATTATTCTGCTATGGATATACAAAATCAATAGAAAAAGAAAATACAGTAGTTCAGGAAACAAAGCATAAGAAAATGAAGGCCTAGATTATAATAGGATTGATGTGAAAGGATTTTGGAGTAAACATTTGGAAAGATTTGGTTACTGACTCAAGAGGGAAGGAAAAGACTGAGACAAAGTTTTGAGCAGGATGACTGGAACAATATCCACGAAAGATGGGAAAATGAGGCTATAGAAAAGCTGGTGACTTTGGCAGGAAAACATTGAAAGGTTAAAGGCCAAGACATAAAACGCCATGATCTTGACATGGCATAGTGCACCTGCGAATCTGCAAGAACTTTTTGAAAAGGGAAGATTTTTTAGCCAATATCATTCAGATGAAGGTCATGTGGAAAAGGGGGAGGACTTCATGAGGCAAATATGTTTGGGTGTCAGAGAAGGGGGATCAAAGAAACAGATGAAGGGACTATATTTAAAATTTCTATCAAGATTTTTATCATTCCAAAGACAAAAGAATAGAAATGGATTAAGTTAAGGAGGAGAGGAAGGTGAACATGCACCATGTGCCTTATCCTCAGGAAATCATATTATAATAGGAAACACCCATTTGCTTTTTCTACCCTAAAATAAGAAATCTGAGCAAACAATATTACTTTGGACAAATATTTTAGCAGTATCACAAAATAGCCTTCAAACAGGATTAATTCATTATTAAATTGTGCATACTAAAATTCTGTCTATTATTTTAATAAATTATAAACCAATAGAAAGAAATGTAAATCCATCATTCACAAAAGTATGGATTTTTATAATGTTAATACTATGTTCTTAATAAGTTATCTCCATGCTCCTCTTTAATAAATTCTAAGACTTCTTGGTATAAGATTTCAAAAACATGTTGAAATTATATGAACCTCATTTGTCAGAATACTTCCTCCATAGTATAAAAATAAATCAAGCCTAGATTTCAAATCAGGGAAAATGTCATAAAATTGATATTAATTCTTACAAATAGATTTAAAGTCTTAAAGTTCTATGAAAAGTTAAAGCTAACAAATAATATAAATTAAATTATTAACAAATAAGCTATATATAGAGGTTCAATTGAATGAAATGTTCCATAAACAATTCAACATTAACGTTATTTCACTCATCAATGTGCAGTCGGAATTTTATAGTAATAAAATCATCTCAATTATTCTAGGTATATATAGTAACCTCTATGATTGTCTGTGTAATATCCAGAGATTTCTTGCCCAACTAATCTCAGAGGAAGAATCTACAGAAAGATTCCTTAACAGTACATACACTACCAGTATACTGGTGAAAAGAGAAAAATCAAAAAGTAGGAAAACAAAAGAAAACAAAAGGAAGGAAGGAAAGAAGGAAGGGTAAAAAAGGAAAGGAAAAGAAATGGAAAGTAGAGAAAGTAGAGATAGTAGAAAATTCATTCAGAAGTGCTGCTAAATTATCTTAGCGTATTGTCATTTCATAACTTTTTAGTCAAAGGATATTAAAATGAAAAGGAATTGTGACCTGAATTATTAATCTTTTTATATTTATAATTGAAAGTTATTTGTTAAAAAATATATTCCCTTTAGCAACAACTAAAATATCTTATGTACCAGGAAAAAGAAGTGCTACAGGATAATTTACTCCATAGTTACTTGCACAGATACTTCCATACTTAGAGAAATAACTTAAGACAAGAGTTGTTAACTAAAATTCAGAGGGGAAACTTTGATGCTTGTTAACAATGTAAAAAGTGAACCAAAAAAACACCAGTGGAAAAATAAAAGTAGAATACAGAACTAATTTTTTAAAAAAGCGAAATGAGTTGAGAGTAAAGTAATTACTTTATGCTATATGTTTTCTCCTAACTTTTAGAAAATAGAAACTGTGGGCCATAACAGAAAGAGATTGGCAAACTGTTTTGTTTTTCAATTCTTTGGAAGAATGTAGGGGGGAAAAGTAGAAAAAGAAAAGATATGCTGAGTTGAAACAGCTATGTCAGCTCCATATCCTGAAACTTAATCTGAGTCAATAGTATGATTTCTTTTTTCTTTTTAGATAAAATTAGAAATGTGTAGGTCTAATAACAGACCTTTGAAATACCTGCAGCATAATTCTATAATTATAGTTGGAGATTTTAATACCTCTCAACAATAACAATAATAGTAACTAGATAAAAGGGATAAAAGATTTCAACAGCACTATCAACCAACTTGACTGTAATGGTATTTACAGAGCACAGCACCCAACAATGACAAATATACATTGTAAATGCTCATGATGGGGTTACCTGGAGGCATATGCTAGGCTGGGCTCTTAAAAAAAAAGGTCTCAACAAACATAAAAAGATTGATAGCAAAGAGCATATTCTCTGACAAAAAATAGAATTAAACTAGAAAGCAATTATATTCAGCTACCTAGAAAAACTCTAAATACATTTCTAAAGAATCCATGAGCCAAAGAAGAAATCACAAGGGAAATTAGAAAATATATTTTAACTGAAAGATGAAAATATAATATACCAGTATTTGTGCATGGAAGCTAAAGCAATGCTTACAGGGAAATTTATAACTCTAAATGCTCATGTTAGAAAAGAAGAAAGATCTAAAATCAATTGTCTGAGTCCCACTTTAAGCATTCAAAGAGCAATCAACCTAAAACCAAAGTAAGTAGAAAGGAAATAATAAACTTAAGAACTAAAATAAATAAAAAAGAAAATAAACAAATAGAGAAAATTAATGAAATGAAAACTAAAAGCTAGTGCTTTGAAAATATCTATCAAATAAAAAAGCCTTTAGCTAGAGTGATCTAGAAAAAAAAGAATTTAACAATATCAGGAATGAAAGATGGGATATCACTACAGCCAGACATTAAAAGGAAAAGGGAGTACTGAAAACAAAACTCATCTAACATCTAGAAATCAATTGGTATAATTCACCAAATAAGAGAAGGTAGCCCACATAAATGTTTAAATATCTACCCACTTTCCTCTCTCTGTGCCCATATATTATACTTACTCTGCCTTCTCTCCTGATCCTGTGCACCAGGGATGAGCTAACTATGACCCAATCTGGCCCACTACCTATTTTTATAAATAAAGTTTTATTGGAACACATCCACACCCACTCAGTTACATATTGTTTATGGCTGCTTCAGCATTACGACAGCAGAGTTTGATGGTGTGACAGAAACTATATGGCCCACAAACCTTGAATATTTACTATCTGGCCTTTTATAGGAGTTTGCTGATCCCTGAGACAAACACATTTTGTTCCCAGCAAAGGCCAATCTCTCCATGTCCTAGATCTCATCCCCTCTCACTTTCTCAAGGACACTGATCCTCCACTTTTTCTCTCTCTCAGTTTTTCCTTCACCACTGGTTGTCTCCCATCAAAAATACACATACTATGATTTTGTCTACCTCAACAAAAGGAAAAACCTTCTCAACTCCTATTCCCACCCCAGCTATCTCCCCATTCCTTTTCCTTTTACAGCTAACAATCTCCAATGAGTTGTTTATACTGAATGTCTCTAGTTCGTCCCCTCCTCTTCTCCCTTGAAGCCACTCCAACCAGGCTTCCCCCTTCTCCTCACTACATGGAAACTGTCCGTGTCATGAACACCAATGATCTCCTCAGTTTGTTTAAACTAATGACAATCTTTAGCCCTAAACTTACTTGTCCTATGAGCAGTTGGTTGATTGCTGCCATCACCTAGAAACACTTTCTCCATTTGATCTCTAGGAAATCACACCATAATGGTTGTTCCTCATTTTTCTCGGTCCTCTCAGAAGTAGACTTCTCTACTGATACCCACTCCCCTGTGACTCCTTCAGTCTCATTGCTTTACAGACCATCTATATTCTGAAAAATCTTACATTCTTACTTTAGTCCTAAAATCTCCAAGAAACCCTAGACTTGTACATCCAACTGCCTGATATCTCCATGTAACAGACACCTCAAACTTAATAGTATGTCTGAAACAAAGCTCCCTGTCTGCCTGCCTTCGCGAACCCACTCTACTTGCAGCTTTTCCCATATCAGTTAGTATCAATTTCATCTTGATAGCTTTTCATCAAAAAAACCTTGAACCTTGACTCTACTTTCTTAAATCTGACATGTAATGCATCTACAGATATATCTTTTATCTCCACCCTCACTAGATCCATCTTTGAACATTTATCAGCACCTGCACTATAACCCCCCTCCCCTGGCCAAACCAGGATTATTTACCTGGATTACTGCAATAGCTTCCTAACTGCTTTTCTTGCTTCCACCATTGCTCCATGTCAGTCTGTTCTCGACAAAGTAGGCAAAGAGACCTGGCTAAAATTTAAGTTAGATCATGCTCAAAAGCCTTTAAGGGCTTCATACTGCACTCTGAATAAAAGCCAAAATCATCAGCATGCTTTCAGAGGTGGTATGTTATCTTTCTGACATCATCTCACTCATCTCCCTTCAATTAACTCTGCACCAGCCACACTGGCCTCCTTGTTCCCGAACACCCAAGCATGCTCCCTCCTCAGGAATGCAGCATTCGAGGATCACTGTCCCAGCCCACTCCTTCCTAGACATTCATGACCCATATCTTCAACTCCTCCATTTCTTTATTAACTATTTATTGGCTGTTTATTTTGTTGACTGCACCTCCATCTTCTTGAATAGCACCTAGCACAGAATAAATACTTGTTGAATGAATCAAAATATGTAAAAGTGCTTTGCAAACTGGAGAGTAATATGTGAATGCAGCATATTTTAATTCCTGAATGCATAATATGGGCTTTGCACTCATTTTCTCAATCCTCCCAGTTACACCAGGGAAATATCATCCCTCTTGATATTTCAGCAGAGTCATGTTTAAAGAAGTTAAAATCTGCTGTCCCAGTTGTCAGAGCCAGTAAGCATGGGGCTAGAATTCAAACCCAGGTTGACTTTAGAGATGGATTTTCAGCCATTAAACACTTGTGTCCCATACACCAGCTCTCCCAAATGTAAGGTGACAGCTCAAGAACCTCATATCAGAAATCCTGCAGTGAATGGAGATTCATGAGAAAATTCCTTTAAGGATGTCAGAGATTGAGATGTCCCCAGAGTATTCTTGGAAACCTGACATTTATATCCCTACATGAACATAAGATACTTCCAATAAACAAAAAATGATTATTAATGATTATTTTGGAGAAAATATAGGGTATTTCTAAATCCAGTGTTTTGGACTTTTATACAGTATAATATAATACATAGTTAATTTTCATTCACTAAAAGAATTAATCTATTAGTTGTCATTGTCTTCATTGCTGATACACAACCCTTAAGATTAAATTTCCCACATTTTTGGTTATTAAGATACAGATTTGGTCTTCATTATTTTTATTGATATAAACCCCAAATTTCTTATTTAAATAAAATTATCATTTCCACTGCTTCTTTCCTGGTTTCCTACTCTTTAAGATCTGTATTTCATTTAATTCCTTCAACAAGTCAGGAGGTAATTTGCACAAGGCCTTCTTGATAGAAGAAAAAAATTACATGTAGTAACCAATCACTCACTGAGAGATGAGAGCCATCACAGCTTTACTTACAGGAGTTACAGGTGATATTCAGAAAATACAAACACATACACACACACTGTAATAAAGAATTTAAAAGCACTCAAAACAATCAGAACTTGTTACAATGTCCATATTTTGAAGTTTATTCACTTCACCCACAGGAATGGCTCTTGCTTATTTCCTCAAAGATGTTTTAATCCTTATACAGACATGATTTTCAGAAAACTGGCTAATGGTGTTTCTATGTCACAGAAGATTCAATATAACAAACTGGAGAACATGAGCGTTTCAGGGAGACAACCAGCTCGGACTCTCTCTAGCCACCCCTGCGATATATCACATGATAATCAGTGCTTAAGAAAATGATGCAGGATATTTTTAAAAATAAATTATTTTACTATTCCTTGACTATACAAGTATGGGATAGTATATACTACTGTTTAGAAAGATTTCCATAAAAATAGTTATTTGCTTTCAACTTTGACACTACCGAAGATTTTAGACTTTAGTTATCTGTGAGAATCAATTATTACTAATTATTTTATGACAGAAAAAGTAGATTAACTGCTTAAAATTTCCTGAGGACACAAAAAGAAAACCTTAGCTTAATGACAGAGTGTGTAAACATTGAGAAAATCTAGTTCAATATCAAGTTTTAAAGAAAGCCTAAAAAAATAATAAAATAGGTTGCCATCAATTCTAAAACTCATTGTTTCAAGGTAGTTGATCATATAGTGAGTTAGATAAAGACAGAACATATTCCTGACGTGAGAGAGACGCATGGAACACTTTACCCAGGGGCACTCTGGCAGCGCTGGCATCCGGGTTGATCCAGAAGGAAAGCCAGGAAAGAACAACAATGAGCAGGGTCGGGGCATAGACGCCCATCATGTAAAACCCGACCTGTCTCCTCAGGGTGAAGATGACTTCCACACAGGTGTAGTAGCCTTCCAGAAACAAACACATTAAAAGTGTAAGGTTCTCACCCACATACAACTGCAAAAATCAACAATGTGCCTGTATATATATGGCTAAGTCACCTCTAGTTGAGGCAACTTCTCAAAGTAAACTCCTCAAAAAAAGGGTTTTTTTTTCTTTAAAGATATATAATTTATGTGATCTAAAAGGGTGACATGGAACCAGTTTTGCCTGACCTTTCACAACTTCATTATGTCATTGAGAAACAGATCCCACATGCTGCTCCACAATGTCAGTGTCTAGGCTTTTCCGTCTTTGTTCAGAAAATTTGCAATAGGGTTGAACTTTCCCTTACCCATGGGTACTCTCAGGGCGAATGATCTGAAGGAGTCATACTGGGAGCAGTAAATCAAAGCAGAACAAGTCTAAAAAGAAACACTCCTGGACTGCATGTTGTCAGGGTAATTTTTTAGCCACATGTACCACTTCTTGTCTAGAAACGATGGCAGTCCACAATAATGCTTATGTACAGTTAAACATTACAAAATTAAGAAAGTATTAGAAGTAAACATTAGCAAGGATAAGAAATAAATGTTTTCAGTCCATGTACATAAAAGGTTGTTACATGCAAATATCTGATATCCCTCTCAATTTTCTCCCCTCCTCCACCACAGCCCTCAAATGTACTCAATTGAAGGAAAGAACTTTCATTTTCACATACTCAGACAAATGCAGAAATTGCTTTACACCCTAATTCCAAAGTGGCCATGACATCAGCTAGTCCCCCAAATTAATTACAAATTCTGGGCGGCCTCATAATTGCTTTTGCTGCCTTGACAAAGAAAAGTAGTGGCACAAATATTCTCACAGCACTGCACTTAAATAGAAGATATATTTCCAGATGTTTGAGATTATATGTTAAAGGTTTTTGTCCTTTCAGTTAGCAATTTAAATGTAATATTTGATGCCTAAAATAGGTAATTCAGATAAGAATGTCATTTACCATTTAACAAAAGTAAGGTTATATGAAAATACCAAAAAGTTAAAATATCTCCAATTGTTTTCAATTTACACAGTACATAATTCTTTTCAAAACAGTGAAACAAATGAACAGTGAATAAATGAAATAATTATGGGGGGAAGAATAATGTTACTATTTACTATTTTATAGTTTAAAAATAATATTTATCTAGTCTTCCTAATTGGGAGCACTATACATACTTCTGACACTAAGATAATCTTCATATTTATTCATTAATAATACCTCACACAGTACTTGCACATAATAGGGTCTTAATAAGTGTTGAATAAAAGAATGGCTATTTACATCCTCCGAACAAATAACTTAGATTAGAAATCCATCCTTTTTCTAATGTGAATTATAATCATTGCTACTTCTGAGAGGTTAGAAAGATAGTAGAGCTAATATATAACAAAAATAATTCATTGATTTGAACTGAAGTAAATTCTAATTATGCCAAAAGTTTCCAGATTATATCAAAGAAATGCAGAGTGTTTCTTTTTAAATTTTTAATTCCATCAAAACTAGGCAATATATTAAATCATTCACAGGTTTTAAAAAGATACAAAAAAAAAAAAACAATGAAAAATGTCCCTCCCTTTTCTGTTTCCCACCATTCATCTTACCTTCCTGCCTGAACAAACAAGAACATATGTTTCTAATTAACAATCATGCATAATATTTTGAAAATATAATCTTTCATAAGTACAACTGCTGTAATTAGGAAGGCTCACACTATTTCCTAACAGTGAGTCTGAAGTACCTTGCTTTGTGATAGCATCACTTTTTCAAGGTAATTTTATCTTCACCTAGTGCACATGAAATGTATTTCTCAACAAATTATATATTTTTAGGTAGCCTCAGTTTTCACAGATATTGTAACAATTGACTATAAAGTAGCACGCTTTAAAATGCAGTTTTGCATTCCATCCCACTATGTTTAAATGACAGCCAGAGAGTAACATGAGTCCTGTGTTCTGAAGCAAGTTTCCACCATGTCCCTTTGATGAAGGCATCCACAGAGAGGAGCTTCATGAGACTTGGGTGCATTTAGCAGTAAAATACATGCTTGGATATTATAGTGATTTGCACCATAAACTTTTATGAGAAACATTTCTTGATCTTTTTTGATCTTTTCCTAGCACTGTTACATTTATGAGAGGCAGGTGGGCAGCTAATTGATATAAATGTTCATTGGCCAAATTCAATTTACTTTCTATTTCCTGTGAAGTTTTGTTTCATTATTCACTCAGGCATCCAATTTAAGTATTTTTGTATACTTGTTTTCCTATATGTTTCTCCACCTTTGCTATTTCTACAATCACGAAAAAGCATAATTTTGACAAAGTTAATGCTGTCATTGTTTCTGTACAAATTAAAGAAAATATGTCATTTTTTATATATTGCTCATATATATACATATATATATTCTTTCTCACCATTCTACATTGTTAAGCATTCCATATATTTTGAATATCCTATTTTTCTAAATAGATTTCTAAATATTATTCAAATATTAAAATGTTTCACTTACATTCATATGTGTGATTCATATAAATGCTGACGAATTACCAGAAACATTGTAAGTGCCAAAAAATGTTGTTAGACAAAAGTTTTTTCATTGTTGTTTTCTGTAGCTAATGAGATTTCAGTGATTTATTTATGACTCAAAAAATACCACACAAAAAAGCTTATAACTCTTGAGTAATCCCCCAAATTCTCTCTACCATGGCACATTTTATTTCCTTCTAAGAATTAAATGAACTACATTTACTTCGTTTACTTGTTTACCACATTGGATAATGGCTTTCTAAAGAGCAAGGACCTGTCTTTTATTTACTACTGAGTCCCCAAATGGAGATTTTTAAAAGTAGGGCTTATATGTAAAAAAAAAAAAAAAAAAAAAAAAAAATGAACCCGCCCCCCCACCAGGATTTTCAATGCTATTACATAACTTTATGTTATTACCTAAAATTACAAATAAAACTGCTAATTTTATTTTCACCTCTGGATGAAGTTTAAGTCTTCAATAGGGTCTCTTTCATATTTCTCAAAACAATTTAGACACTATTCATTCTGAAATGTTAAGCATATAATATGGATGCAGGTAACTATTTTCAAAGTACAACAGGAGTACACAGGTAGTATAGCAATGTCAGACTCACTATCTCAGCACATCACTTAGAAACAGCCTGACCTTGGGCAAATCTCTTTGCTCCATTAGCCTAATGTGTAAAATAGATATAATAAAGGTACTTAACTCATAGGATGGTTGTGAGGATTAAATTATATAATTCTTGCAAAGCACTTAAAATATTGCCCAGTATAGTAAGAATTCAAAAAGGTATCTACTAAATGTCTTCTTACACAACAATCCCAAAAGGATTTTTCTTGGCTTTCAAGATTATTCTTTACATTATTAGATGAGTTATAAACATCTCTAAAAACTGTAGTCTTCTTAATTTCAAGGAGTACAGATGGGAGAAAGAATACTATGCCTAGTCCCAGTCCCATGGCTGACACTAACTTGCCTGGTGACATTCAATAAGTCATTTAGTCACTCTGCATTTCAGTTATTTTGTGTGTTAAGTGAAGGAACTGGCTCGGAATTATCAGTAAGATCACTGCCATATCTAACAATTTATGTATCTATGATCTGTTCATTGAATACTTTGATGGTCAAATTTTTAAGAGCTCTCTATTTTTATTTTTAAAAAACTTGAGAATTGTTTAGCAATATATTTGATTGTTATCTCTCTTATCCTAATATACTATAAGCTCTAAGAGAAAGGACTACTTATATATAAATATTATATAATCTGTTAATGTATTTGAAAGTCAACAAGAGATGCTTATACAGATTTTATACCCAAGTTGCCTAGTGTTGTCTTTATTACAACACTGTAAATATGCAATCATTCTATCTCTTATTTTAGTATCATGGGAATGTTTTAAATTATATTTTGCCATTGATGATGTCATGATGGCAGCATTCTAGCTGAAACATCTGATCTCTCTAAATTCTACACAATTATACCATATACATTTCATTATTGCAAATTCAACATAAATATTGCAATAAAGTTAAACTTTAATTATATCTATTCTTAGATATCTTTTGTCATGATTTACTTCCTGAGACAGAATTAAAATTGTGTGATAATTTACAAGATGAACTGATTATTACTATTGATATAATGATCAAAATTCCATGATCTTCTTATTTATATTGCTAAGTGAAATAACGCTATATTCAACATCTAAAACCTCAATAACCAATAGCTACCAGGAGAGACTGAAAAGCTGAACACTAATCATATTATGACCATATTGAGTAGTGAGTACTGTATTTTTTGCAAAAGCTTAATGTAATTTAATGAATGAGTTTAATTTTTTGTGCTTTTCATAATTGGCTGTTCCATGACCTAGGCCAAGAAGACTGTACAGGGAATATTTTCCAATTATTTCACACTGTTATAGCTTCCTGCATAGAACAAAGATCAATGCTTTTTAAAACTAAGAATATAGGCCAACACAATCTAAAAACTGCCCAAAAGACAATGAGTGAATATAAACGGATTATATTGTTCATGTCTAAATGGTTAGCCCCAAATTGAATCTTGTCCAAAGTAGAATTTTTTGGCAACATCTAAGAAAACCGCTGCCTGGGACAGTTTGCATTACTAAAATAAAAAATTGTAAACCTCTATACTACCAGAATTACATAAAGAAAAGCATATCTATCCAGTTATTAAAAGTTCAAAAAATTTTAGTGAAATGTCATTCTGTGAAAAACTTAAACATATGAATGTAAGGATAAACTACTTTTACTAACCTTATTTTTTTAACTAGTTTTCTTCTACTCTTCCCTTAGCATATATTAATTAAAATGAATCTTTGAAATAGGACTTAGTTTTATTTAATTTAGAGACTATTACTTACCAGTGCCTTTATAGTATTTCGTACAGTTGCCATATTCAATATCCTCCTTTTTAATATCAAATTGAGGCAAGGCAATTTTTTCTAACTGAACAGGATCCCCTGACTGCCAGATGAATCGTAAATCATCAGTTGTATAACCAACTATAACAAAAATAAATAAATAAATATGGTTATCAATGCTCTTTAATATTTTAACAGTCTACATATTAAACATAGCAAAGTTAAGAAAACAGGATCTTCCCGTATGAAATTGTGGTTAAAAATGTAAAAAGGTAAAATCTATGGCCGCTAATTATAATATTAGCATAACAGTTATAGATGATCATCCTAAAGAACATGTAAAAATAGTCAGCATATTGCAAAAAGTTAAAGTCCTAGGGCATCATATACTATAGTTATTCATTTCTCTATGTCAGAATTCTTTAGTGTCATCCATAAAAAGGTAATAAATAGGTGTTGAAAGCTTTCTGGATGTATACATTTACAGTCATGGAATAATTACCTGTTATTTTCTAAAGAAATGTAAGCATTAAAACAATTTTTTTGAAGAAATTACAGCAAACTTCCCTGAAGAAGTTGCATCACCACAGAAGGGCTATAAAACAATCCCTCAAATGGACATGATTACAGCATCATTTCAGCATCCAGAAGTACACATTTTGGGCTTAGGTAATATGGCTACAATTCAAGAGGTTTCACAGCGTACAGTAGTGTACCATTGAATGCTAGAGTGCATGTATTTTTTAAAGCTATACTTTAGTGCATCCAGTAATAGAATGAAAATGTAATACACAGTTGGAATACAAGTACATGTTGACACACAGGCCTATGTAGATATATAACACATACAAAAACACGTATATATATACATTTATATTGCAAAATCTCATTTTACAATAGAGTTAGAAAGCAATAAATATTTGCTAAGATTTGGGATTGTACTTCAGTACATTTTTTAAAAAACAACAAATAACACTGAAGTAACTTTAAGCATATAATTTAGCAAGCATATGCAATATATTTTACAAAGGTATTATTCTTTATTCCGAAGAAATAGGTCATCTTATATAGTTATTCAAGCTAAACATTCCTTACAACATTAGTGTTAATTTTTTAAGGTTGATGTCCTACTTTTATTTTCAAAAGATAAGCATCATAGTAAATTAATTAATATATTTTATAGATAAATAATAATATCAATTAATACACCTAGTGTATCTTTTACAAACTGAAAAAAATATATTGATCATAGAAACATAGGCCATCTAATTTGTAAATGTTTTTTAATGTTTTTAATAGAAAATGAATGTTTGGTTGGATTTATAGAATATTTTTCAATTTTTTCCCAATTTTCTTCTATGAAAATGTAGTTTTAATGTCAGAAAAGTTATTTAACTTAGGAAATCATTTTGTCTTTTACCTTGCCTATATTACTAATTCAAATGAGGGTAGCAATCGGAGTAAGTTAGAAACGTATACCTACATTGAGTGAACAGAAATCAGACGAGTAAAAAAAGGATTTATCTTAAGACAAATTAATATAGAAAAAGAATAATTATAATCTCTCTAAATAGACTATTCTAATGACTATTTGTAATCAAAAGCATTAGTTTTAGCACTGTTATCTAAGATATCAGAATGTACTGCTCAGAAATTTTAAACATTTTATATCCATAGTCACTTATGTTCTCATTTACATACAGCTCTCGAGTTGCATCTTGCAACGTTGTGTATCCATGGGAAACAAAGTCAAGTCCAAAGGGCATGAAAGAGTAATAGATAACCTGAAAGCAGAAACAGGGGTCTTAGAAATCATTTAATATATTTCTCTGTGATCCACTGACTTTAAAAGGAAAACATAAATATACAAAAAATATACAAATATTAATTATAAAACAGTACCTCATGCTGACAAGAACATCTCCATCCCGAAAAATAAAGAGGAGGATATTTTCCTGGGTTACATCATGAAAATTGGCACTTTTTTCATTTGCAAAAAATAAGTCAGGTTTCCACAAACACTTATACATCGTGGGATCCACTGTCAGGGCATCTGAGCCCCTAAAATCACTAGGAAGCTTCAGCCTGGGATCATTCCATTTTTGTCTCAGGAAGATGTTAACTCTATAGTCCTGGAAAAAAACATATATGTGTGCATGTGTATGTTTATTGCTATTTTTATTCAGCCCCAGAATAAAAAGGGTCTTAACAATTAGCAACACAAATATTTTTGCTTTTCCAACATCAACCAGGATTACTACAGCTCAGTCACTAAATGAGAGCTTCATTAACAGCATGAAAAGACTTTGTCTCTATCTAATTACTCTCTACAGACATTCCATAGCACTTGCTAGCTCTGATGTCAGAATATAACATTATGGATAATTGCTTTACGTTTATACAAACACCAATTATTCCAGTTGGTTAGGTGACAATATCACAAAAGCATGAGAACTGATAAATATTACCATCATTCTTCCCCAAAAAAGAATAAAATTTATTTTAGAATAGATAAGAAGCAAAGAGAACTATTTCTATTTCTATTTGTCTTTTACTAAGTAGCACACTACAAAAAAGTTACATACATACATAAACACACACACGCACGCACACACATGCACATATATTCTTGTGAAGGTAAAAGAAAAACTATCCTTGACTACTTACACATGTAAATGACTATAGAGAGAGAGTTTGAGATAGTCAAATGAGATTTGAATTATGCAAAACAGATCAGAGTAGATGCAAAATTTATAAATACTATATTATAATCAACTACAGTTGAAAAATATTTTTGTATCTACTAGCTCATTAGTATATCTCAGTTATTTGCCTATATCTAATAATTTTAAAACTTTATAAAAACTGAATTATATCAAAACATATAGATTCTAAAACTATAGAAACTTAGGAAGATGTTTAATACTTTAATACATTTTATATTTGCCAGTAAAAATGGGGTTTTGGCACAAATTGAATTGTCAGTATATATAAATTCAGTATTGAGACATCAGGCTGAGATCTTTTGATTTTAAGTTTATCTACTGGTCTCAGAATATGCACAAAAGTGCTCAAGACATAAATCATATTGGACTTCAGCTTCCTTATTTTCAATAATTCAAAATTCATATAATACTATCTATCCCAAGCCTTTTGAAGTGATAAAAATGAATTAGATCATAACTTTCCAATCAAAATCCAAATAATTAAATAGGAAGAGATGATAGATCATCTTTTATTAAATAATAATACCTATTACATTTCTCTGAGACATAAATACACAAGCTTTCCATAAGAATAAAATATAAGATAAAGCATAAGCAATGAGCAGTGACTGTGGAAAGGTTTGGGGAATTTACTTCCTCTCATACGATCTTGTTCTTACATCTAGATTCCGTACAGTAATTGGAGAAGGGTAAGATTCCACAATAACAATATGCAGTTTCTGAACTACAGGCAGTAAAGTAAGATTTCATCTGCTTGTATCTTCTGTTACTCTAAGCTAGATGTTTACAAGAACTTCAACATATAATATAAATTGATTCTTAAAAATCACATGCAGATAGCTTTGGGGTGTCAAAGTCAAATAAATTAAGAATTATATAAACTCACAGTGAACATATCTGCCATCTCAGGAGCAACACTGAAAAAATAACATCTTTCTAACCAAATGAACATGGAATCAAGAAGGCAGTAAAGACCAGGAGGCCTAGGAAGACCTGCCTTAACAAAGCTACATAAAGTTTTTGTCAAAATATAAAAATATCTTAAAATTCATAATGGGACTTAATTGATTATTTAATATCTTATTATGGCAACTACAAAAATTAACTCAAGCATGTCCAAGATTAAGGCCTATCTACTTCATATAGTGAGGCTTTCAACAGATACAATGTTACAAAAATTTTTATCCATCCCAGGAAGACATGCAAGGCTCTCTACTTAAGAGGGACTGCACATTATGTTCAATCATTTCCTAATAAACTATCAAGTAAACTACCTTAGCTAAATCACATGGTTGATATCCACTTGACATCATTTTAAACACTAAGAGTATTCAATTTCCAATTATTTGCTAAAAAACTTCCTGGAAATCATCTGCCAAAGTTATTGCTATCCTGAGACTATATACTAAAAATTATTTTATTACCTTCTTTAAGTGCTGTTTTCTACCAAGGTAAATCATTAGAAAACTACATCTTTAAATGGATATTTAAAATATGCATTCATAATATTATGATAAAATATTATATCCTTATCTTGTTATCAAGGGTCAGTATAAGAAATAACCAGATGTGGCTGTCTGTATATATTTTATGAACTTGTTATTAAAACCATGACCCTTTATTTTGGTCAGTGATCCTAATAGGAAAATACAAGGTGAATTCTTTATACATTTAAAGGGCAGGCTAGAAGACTGAGAAAAAAAAAAATCCCTGAGAATGTGATGTCACCAAGCCAAAAAAACAAGAGCTATGAGATGGCCAATAGCAGCAAGAGTCACAGAGGGTCAAGTAAAATAAAACTGAATACTTTCAGCAAATGAGGAAGCCACTAAAGATTTTGGCAAAAATATTTTGGTACAGTAATATATCAAAAGCAAAATTACAGAGGATTAAGGAGAGAATGGAGGACAAAGTTTCCTTATGTATAAGATGGGAATAGTAAGAGCACACCTACAACACAGGGTTTTAGTAAGGATTAAATGAGATGATATATGTAAAATACATGAACTGCACCTGGAGATATTAAGCACTAAGCAAATTTTTCATCTTATTAGGATTTACCATTTGTGTTGTAGTTAGTTCTCTATAAGGTTGTAATAGTGATTAATATGCTTTTTTGCTTCAAAAAAATTCTGCATATAATGTGAGTCATTTGATTTTCTCTGTGCTGAGCTAATCCACCCACTATTATTCTTAACTATAATTTACTTCTACATCCTAAATCTCAACACAAAGTTAAAATGCATTTTTAGCATCTCCTAAACTCCTCTTCTTGCTTTAAGTTGCACCATTGTAAGCTCAATACACTACATAGAGTTCAACTGAGTCTCTACAGCCCCTTAATCTATTTATTGTTTTAATAGAACTCCATCAGAGTTCTATTCCAATGAGCATTGCCAAAAAACTGGAAATTCCTACTTCACTGGCTCATTCAATGTATCATTCCTGATTATCATCTTATTTCATTATAAAAGTGCTCCAACTATGCTTTTCTGTTAGTTCTGTGGCCACATACTATGATTCAACAAAAGTTGCAGCAAGGTTATATATCTTTTACAAATAGTTAAAATTTTTACAATTTAAATTAATAGTTTGGGTTCAACATTCCTTAAAAAATAAAGCTCATTAGTTAGTATGCTTTGGTTAATGTTTCATGAGTACTTTCAAATAATTACTAGTTATTGGCATTTCAAATGCTTTATATTAAGATAACTATCTTTGAAACCTATTTATTTTTATTTATAATTATTTAATCACAATAATTATAGCTCCATCATTTATTTTGCAATGAACAAATTCACATGAGAAACAGACTTCTTTTATCAATGAGAAATTACTTAATTGTTTTTAAAGTACTTGGTGACAAATAATATTCATTGTTCATTCCAAATAGCACACTATTAGTCATTATCTGGAAAACGGATGTTCTCTAAAATATTTCAGTACCAATTAACACCCAAATTAAACTATGTCTTCAAGGCAATAAAACATTTTACAGCAATACATTTAATCTGTTAGGTCTCATTAATGATATTTTATATTAAGAACTGTTTATCTACATACTATAGTTAGGTTAGCTCTTCTGGTTACTTTTCTTTTTTACCTCAATCTCACAAGTGCAATCTTGAACTCATTTGTTTTCTCTACATTAAGATAAAAAATTAGCATTCCAGAAAATAAAAGAGATCAGCTCTCACAGCATCTGGCAGTATTATAATTAAAGTTCTGTCAACAGAGCTGTTATAAATCCTGGTTTGAAAAGGATTAAAAATTAAGCCTCTAGTGAAGTTAGAAGTTTCATGTAAGAATTCCTAGTTAGTAAAATGCCAGTAAAAGCCCAGAAGCTATATTTTAGTGATTTTTCTCAATATGTCATTTTTTAAGATTTTTGGTTAAATATTGTTTAATAATGCCCTATGCATAATTCATTTTTCTAGATCTATCGATAGTCCACTTTTATTTGGAGTGCTTGCTAGATGGTGCCATGGTGCCACACTAGACTATAAACCCCATAAGAGTAGCAACCCGCTGGGAACAGAGAAGTGACCAATGTAATTCTATTAAATACAGGGATTAGGAAATGACCTCTGTGACATTTGGACAGGTTAGGAAATCTGTCTAGCATTCCTCACACCATTAGTTTAATTTTTTCTAAAAATTAACAATAACCAAATTGCTAGAAAGAGGAAATAAAACTTGGACAGTTCTCATCCTTCCTCATTGCCTAACACGATACTCTTACTTGTGAAGTGTAATCACCAATGTATTTGAATAATATAGCCAGGAGACCAAAGGTAAAGAGAAAAATATCCATAATAAATTATATTATTTGTCAGTTTCAGGTACATACACTTAAAAAGTAACTTTGATACAGAAAAAGAAATACAGCATATTTTAACTACTAAAAACATAGACTCTCCTTCAAATTATATCCTTATTAGGATTAACCTTAATAAGTTAGAGTTTTTGATAATTAATAGAAAACTGATTAGTTTGGCATTTCCATTTACAGAAAAAGTTATATTATGATCAGATAACCCTCCAGTAGGATTGGGGAGAAATCTGTATGTAATCAGAAAATCCCTATAGCAGGATTTTGGAGAAAAAAAATTAACAAGTGTTCATCAGTATGTGTATTAATTTCTTATTGCTACTGTAAGAAAATTGCCAAAAACTTAGTGGCTTAAATTAAGCACCACAAACTTATTATCTTACAGTTCTGTAGTTCCAAAGACCAAAATCAGTTTCACCGGGCTGAAATCAGGGTTGCTGTCCAAAGGGCTAGTTCCTTTGGAAGCTCTGAGGAGAGAGTCTGTTTCCTTGCTTTTTTTCAGCTTCTAGAGGTCGCTTGCATTCCTTAACTCATGGTCTCCTTTTTGCATCACTCCAAGTTCATGCTTCCTTCATCACAGCTACTTTGACTCTGATCTCCCTGTCTCTCTCTTATAAGAACCCTCACAATTACACTGGCCCCACTTGCACAAACTGGGATAATCTCCCCCATCTCAAGATCCTTGATTTAATCACACCTGCAAAGTCCCTTTTACCATGTAAAAAAGCCTATGTACAGATCAGGACATGGACACATTTGGGGGGTCATTATTTAGCCTACCACAGGGTACAAACTCTGAAAATCAGTAATATGAAAAAAAAAGGAATACAAAATCATTTTTAAGTTTATGATTTTACATCTAAGATGGAAAATAAAATTAACTAAGATGTAAAATAGAAAAAAACAGGACAAATATGTCTAATGCTATTATACGGTAAATGAAACCATGCTTTAAAATTAATAACAAAAGCAACAAACCATAAAGAATAATAAACTAACACAAGTTTTAAGCAAGGGATTTTAAATCTCTATATAGAAACATATAAAATAAAATTGTTTTAAAACAACAAAGATGAGAAATTACCAAGAACTAGAATTAAGCTCTTTTAGTTGATCCCAAATATGATTTTTTTTCCCTTGACAAGCACAGCTGTGTTGCCCAAAAGGAGTTGAAATCTATTATTAAAACAAACAAAAAGTCATGGAGCAGAAAGGCATAGAAAGTGTGACAGGATCATGCATTGTAGTGCAATAATAATTCAATATAATTACAAAGCATGCCTAAACTAAAGAAAGAAAATGGACTGTACAAACAGGCTTTTATTTCCATGAAAGAGCTCTTATGTATTTCTAATAAGACAAAGTACTAGTGTATAGATTATTACAATAAACCATAATACCCAATTTTCCCATGAGTGCAATAGTTCACATTTTCAATTATGAAAATCCCACTGATTAAAGCCAAACTGAGAAACTGAATGGAAAAATCAACAAATATTAGAAGCCTAACTGTAGAGCAGATATCACCTAGCCTCTCACAAATCGTTCCTCTCACTGTTTTGAATACTTTTATTTCAGTTGTCACAAGCAGTAGCATAGAAGCTGATAAAATTAGAAGTGACTGTTCTAGCAACTTCAAACTGGGATGATAACATTGATTTGACAATTTTGGTTATGCTACTATTAATGTCAGTAAATACCACTTATAGTATTAATAAAAATACCTTACAAAAATGATGTAAGGTAGTGAAATACAAATGAGCACACAGATATGAGCAAAAGGAACTATAAAGTTACAAAATGCATTAAACAGGTTGAAGGAGCACATAGCCACAGAGATGTGGAAGAGCTTAAGGAACATTAATATGCCTATAATTTTTCCTCCATTACACAATTATGGTTTGTAAAGAATGTGAGATTGCTTTTAGTTTAGCTAGCAATAGTTAGCATCTACATTTAAAAACAAAAATAATACGCAGGAAAGTTTTTTTTATCAAATAGAATTGGTTAAAATTTCCTGACAATAATGTTAATGCTGATAACCCTGATTGCTTCTTTGTTTGATAATCAACTTTATATACTAAAGAAATGGCTTGCCCCTCTTCCTTCAGAAGTTGCCCCACATCTGTCTGACACGTGACATCTATTCATGTTATACCATCCCCAGGCTCTGCATTCTGCATTGTGCTTTCTAGAATAAGCAACTGCCAGTTGAGGGAAAAAGGTATGAACTAGAGAGGGAAGCGCTGGGCAATATTGGAGCTTTCCAAATGTTAGGATTTTCTTTATTTCAGCAGATCCTTATAGGGGAATTTTCTAGGGGGTTATTAATAGACAAAGCCACAAATGTACAAAAGACTGCTACTACACTTATAAATGGTTTATTTTCTTTAGCATTTTCTTTAGGATGACATTCTATTGTGAAATTTTACATTTATTTGCAAATGCATGACAACCAAAGAGTCACCATCTTTGAGTAGTTACTTTGTCAGGCAAAATACAGCTGTTTTAACTTTATGATTTTTTCACTCCTTTTAGTTGTAACACAGCAAGTACACAACAGACTCAAGCACAAGCCTGTCTGATGACACAACTCACATGCTGTCCACCATTATGTTGCCATGAACATATAGCCTGTATTTAGACAAATCTAATACTCTCTGTCTTCCTAACCTCTTATTTTGGGGACCTTTTTTTTTTTATTTATCTGCTCATAATATAACTCCTGTCCCTACATGAATACCCTTTGGAGTTACTCTTTTGAGTCATCACCATCATTTCTGACCAGTGTTTATAACAAGTAATGTAGAAGAAGTCTTGTCTAGATCCATTTTTTTTTCTTTAGAAGACATTTTAATGTTATTTATTAATACATATCTATAATAACTTATTCCTTTCCCAACTACTAAGCAACAAGGTATTAGGGCATTTGCCTTTGAAAAGACTGAACAAATATTTAAAATATGACAACCTCAAATGATATGTCCATATAATTCTGTTTTATAGGGGCATACGAAATAAACTTTGCTGAAAGCAACAAATAATAATTATGATAAAATTAAATATTTAAGTCTATTTGATGAGTATGGTTCTGATTCTGAACATTTAGGCTACGTCTGCCCAATACTAAGTGAAGAACAAGTTGGTTTCCATTCATGTTATATGATCAAAAGAAACAGCAAATATAAATAATTTGATTCCTCTAGTTAAAGGCCTTCAAAATTTCCAAAATTGACTCTCTGTAACAATTACTTTATTCAGTCTTTTATTTAACCAAAGAAATATTCAACATTAGTCTTTTGCTCAAATTTACTCTGCAAATCCTTTTACTTAACTAAGCAAATAGCAGAATTTATTTGTTCACTTATTCATTCAATATTAGCTAATATAAGAAATTATTTATTAATGTGTTTGCTATTTATTGAATACCTGTTGTCTTCTGTATTTTACAGAAAATGAAGAAGTAGAGTATATTATTCCTAACTTTAAGAGCTTATAGTCCATGAGAGAATAAAAGGAATATATACAAAAATAGTTTAATTACAGCATATAAGCTATTATATTTAAGTAACAAGCAAATAATGGAGATGAAAGACCTGGGTTGAAAAGAGGAACAAAATTAGTAAAAGTATCCATAAAAGGCTCTGATTAGAAGATAAGAGATCAAGATCAGGGATAAATAGAGGCAAAGACTCCACAGCGAGAACTGATTGAATCTGGTTCCAGGAATAAGTATTTTGGGTTAACTACTTTGATGGGTCTGTGCAAGAGAAAGAGAGGAGATAATGTTAGAAATTATTAAATAATTGATTATAATCCTCAATCTGTAAGAAAGTGCTTCTCCCTTTTCTAATATTCTATTCTCTCAGGTATTTTCAATTCAATATACTCAAGTAACTACTGATGGAACCTAGAGAAGTTTAGGTGTCCAATATTTGGAAGTAATTCAGTATTTATTACAAAATAGATACATTCATGATACCTACTGAGCTATGACACATGAATAAATGCAAATGAGAAAAAAAAGATCTTTGCATTAGCTGCCCAAAACTCTCTCGGATCTGATTAAAGAGACATGCAAGAGTGAGGATATTTTCAATAGGAAGCAATATCTTGAGAGTGGTGTTTTGGGATTAGTTGGTTGTGTCATGCTAGATAACCAGGGAACAGAAAGGAGTATGGAGGCTGAATAGATCCTTGTAAAGTTTTGCCTTAAGAAAATGATATCTCTTATTCTTGGAAAGTGAAATGCATAGATAGACAAAAAGACTAACCACATTTTCAATTAGTGAGTGCTGCACTGTCTCTTTGGTGATATATGGTAGTTTATATCTTACTTCACAATGGTCTGCTACTGATCTATAATGTATGTCTATGACATTTAAGTGAACTGAAAAGTCTCCAGAAGTGAACTTTGGACTTGATTCCCAAATCTCGTTTTAAATAATCCTCTAAAAGTATCTACACATTGTCTAAGAAAATCTGTTTCTCAAGGGCTTAAATATATGCTTCTACAAATAATTAACATTCTCATAATAGAGAATAATTAGAGATAAAGATAAGTATCGTAAATTAAATGGAATATATAATTGCTTTTATAACACTCTATACTGCCAGCAGGAATAATGGAATAAACATTTCAAGTCATTCTCTCACTAATCTAAGATATTCCCAGAAAAAATAGACTGTACTCTAACCATTCTTACTAGGTTTGTAATCCAAATCTTATATTATCACTTAATAAAAATACAAGTATCTCCAAAAAAAATTTTTTAAAAACACTTGGGTTTTCTTTCTTCCACCTGAAGTACCATTTTGGCATGTGGTTTGTCAAAAAGGGCACAAATCTAATATTCTAAAAATTTGAAAAGCAAGCAGACTTTATTGAATGGCTTTTAAGAGGCTGAGGGGGTAATTACATCCAACATCACTAAGGAAATTTTCTAATAACACTTTATCAACATCTTTGCCCCTTAATATTCAACTTATCATGGATGGCAGCCACTCTGTCAAACCTCTTTCTCCTATTCCTTTCAAGACACGAGTCTGCCGGTCACTCCTTCTCAATCTTTGTCTGCCTTCCTCTCAATTTCTCCCCTTGTCACGCAGTCTTTTCAGGGAGTTCCGTTGCCCTATGTTAGGAAAATCAATTTTCCTCTTTGCTTCTTACAATTCTCTGCTCCACACATCACAAAATGAGCCAACACAGAAAACAAATATTCTCCTCAGGAGACTGGAAGAAAAAAAAACTGTGAATACACATTGACTGCCACACTAGAAAAAAATTTTTTTCCTGGGGGCCATGACGTTTTATTATGAATATAGAATAAAAACTTTGAAAACAAAATGATCCTTTCTAATTTAATGAAAAATTTGTTATTTTTTATGGTTTTCTGTGTTTTTTTCAATAAAAAGTAATATAAAAACTTGAAAATTAGTGATGTAAAAAGTAATGTGAAAACCTGAAAAATAGTTCATATAGGTAAAGCATTTTTCTTGATTTGTCAAGTTTCAATGTAATTTAAAGGTAAACATAAATAGAAAAATGAAATTTATTGACTTCTATTCATTTAATCCACTTTTTTAGAATTAAATTGTCAATATTAATTGTAACAATAGGAACATCAACAAGTAAGATTTTTATGAACCAACTGCAGGGTTTTGCCCAGGGGGCCACCCATCACATAACATGTAAACTACAGCATGGCAGCATGAGTCGCCTGTGCACCACGAGGCTCCCAAGGTAAAGAGATGTGTAAGATATCTATGTTTCACGAGGCCCTGGCCTCAAAACTAGCCTGAGTTAAATACAACTCACATGGCAGTTAATGTGTTAAAACACTTTTGAATGTTCACACATATAAGCATATTAGGAAAAAAAATGACTGTTGCTCAAGATTCTTCATGTCATAATTCCTTTTCCCAGGTTTCATCCAATCATAATTTTTCAGGGGGAACACATCAATTCTTCCAAGTCTATAAGTTTTAATGCAACATTAAGGCTAAATTTGAATTGCAAAATTACGTGGGTAACCAAAATCACTGATGTAACAAAACCTGGGAATTTGGACATTTTATACTACGACAGAGCATCCATGAGTTAGTTACTCCTTAATTTTCAGTTTTAATGTTACTTTCACTATCCTCCAGTTAAAAATTTGACAGTGAAAAATATTAAATTAATTATAATCTTACCATTGTTGTCTCTTGAATTGATCCAAAACTGTTAATAAAAATGTTGACTACTACATCAACAGGAATGCCTATGAATAAAAATTAAATATATATTTACTAACTGTAAAAAAATCTTGGTCAGAATCTTCATATTTTTATGGTTTAAGCACTTAATTTTTATTTTTCTAATCCACATAGTACATAAAATCCATGGTCTCAGTATAACATGTTCACAATTGCTATTAACTTATTTTTCTAAATAGGTAGAAATAATACAAATAAAAAATGAGTTTATTTTTTAATGTTCTTTACTCAGAAATATTTATCTCAAATTGTTAAGACTCTGGAAAATATGTTTACCTTTAAAATTTTTTTATATTGGCCTAATACATTTACTTTAAGAAACTACAAATTATTCCTTTAAAAATTTTTTTAAATAGGGTTTAATTTTTTTTTCATTTTCCTAAGCACTTCAAATTCTTTAATTAGTAAAACAGTATTCAATAAATTTTATTTATAATTACTATATTTTAATTTTTAAGTCATGAAAATGCAAAGCTAATCAGACACAGAGTCATTACAAATATTTTTCCTGACTTTTTGCAAAATAATTTAAAAGTTCATGGAGTGAGAACTACAGAATAATGTTGCAAATTTCTCTTTCTTTCTTTCTTCTTTTTGAACTCATTGTGGCTGCTGGTTGGGCTAACAAAGAGAAAATGTGAATTTAGCCTTTTAGCCACATAACTACTGATGAAAAACAGGTGGTGAACACGGTAGACATGTGACAACCCAGACCATGGCTGTTGTTGAAAGTAACTGAATAGGTCCTGGTAATGAACAAAAACCCATTTTTACAACATAGTTGTATAACTTCAGTTGACTAGAAGCAGCTGCAGACCTTTCTTTCTGTAAAGAAAAAAAAAATCAAGCCTTATAATGTTAATCTGATCTACATTAATACCTGTCCTTAACCAGTAACAAGGATTACAGTTTTCCAGAAGGTATTTTTTTCATACAGCTTTTTTCTAATTCATCAAGAGGACAAAAACAAAAAGGATCTATACAACTGTACGATCTGCTCATGACATTTATTTTATTGTAAATATAGTTTTGGTTCTTGAGAGGTATGATAAATGGTAATATTTTGCTGGAATAAAAATAATGTATGATGTAGAACACATAGTCACTTTTTATTCACAAAGCTAATGTGTTTTTAAAAACCATACAGCCATATTTTTTCAACAAAAGAATGAAGAGAATTTTTTATCAATGTGAAATACTAACAAAAAGTAAGAAAGAATCTAAGTACACAAAAGAACCCTTCTCCTTCCATAAATGAGTAAATAGCCATTCTATTATAGAAATTATAACTCTAGTGTCTGTGAATGAAAGGTAGTTCTATTTCCAGAGTATAAATTTTAAACCGCTAAGGTTAAGAATACTTGGTACTTAGAAAACCCATTACAGAGGTTAGCCTATTAATTCACAGTATACCTTTTTTGAATTTTTAAAATTGGTAACCATATAAAACTTTAGAATTAATATTTTACTTATCTTTGAATATTTTAGGTATTAAATTGCTCTGAACCTAAAGCATATTACAAGACAGTTATATGTCAACTTGAAATCTCATTGTTTTGAATATCACAAAGAATGATTTTATACATGTAAAACTAATTTTTAAAATGTAAAAAATGAAGGGTTTTTTTGAGGGGGTGTGGAGACAAACCTTTGAAATTTGGTCTTATCCTGGGATCATAACTGACCAATAGCCTGTTCAAGATATTGCTAGTGGAGTTGGCAGGTACTCGAGCCAGATCCTCTGCTGACTGTTGACTACAAGAGAGAGAAAAACAATCCTGCTAAGTATTTAGAAACAGCAAACAACAGAAATAGGTAATTTTCATTGGGAGAATAGACTGCTTTTTTGAGACAAATACACAATACTGTTGCTTTTCCAAGATATAAATAAAGAGTAGTGAACATTGTCAGAAGCCCAAAAGAATACTTGTTATTAAAAAAACGTATTTTATCACTTAAGTTTATTAAATGCATAAAACACAGTTGTAAATATTCCATGTTACTTTCTATTAAGTAAAATTAAGCAAACATATTAATTTTCCTGAAGCAACCTGCAATCAAAATCTAGATAAGTACATAGGGAGTGCACACAATGATACAAAAACAGCATAGATCATGTTTGAACAATATAATATTATTATACTATTATTATTACCTGCCTAAGCAAAGGAGACTTTAAATACTATAAGATGATAGGGCCAGAGATGTAGTCTAAGAATTCATAAAATAATCATGCTGGCATTTATAAAATGATATTCCCCAAGAAAAACAGTGAACATTTTCCTCACTGATTTAAATACAGTGGGAATTGGTAAAAGAAGTTTCTCTATTTTCAGATTAATGAAACAAGTAAAATACTCTAAAGAGCTATAAGATATAACTATCTTTTTCTGTATATATTAATATTTGTCATCAATACATCATCAAGGAGAGAAAAACCAGCCATGTTTTGCTATTTTAATTAACTATGAATAATAAATAGTGACTGAATTGGTAGTCGCTTAAGAACACCTTTCTAAAAAGGCTCCTCCTTGGAAGCCAAGGGTAATGTTTTTTGTTTGTTTTTGTTTGTTTCTTTGGTGTGGTTTGGTTTATCATCCATTAAGTCTTATCGCATAATCATTTTCCCCAATACAAAAATAAAACAAGTCCATGACAATCACTAGGAAAATTAAAACTATACTTGTAACATCTAGCATTGCCTTTTCTGTGCTGATATGGTAAGAAGTCTCAATTTCATAAAATATATTAATTTATATGAAGCAAACTTAGATGCAACAGGCTTGACTTTGTATTGAAATTAAAGTTCTTTCTTATCAAGAAATTCTGTTGTGAGTTAATTATCACATAATCTGCTAAGAGGCAACCACTACAGGTGAGATATGACAGTAAGAAGTTTATGAAAAAATCAGAAAATACTACAAATTGATACAGACAACCCTTTGAAAAAGAAATCAGTCAGAGTGTACACCATTTAAAAACAGGAAAATCAAGTAGTTAAACCTCCCAAAGGTGCAGAAGACTATATATATCTTTAAAATTGCTTATCATGGCCTTTTCAGCTCCAATATCACAGCTTCAGGAACTGGGGACCTGGTAATGAGATTTTCCATTTCACTGCAGGCGAAATTGTAATCTCCTTAGAGCCTGTTGTCATCCCTTATCAAAAGATGGAAAATGCTAAATAGAATGAGAGTGTGCAGGAAAACTGGATATTTAGCATGCAAATTAGTGTTCAAACCTATCTATAAGTTCAAAGAAAAAAAATAGAATTGATTATAATTGGATCAATTAAGGACAGCTATTATTGTGTCTCTTAATAAGGATTTTACAAGTATATACCTTCTAAGCAATGAAAAGATAATTAACACTGATTTTTGTAATTTAGAACTTTTCGGCCTGATTTTTTTTTCTTCCCACTGTAGGTTATGTCAGCCAAACTCATTTTCTAACCCTCTAATTCACAAATTTTGTCCTTCTTCCATTCACTGGCACAGAATCAGTCCCCCTTGTAACATTATAACATTCACTCCTCATTGTACTAATCGAAACCCAACCTGTCTTTTAAGGTTGCCTTAAAGCTCATCTCCTTTGTAAAACTTGCCTCAGTCATGACACCTTACTCTCATGAACACGGACTAATAAATATATTGTTTGGCAATTATTTGGTAGCTTTTTTTCCTATATCTACATGTATATTACCAACTAGACAAAAAGCAGACAGTATGATTAGGGAGGGACTCATGGTTTCTCTATTTTTGTAGTTCTCTATATTGTTTGCATAGTATTAAATACACATTGATTCAACACTTTCCATCTGCCAGCTCTTCTAAGTATTAATAGATTTCAGCCTCATGTTGCCTGTGCTATAGTAGGAGCAGTTTCACTCATTATTTCCAGAGGGAGAAGAGCGTTTCTTCCTGAGGTACTGGCTTGGCAGACGACTTATTATTCCCCCTCAAAATCTTGCCAGCATTGGCCATTGCTGAACCAATCATTGGCAAGGAGGAAGAATCAATCATGATTAGCTCAGATCAATATTCTGGTATGAAATGGATATTGGAGAATCAACCATTACATCCATTACATTCTTTCATTTGACAGTCACACTCATGTGGTTAAACAGAAGAGACAGGAACCACACAGCTGTTTTTCAGTGGAGAGAAAGAGAAAAAACAGATGGTTAGAAGAGTGAGCAAGAGGTAAGTAAATGGGCTATGAGTACATGGTGTAGGAGGAAACTCAGACACAGCAAGGTTAAGAGATTTCTCTAAGGGGGTAGGGTCAAGAATGAAACCTGGCAATACCAATTCTGAGTTAAACTCTCATTCCAACGTAAGCCTGCCATAGTGGAAGTGAAATATTATCTTTCTTATTACCATCCAGACATGCATTGCTTTATGGTGTGTGTATACACACACACACACACACACACACACACATATATATTATACTTTGATTTCTATTAGTCTAACTAAACTTTTTAAAAAATTATTAGCACTGAAAATATGAACTTTCTCTTTCTACAATTTATCAGTGTCACTCTTCTTCTACCATCTCCAAATGCCTTTACTTTTCCCCACAGTTAAAAAAAAATTGTTTGTTAACAACAAAATCCCAATGTTGATTGACAAAAATTCCTTGAAAATAACAGAAAACTCTGAGAATATACAAAAATATCATATAGCCCCTTTTCTTCTATTCTTATTTGTGTCAATATATATTTTCATATCTCCGCTGTAGGCAATGTGACCTGAATATTTAATCAACAGTTCACCTTTCTTTATATTAGAAATTCAGAGACATTTCAAAATTTAAATGAAATCCCATATAGTTTATATTCACATGCATGAATTCAGGTTTTTTTTCCACCTAAAAAAATAAAAATTATTTTTCTTAGCTTACCAATACTAAAATAATATTAAAACCATCTCTACAGTTTAAAATATATTTATTTTAAGAGATTAGATGGATATAACCACTTTCTTCCAAAAAGCTAAAACAATTTGCATGTAGCATATTTTCCTATGTCTGTATGTTACTATATATAACCTTATAATTTGGAAAGTTAGTATTGTTTATACTAAATAATCAGGAATAAGAAGAGTTAAGTGATTTTAATTAGGTCACACATTTAATGCCTGCTTCATTATTAAAGACTTTATATTCTGAATCTCTGTCCAGTGTTTTATTCATTTGACTGTACTATTTTGTTTTATGTAAAGAAATCTATCAACAATTCTAACATATTACAATGCAGAATTTATTTCTTAGAAATATGATATTAATTTAAGAAAATAACTTACTCTTCTCAGGCAAAGTGATCAAATGACTAGAGAAAATAATGTTTTATATCAAAACCCTTTTTACAACCAGTTCTCTTTTGTTCACTTGCCTAAACTTGAACCAATGTCATGACTACCACGTAAAGTTATGCGAGGAATGTGTCAGGCTGTATAGCTATATGATGTAATACTTTCCAGCACTAAAGGAGAAATCCAGAAATTTCCAAAAGAGGAAGCTAAGTTTTCCATTAACTGCAGAACATTCTTATTTTTACATGACCCTTTAGTGACCACAGTGTACAGTTTCATTTCAAAACAGGTGTGTTTGAGCATATTGTCTTAATCTTCTTCCTCAAACCAGGGATCTGACTACGAAGGGATTATTTATTTTACCATAGAGCTATAAACGCAACAGCGATGGTCAAAGGTCTTCTCAGACCAGAATGTGGTGTGGGTGTGGGGGCTGCACAGCGTTCAGCTAGACGTGGACTTCAGCACATACAAAGCCACGGACACAAGGGAAGAAGGAGGAATGTAAAATGTGTCAGTTGTATTATTTTTCTACTCTAAAGCAGTGATTGTTTACCTCTTTGTTAGGTGATAGATGCATCTGAGAATCTGATAAAAGCTGTGTTCTTCCCTGAAAAATGTACACAGAGTTTGCATTTCTGTGGGTTCCTAGACGTGTGGACCTCAGGTTAAGAAACTGTCCTTCATAGAAACAAATGCAATCATCCTCCCTCCTATCGCAAGAAATTTTGACTCTGTGGGATGTTTTGATTACTGCCGATTCTCCCTTCCAGACATAAACAAGACACAAGAAAATACAAAGGATCACCATTGGGTGAGCCTTTCGATAGAAGATTCTCTTTCTGAATACTACACTAAAAGGACTCAGAAAGTAATTATGCCAAAGAAAACAAAATAAATAGTGGCAATAGTGATGTTGTTAGTCATTATTTTTAAGCTGGTAATTTCATAAAAGGTGAGAGGAGAAGATAAGATATTTAAAAAGAGCAGGTATCTTATAATGACTAAGAAAGTAAGGAAGTGTTCAAAAAAAAAAAAATACACAAAACAATGGGATTATGTCAAAGGAAAGACAGAGGAGCGAACTGGAAGAGTTTCCAGTGGCCAAAGCTATATGGATTTGAGCAATAAAATAAAGTAGTATTGAATTATAATCCAAAGCATTAAAAAAATCCATGAGTCCATACAGAAATAAATAACACTTGAATAAATAAATGGGAAAATACAGACAGATCTCCCATGAAGACTTCCAAATAATTGGTATAAATCTTCTGGTTTCAAATTGGTGGAACATAATTCCCCTCTCCTTTGCATAACGACTTCCTTTCAAACTTTTCAGTATGGAAACGGGGAAAAAAGAGTAACTTCATAGTGGAGAAATTTGACAATTGCTCTCTCAACAGGTGATCAAGGTGAACCTCAATGGTGATAAGTCATGTTGGTAAGTACTCTTGGGAGGATGTGATGAGAATGATATTTTAACGCTGTGGTCTTCCTCACAAAAACATATAACCCAGTCTAATCCTGAGAAAAACATCAAGAAAATCCCATCTGAGGGACATTCTACAAAATATCTGACTAGTATGCCTCAAAACTGTCATTGGCATCAAAAACAAGGACAGTCTAAGTAACTGTCACAGCCAAAAGGAATCCAAGGAGACGTGATGACTAAATGTAATACAGTATCATACCCAACGTTTCTGGCACCAGATAATGGTTTCATGGAATACAGTTTTTCCGTGGGGGGACTAGGGGGTGGCAGAGCTCTGGCGGTGATGCAAGTGGTGGGAAGCAGTAGTCTCACCTGCCTCTCACCTCCTGCTGTGCGGCCCCCGAGTTCCTAAGTTTCATAGAAGACAATTTTTCCACAGTCAGGGGACAGCAGAGCTCTGTGGCCCAGTCCCTAACAGGCCACGGACCAGTACCGGTCTGTGGCCCAGGAGTTGGGGACTGCAGTTATATGGGATTGTGGGACAGCAAAAGGACTTAAGGTAAAAACTAAAGAGATCTGAATAAAGTATGCACTTTGGTTAATAGCAATGTATCAATCTGGATTCCTTAATTGTAAAAAAATGTACCATACTAATGAAAAATAATAAGAGAAACTATTAATAGATGCAGGGTATTTGGGAAATCTCTGGATTATCTTGGAAATTTTTTTTGTAAATCTAAAACTGTTCTAAAATAAAATGTTTATTTGAAAAAACAAAAAAGAGCAGGAAAGAGGCCAAAAGATTTGGGAGAGCTATCCACATTCTCTTATTCCAAAAGCCACAGCCTTAATTGGAAACAAACTCTGTATATAATCATATAGAACTGACATCTTGATCATATGCTAATGCTGGGGCTTATGGAAAAAAACTTTGCTGGCCAGGTGCAGTGACTCACACCTGTAATCCCAGCACTCTGGGAGGCCAAGGCAGGAGGATTGCTGGAGGATAAGAGTTTAAGATCAACCTGGGCAACATAGCAAGATCCTGTCTCTACAAAAAATAAAAAAATTAGCTGGGCATGGTGGTGCACGCCTATAGTCTCAGATACTCAGAAGGCCAAGGCAAAAGTTTTTCTTGATCCCAGGAGTTCAAGGTTGCAGTAAATTATGATTGCACCACTGCAGTTCAGCCTGAGCAACAGAAAGACACTCTCTCAAAAAAAAAAAAAAAAAAAAAAAAACACCACTTCTACAAGGCTGTACATATGAACTTATTAAAAGTTCAGCATTATACTTCCATCTATATAGAATAATTTTAGATAGACAGACATACAGAGATACATACTTTGTATATTGAGGTAATAAATTAAATCAATATTTACTTATATGAATGCAGATAACTGTGTGGTTATTATAGAGTATTTTTATTTTTTGTATTTTCTATCTATCCTATAATTTACTATCACCTCCTTGACAGCTTCTGTATTTACTTCCCATTCTGTTTTCACAGATTAAACTGTGAACAGGTTTATGAATACAAACAGTGAGTGATACCTTCTATGTCATTAGTTTAGTCTAAATTTATTTGAAAAGACTATGTTGATGGGTAGATGCATATGTGTGTATGGCAAGGTCTATTGTGTTATTATGGGCCAAGATTCATAAATTAAAACAGCAGCAGTCATGCTATTTATCCACTCAATTGGGCTTAAGGAACTGTTGTAGCCTGTGGAAACATTTTCAAATCTTTTCTATTTCCAATTATGCAATTACATCATCCATGGCTCAAAGAAAAATATTTTGCATAAAGTAGAAGCATCGATTTGGAGAGATGCTGGATTTTGAATACCAACTATTTTCAATCTCACTGAAAGCTATCTCACTTTTAAGTTCATATCACATGTGAGATTACTCATTCTATGCACACCATGAGAGAAGTTTCTTCTATTTATATGGCATGTTTTTCAAACAGTGTAAAACAATATACATTCTAACTACTTCTAATTGGTTTACTAATGAGATCCAAACTTCATGACACAAGAAGTTAAACTTAAACCTCAATCCAAACACAAGGTTTATTGTGCAATTACTTTCCATACCATGCAGAATAAAATACATCTTATTTGGTCCAGCAAATAAGAACCCGTAGTAATACTTCTAACTCTGCAACCAACTGCAATGGTATTTATCTTTTCTTAATGTTCCATACATAGCATAAGTGTAAAACATTTCCCTCCCAACCCAACAAAAATGTTTATAAGATAAATCACATACACACATGCACACGCTAAAGTTGAGTAAAGTGTGGGTATAACTGAAAACACTTCAAGAGTCAAGAGACTGGTGTTCTAGCCCCAGGTAGACTGTAAGATTCCCACGTGATATTGGGCAAATCACATACCCTCTGTGAGGTTCAGTATACTCATCTTTAAATCAAAGGTTTAAATTAAATGGTCTCTAGGATCCCATTCAATTGATAATGGGATGCTACCTATAGGGGATGCTGTGATGCTCCACCACAGAGATGGCCCCTTCAGAAGTGAGCTTGCTTAAAGCTTAAAGCTCTAGTTAGCTGCTTAGGGTTCAGAGCTAAATTTCTTCTGGAATAGCCTTCAGCTGAAGAAAGATGTCTTGCCCTAGAGGCAGCCCACATCCAATGACACTGATATGGGGAATCAAAGGTAGCTGGATGCCTTTTTACTAATTAAGACAACTCTAAAGGCCCATCCCAGCTTCAGAGCTCCTTGGGGCATGGACTGATGACTCATTTGCAACTACGTAGATAAACCAACAACCCCCTATACTCCTGTTTCCCCTTCGCCTGCTCTATTTTTCCCATAGCACTTTTTACCCTCTAACATATTAAAAATTCCTGTTTGCATGTTTATTTTCTGTCTCCTACTAGTATTAAACTTCCTGAGGGCAGGGGCTTTGTTTGTTCACAGCTACATCCCCAGCACCTAGGACACAACCCACCAATTAGTCAATGTTACATAATTGCCTAGTGGTTGTGAAATCCCAGAATATAACATTGTAAACATTCAAAATACTAATGATTGTGTCTTTTATTTAGAAATATCTATAGGACTACTCCCTTTCATTCCATTGATAACCCAGAACTGATTATGCCTACTTAATTAGATAAGCAAAGAGATGCACAATATTTGCAGAAATAAGTTAATTTTTATGGTAGATATTTTAATTCCAGCTCAAAATGTCATTTTTCTTTTTCATTAGATTCATATTCTAGCCAACTCAGTAGTACCAAAGTTCCAGTTCTCCAACCCACGTGGTGCTAAATATTATTTTAATCTGAAAAATTTTGATTCCTCTGAATCAAAAAACCACTTCCAAGTTGACAAAATGAATTATATTTTTGGTAATTACAAATAGAGCTTTTGTGAACATTCTCGTACACTTTTTTCAGTAAACATGCATATACATTTCTATTGAGTATTGTACATACCTAAAAATAGAATGGCTGGGTCATAAGGTATATGGAATTTTAGTTTTAGTGGATACTGCCAAAGGGTTTGCCAAATGCTTCTGCCAATTTGAACTTTCACCAGCAGTATATGGGTGGTGGTGGTGTTCACATTGTCACTAACACTTGGTATTTTCCTTCTTTTTTCATTTAGCCAATCTGGTGGATGTGTATTGGTATCCCATTATGATTTTAACTTGCATTTCCTTGATGACAAATGAAGTTGACCATCTTTATATATGATTACTTCCCTTTTGGCTATCCCCTTTTGGTCATTTTCAATTAGATTATCTAGTTTGTCTAGATTTTTCTAAATGATTTCTAAAAGTTCTTTACATATTTCAACAAGAGTCTGTATTGGAGTGTGTGTGTGTGTGTGTGTGTGTGTGTATATTTTGAAATAACACAAATGTTTATGAACAGAATAGAAAATAAAGTGTAGTGATTCATATAATGGAATATTATGTAGCAATAACAATGAATGAACTATCACAACATCTAACATTATCTGACAGATATAATGAGCAAAAGAACCAGTCATAAAAGATATATACTAGATTATTCCATTTATATACCATTCAAAAATAAGCAAATTTAATCTACTATATGGCAATCTTTGGAGAAGGCAGTGAGTAAATTGGGAGAGACCATGAAGTGACTTCTAAGGTTTTGGACATGTTCTGTTTCTAGATTTGCGTGGTGGTTACATGTGAACATTTATTAAGTTGTATACTTATGATTAGTGCACTTTTTTGTGTACACATTATTTGTACTTCAAAAAGGTTTTAAAAATACACAAAAATAACCTTTGCTTTTAATTATTATATTTGTGCATCACATATATAGGGAACAAACACATGCACAAATACATTCATGCAGAAAGACATACACAGAGAGAGATTGCACAAAGCAACTAAAAGATGATATTGTAATCTTTGATCAGTTAAAACAAAGTCTTTATATAATATCCTGTATTAGAGAGTAAATGCATGTGTCTAAATATCTCATGGTGGTTTAAAACAGGGGTCCCCAACCTATGAGTTGTATAATTGTTTCATTATATATTACCATGTATGGTGAATTAAAGCTCAGGAAGTATAGGCCATTTTAGTCTATTAGTTCAAGAAATACAGCAATTGATAGAGGACAAAAACAAAGTTAATGAAATAGGAATATAAAAACTATATGTATATATATTTTTTTCAAGTGAGAAGACCCTTCAGTATGTTTGTCAACCCTTTGAAAAAAGAGCCAAAGAAAAGAAGAAAATTAAAAACATGAAAGAGCTGAGGTAAGCTGATTAGAGATAAGTCTCAAAACAGAGTAGAGGAGACGGGATCCATGGCTCAAAGAAAGGACTTTCTTTTTCTTCTAAACCAGGAGCGAAGGAGAAAAGGAAAGATGATGTTCTAGGTAACTTTAGAGTTACTTTAGGTAACTTTAGAATTAGTGCTACCTGTCACACTTTATTGGGGAAGTTCCTGCCCAATGACCTCTATTCTTTTTCTTTAAAATAAAAGTTAAAATTTTATGCTAAGACTGAAAGGGGTTAGAGTAAAGGGCTGAAACAGTGTAGAGAGAAAAAAATAGAACTGCTGAGAGTAAGGAAAGGGATTGTGAAACCACAATGAAGACCCAGACAATCAATACACAAAATAAATCAACGAAGATTCTGAATCGTTGAAAACATCTACATTTGTAGAATTAAAACAAAAATATTATAGATGCTCCAGGTAAATGAAAATAGAATGTATAGGTGATATTAAATAGTGCTGCAATAAGACCTTCGGGTTATCTTTTCAGGTCACTGAGGGTTAAACACCAACCTAGAGAATGCCACATATCCACTCATTAATAGATCGGCATTTTCTACGAGGTTATTCTCAGACATCAGAGTAGGAGCAGTGAACCTCCCTGAATAATCATGAATTCCTACTATTGTTTTCTTGCAAGAGGACTAATCAGTTCAGATGTTTCAAGTTATCCAACACAGTCTATTAGCGATTTAATAAGTGTTTTACTGTTATTACAATCAGAGCTCTAGAAATATTATTTCATATTTACATCATTTCTTGGAGGAGCTATTTGTATGTACATAAATTTAAATAATTTGCTTCATAAATTCTAAGTGTAAATTTCCACAAAATGTCTATGGTAAAGGAACTCATTAATAAAGGGTCCTCAGCTCTCTGCACCACAGCGGTGGCATGCCTATTCCAGGGAGTAGCACAAGGAGAATATAGAACACTTCTGCAAGTATACTCCATTCTTTACCATATTATAGAAATTATTCACCTCCAAAAGAATAAAAAAGAACACATTTCTATAAATCAAATTCCTTAATCTGTGAAAACTTGGTAGGCTATGAATGCAGACAATTCATCTTCTGCATATATTATTATTCTACTTTGGAGTTCAATAAAATACCTACATTTCAATAAGTCAACTCTGAAATTAAATCCTCTTTGTAGTTAACTTGGCTAAGAAATAGAATTTTGTGTATTCTTTTTCTGTGGGTTAGGCTTGACTGTTTCAAAATTAGGAAACAAAATGAAACACTGAAAAAAATCTAAAATAGTTAACCCTGAAATATAAAGGTGCCAAAGCGATCATAAGCAAAAATTTATTGTATCATAAAAGATATGGTTGACATGAATGAAGGAAAGAAGGACGAAGGAAATTAGGAGACTACTGATCAAACTTCTCACTATACAAATTAGAAAATCGAGACCCAGATAGATTAAGTGACTTATTGAAAGTCATATAGTCAATTAGCAAAGAGCTAACTAAAATATAGCAGTGTTCTTTCTGCTATAATGCCTTATCCATTATGATTTGGTAGACATACAAAGTGAATTTTAAACAATATATATTTTAACTTTAAACATGGTTCCAGTGATCCATTAACCTATCAAAAGATTAAATTTATGACTTTTCTATATAATCATTTACTCACTTAATTTCCTTTGATTTAGCATGCATAAATGGAGCTCTTATGCAAAAAAAATTTAAGTAGTCAGGATAAAAGTATACATAACCATCTCATCTCAAGTATTTACAATTTAGTTAGATAATTAACACTATATACACTTCAACTAGAAAATCAAAGGCATCATCTTGTAAAGAATTCAATCTAATCAAGTGATAAAACATACAAGTATGGACAAAGAGGATTCCAGGAGATCAAGAAAAGGGAGTTTAACATTAGCTTTAATTCTAGGCCCCTGAGATGTTAGGGCTGAAAAGAACATTTAAATATTATTAACTTCCCAGTATTGCTTGATTTGGGTTGTTTTCCTACCCAAGCTAAGTTCAATCACTCTGGCAACAAAGAAATCCTAAAGAAATCCATTTTTTCTTTGTATTGTTCTATAGAAGTAGTCCCCAACCTTTTTGGCACCAGGGACTGGTTTCATGGACCAGTTTTTTTGTTGTTGTTTGTTTTTTGTTTTCTGCGGACCAAGTTGGGGAGGGGATGGTTTCAGGATAATTCAAGTACATTACATTTATTGTGCAGTCAAATATCTCTGCTAATGATAATCTTTATTTGCAGCCACTCCCCAGTGCTAGCATCGCTGCCTCGCTCCACCTGAGATCATCAGGCATTAGATCCTCGTAAAGAGCATGCAACCTAGATCATGCACAGTTTACAGTAGGGTTCACACTCCCATGAGAGTCTAATGCCAGGGCTGATCTGACAGGAGGTGGAGCTTATACGGTGACGGTGACGCCAGCGTTGGGAAGCAGCTGTAAATACAGATGAAGTTTCACTCACTCACCTGCTGCTCACCTCCTGCTGTGCAGCCCAGTTCCTAACAGACTACCAACCAGTACTGGTTCACAGCCCAGAGTTTGGGGACTGCAGTTCTACAGTATCCTTTAAATTGAACTTGTCTTCCTTTGTGTTTCTTTCTCTGCTCTTAGTTCTATAGCTTGGAGTCATACAAACAAAGTCTAGTTCATCTTATATGACAACACCTCAAACAGCAGCTGATAACTCTTCTATTCTTCAAAGAAAACAACCCACAGTACAATTAAGCAAACAACACATGACAGACTTTCATGTTCATGCAAATACCAATCATGATTCTCTGAGAAAACTCCTAGGTATTTCTTTCATAAACTAACACAACGCTCCAGGTGATATACCTACCATGAAATTAACACTTTTTTCTTTCTAAAAATTGTATTTCTATCAATGTCCAAGACTTCAGAGTATTAAACAGCCACAACTTGCTATTAATTCACATTAATCATATTCTCAACTAAAACTTCTAATTATTTAAAGAGTTTATAAAGCAAGGATACATCTGAGATGAGCTCTGAAGAACTAGTGAAATCTGGATATATTAAGCAGGAAGTTGGCATGTCCAAGCATAAACATACCCAAGCATAAGTAACAGCCAGAGAAGGTTAGGAACAAGGCGGGCAGGTCAGCCTTTCCCAAATGAGAGAGTGGTTTCACGTAGTTTGGAATATAAATTACGAAGGCCCTTGGAAAGTAAGGTAAATGTATGTACTGGATTCATCAAGTAATAGGGAGATATTGTGGGTTCTTGAATGTAAGAATAACAAGATGAAAATGGAAACAATATATTCAGATGAATAATGATCAAAGAAAAAATAGGGTGAATAATTAGGAAAATATTGTAACCAATATGTTGAAAATGATGGTAAGAGGAGGTGCAATGAAGAAAAACTTGAACATGCCAGATACAGGAGATTATTTTAAGGGAAAAGCAGGTTCCATTTAAGTTTCATGCCTGAGTAACTGGAATAATGAGGATGCCAATTTCAAAACCTGGGAAATTATTTGGAAGTGAAAGATCATTAATTTAATTGATTGCAAAATAATAGCATGACATTAAAGTGGAATTGTTCAATAAGTCGTAAGAAAATATATAACTAAACATCAGTAAAAATTCTATCTAGATATGTTATAGTAATAACAATATAGGCAATTTTCAAGAGTATCCATTTTAGAGATCACCCATAATCTTTTCCAATAAACCTTTCATCTTTTGAAATTCTGCCACTGAAGATTTTTAAATCTTTATTATTAACACAAGGCCTAAATATATTTTATATAGTAGAGCTCTCCAAGTCAATGCTCCAAAAATAAAGGCAGATATATTTAAATAAATGGATCAGGACACACTTTTAAAAAACATGATTCTCTCTATGTCATTCTGCTATTGGATAATGATAAGGCTATAATCAAATGCAATATATTACAATCATAGAATCTTAAAAATCTTACAAATTGAAATGACCTTAAATATCGCCATCTGGTCTAACCACCTATCCAATGCTCAAACTTTCTTTAAAATATGCCTGCCAAGTACTTATCCCACATAACTGGAAGCACTCAGGCTTCAGTACCTTTCTTCCCAATTCTATCTAGACAGAACTCTATTAGAAAGTTATTCTTAATTTGGAGCCAAAAGTATTGCTCCCTAAGTTTCTATTCATTAGTCCCATTTTTAACTATCAGTGCCAAGCAACAATATCTACTTTCTTACCTACATCACAGTTTTTCAAAAATTTGAGGACAACTTTCAAATTCCTAATATAACATGATTTTAATTACTTCTAATCTTACTTCCCTCTCGTAAAAATATTGACTATCACAGTGCAGAGATCTCTGTAAACTTTGCTTTAAATAATTTTGTTAAGTAACATACTTAAGATTAGTAAAATAAAAACACTACTATCCTTCTTAAACACTATATATGCATGTGTATGTATGTACTTATTTGTATCATGATTACGATATTCAATATTTTTTCAAAATGTGCTCTGCCAAGCTGCTTTCCCCCAACCATACTTGCACAAGTTATTTCTGGACCAAAGTGCAATTTATACTTTCCATCTTGTTAGACCTCGCCTATCACTTTGTCCCTCTAAAACCATACTGGATCCTAATTCTGTCATACATCTTTACTACCCATCCCAATATCGCATATCCTCAGTTTCGATGAGAATTTCTTCTGTATGGTTTTATTCTGATCACTGAAAAAATGTTGAATATGACGAGGCCAAAATTTCAAGAGGAAACATAATCCAGGATGAAGATGTTCCACTAATTATCTAATTAACTCACCCAGTTTTCCTTATATTGAGACCATATTTCTACATATTGTCCAATAGAGATCATATAACTTATTTTCAAGTAACTTAACAAAATTCAGATATAATGACTTCCTAAGAGATGGCCAAAGATCTTTAAGTTTTTATTCACTGTTTAAACAAATTTTTATTATATGTATATTTTGTGTGAGGTGCTATGTTGTTCTCTAAGGATTGAGTCAAATAAGACCCTCCTCACAAGGAGCTTACAATCTAGTGAGGAAGGCAGACAATTATAGTTGGTGATTAATATACAGTATTATAAACATTAGAGGCAATTATGGAACTGTGGAGGCACAGAATATGGTTATCTACACTAGACTGCCAGGATTAGGAAGGTTTCCCAAAGGACATAATAGGGTTTGAGTCTGAGTTAAGTGTGAGGCCATTTGAGGACAGATTAAAATGTTGGATGTACGGGTGTGGTGCTCTTCAGAGAGGTCTGGGCTGGACATACACTTATGAATAAACAGTGACTAAATGGTAGTTATAGCCATGAATCTGGACAAGACCACTGAAGCAAGGGTTAACCAAGGAAGAAGGAAAGTATTGGCATTTTAGGTAAAGGGAAGAACACTTGCAGAGATATGGAAGAGCAAGTGTGTAGCAGACCTGACTCAGGTGGGCTGGGTTGGGGCAGGGGCTGGGATGGATGGGGACGATACTGCCATGTCAGAGGCCACTCCATCAAGAGCCTTGTGTGTGGGGCCAAGAAATTGCAACCTTATCCAGAAAGCTTTGGAGTCCTAAAATGTTCTCAATATGGAAATGACCTGACTAGATTTAAGCTTTGGAGAATACATTATAGGGCCAGTGTGGAATACAAATCGATGGAGGAAGACAAGAAGCAGGGTGACTCAGAAGGAGTCCACCAAAGAGGGCGGGGAGGAGTAAGTGAAGCAATGTACACACGGGGACAAAAAGGACGTCATATTGCACAGAGGGTAAGGACTCTGAATTGACAAGTGTTAGTGACTACTGAATTTCAGAAGCTAAGATAGAAAGAGAAGATCTAGGGTGATCCCCAGAATTTTAATCTGGTAAAGGAGGCAGTGATGTCATTTGCTGAGAAAGTGGTGAAGAGGGGTTCTGAATTCAGGTTTTATCATTTCGAGTTGAGTTTGAGGTCAGGGTGGGACACTGAGGTTGAAATGCTGGATGTAAGGGTGGGGCACTCCTTAGAGAGGTCTGAGTTAGACACAGAGACTTAGGAGTTAACAGTGAACAGGTGGCAGTTACAGTCATGGAGTTGGACAAAAACACTCAGGCAGAATGGAAAATCAGAGGGAAGACCAATAGACTAAAGGCTATGTCAAATTCAATCTTAAAATAAAAAAGTAACTGTCTAAGGACTTCTCTAACATATTTTTATTAATTTACAGTTTATTTCTTACTTGTCAATACACATTAAATTTCTGAAATTTTTGGAAGCAAATTTACCAGGCACTTTGTCAGGCTGGTACTGCTGCTCTACTTACACATCAAAAAATAACAAACAATAGCATTAATTTATGATTTTGTGGCATCTCAAAACAATGTGGGTTAAAAAATAGAAACCGAAAAGAGGACAGGAAAAGTTTATGATATGACTCAAGCTTACCATCAAAATTATAGCCTAGAATATCAAGGAATCCAAGTCCATTATTTCTCCTACATTCTAAAACATGTTTCCTGTATTACAGTCTTTGCAGGGGAAATGTTATTATAACAATAAAATGGGAAGCTTTCACTCCTGATTGCTACATATTAACTGCTTATGTCTATACACTCCCATTGCCTCCCAATGCTTCTGATAAAAAAAAAAAGTTTAAACAAAGCAAAATATCACTTGGGTGAAAATTTTACCATACCACAGAGTATTATGGTGGTCTGTACTCATGGGTTTTGTAATCTCAAATATTCCTTTTAATCAAAATGTTTTATACATAATCAATTTACACAAGATAAGAAAACTGGATTATTCTCTAATATACAAATAATGTGCCTATTCTTTCACAGACCATTCTTGTAGCTGAGATTCTTACTCCAGATGTCTGAAGAAATCTGATATAATGGATCCAATCACAGCCAGGGACAACTCCAGCCTTCTGAAGTTCATAACTCAGTGATAATGAAGCCAGAACTCTTAATAAAATACTCAAAAATATTCAACTCTAATTCTCCAAGGTACATCTGCTTTTTAATGAGCCAGCTATTTGTCAGCATCGCCCTTGTGACTGCTATTAGAGCTTTTTCTAGTCTCATAATTATAAAAATAAAAAAATTTAAAACTATGATAAATTTCAAAGTTTAAATTTCAGTTAATTACTCAACATATCTAAAATATTGTGACGTGGGCTTAACAGATACGTTGGGCCTTCCACTTGAAGATTTCCATATTTGCCAAAAGAGAACTTTTATTATTTCACTCTTTATCTACTAAATTTAACTTTTAAAGTCTCTCTTAAATAACTACAGACACTATATGCAGTCAGTTTATACAGAAGGCAATTTAAGATTGTAGTTCTGAAAAAAGAATGTCCTCTAAAACACTCTTGTAAGATATATAGTAGTTATAAAACTTGCTGCTGCCATCTTCATAACAGTTTGATTATAACGTTGGATGTAGGGCAAGAGGGGAAGGAAGTTGGGAAGAAACCAAGAGCCCTATCAGCTTCCTCATATAGAGAAACCTGACTGATCCAAGGTGGCTTGACTTCACACACAGAATCACCATGACTACAAGACACACAACTGTTTATGTCAATAAGTCAATGCTCATCAAGAAAAGGTTAAGATACATAAATTATCTCTAAAACATGAAAATGTGTCCTTTCAGTTGGGAAGAGTAAGAGTTGCCAATGCCACTTCTCTGAAATGCTAGTCTGTGGGTTGTGGCACAAAAACTATAACAGTGAAGAGCAGCGATAGTTGTAGATTGCGGTTATTCCCAGACCTGCCCACACTGTCCCCAATTGATACCCAACTGGGCAGATGACCAAGGAGAGCACATGAACATGATTCAGAACCTTTGTGTCTTACACCCAGAAATTGGGCCTGACATCAGACTGTGTAGCACTGGAATAAACAAGACTATTAAAGGTGAAAAACAGGCGCTATCCTTTAATATGAAGCTTTATTTAACGCTAGACTTTGTGTGGATCATTATACTGTCTCCAGACCTTTCGTCACTCATAGTCACATAAATAGCCATTGCAAAATACTGATTCTAATATCCTTTCTTCATGAAATATACTTCCCAAAATGTACCTTAATATCTCTTATAGAACATCTGTAAAAGTAGAACAATCTGCATTTGAGTAATGATGGTGCTGGAATGAAAGGTTACCTATTATCAATATAACATTTAAGAAATCTTACTTGAAAAATGACCTGTAATGGCAAATTAATTTTTATTGCAGATTACTGCATATGTTGCATTATTACCTAAAAGCACATTCTATTTCGTGAAAGTTATTTACATATATACTATTCAATTGCTCTAACTAGTGGATACTATTTGCTTTTATTCACCAGTAATAGTCACCATTCCTATGCAAGACAAAGAGTCCAAACCACAAAACTTTGTCTTTTAGGGGAGTGTATTGAGATTTGTATTTTGATTTTACAAGTGTCAAATTTAATGACGTGCTTTTTGAGAAATACCCTAATTTCCTAATATAACTCACTTACAAACAAATACTGAAATAGAAAGTTGATTCTATTATGTGAATTTTCTTCTGCCATGCATCAGTATAAACTAAATAGACCTTAAGATCATAGTTTACCATCTGATTTTTCATGAATATACCTTTTAGGAGTATTTTTAAAAAATCAGTATTTTGAACTGGTACTTATTCAAAACATAGAATCTCAATATCTGATTAAAGTTGCACATTTAACGTAAGAAATACTAGTATCTTTTTTCTACTTCTGTAAAGATGTATAAGAATTATATAAATCCAAGGAATGAACAAAACTTGATAAAACTTTACCTTGAACACTAGGACTTAGCTCACATTCTAAACCTCTCTTCACCCTGTCATTTTCAACCTATGAAACAAATGTGTATATTTTCTGATATGAAAGTTTTGCTGATACCTATTTTAATAAACCACTGTACTTTTATAAAAAATGCAATAACATTTCTCCATATAAGAATATAAGACATGAAGGACATACGATGGGCATAGATACTGCTTCTTTTTCCCCTTTCCTTTCTTTGAAGATTTCTCTTTAGCGTAGGCTTCTTCAACCCACAAGGAAATTAAAATAAAAAAGGCAATCGCCAATAAAAACTTCATCTTGAAAAGTTAAATTTCAGAAGATGGATCTACAAAAGAGAACAGGAAAATATTTACATTTATGAAGCAAATGATAACTGTATGACTGTCCCTTTAAGAAGTATGATCATTGCTACCCAAAGGGCAAGTACAGTTGTACATCAAATCCTCATTGCTCAATCATACATGGTTACACTTGACTATATAAAGTGTCTTTTATAAGTACTAGTAAAGTCTTTACATAGCATTAAAAGTCAGTTTAAATAATTGCACATAGAAAACAAGACCCCATGAGATATAATAGATTACTATGTAAAATTTCTGATTCTATAGTTATAGAAAATTGTAAACTGATATTGAATTGCACAGTATAGCAAAACATGTTTAGAAAGATGCCTGGAGGGATGTTTAACACAGTGTTAAAATGCTTATCTTGGGCCAGTACATTTGAAGTACTTTTTCTCTTAAAATTTCTATATTGTTTGAATTTTGCATGTATATTTTTTCAAAAACAACAAAAGTATTTTAAAAAGACAATTCCAAGTAATAAAAAACTGACAGAAATAAAGGAAAAAAATTAGCATCAAAGAGTTCCACACTCTAAATTCATCATGATTTTATTTGTTCACATTAAATTTGCAAGCTACGTTTTACCCCAAAAAGGTGCACATTAAATTAACTTTTTAGCTTTCCCTCTTATGTGATAATAACATTTATAATCAAAAAGATAACTCCAGAAATTCTAGGTAACGCTATATGAAATAAAACAGCAAGTGTGACTATACTCTTTCAATAATCTTCTTAGCCATATTTTAATAACATTTCTCATGCTCAAATGAGAATTCTATTCTTGTCAGAGTCTGATGCATAAAAAAAAAACCAAAAAAACCTTAAGCATCTATTAACACTGGACTATTTAAACCTCTTCTGCATCCTTCATTTCCAAACCATAATTTGTTTCTTTTTCATTGTTTTCTGCAGAGTAAGACCTGTCACATTCTTCAACACTAACTTAATTTCCCATCTTCACCCTTATAAATTGGCTTCTCCTATGTCATATTTTTCAAGTCCCTTTTGCCCAGGATTTTTCCCCATATTATCTTTTTTTTTTTTTTTTTTTTTTTACATACTAAAAGCAAGCCAGAGGAAATTCTCCCTGGGTCCTTTAAACTGAAGACAACAGAGGGGGCTTATCAGACCAGGACCACCACCACCAGAAGGCTCTCTCCTCTGTCAACTTACAGCATCGGACGCTCCCTGCCCCCATCCTACAGCGACAGCCGCTTCCAGATACCTTTGCCCACAGCAGCAGGTACTTGTCCCACCTTCACATCCTTGACCAGGAAAACAGGAGGGCCGTGCTAACGGCTGCAAGGGGGCGAGAGAAATTCAGCACTCTGCTCTGTCTTCACCCCCAGTCTTTCAAAGGGACAGCGGCAATGACTGGAAGATCTTCACAAACAAAACAACGCAAGGAGCCTTCCCGGCCAATCTTGCGTCCGCTGATTCTCCCGGCCCTCTGCATCCCTCCATCCGGAGCGTCTCGGCGGACGCCACCGCATCGGGGACCCGGCTGCCGCGGCCCGGCGCCCCGCGCCCCGCTCCGCTCAAGACAGCGCTCGCCCCCTCCGCTGCACGCCGCAGTGCTCCCTTCGCCCCCGCCACCCCAGGCTTGACCCGCCGTCTCCGCAGAGTCATCTATTCCAGTCCCCAGACCTCCGCCGCCGCCCCACCCCCTGTCCTCTCCTCCTAAGTGGAGCCCCTGGCACTTACCTGGAGTCGCCCCTGCCCGCAGCTGCCGGGTGAGATAGTGGCAGCTCTGGGCCCAGGTGGCGGTGGCCGCTGGGGTGCAGCGGGCGCAGAGCGGGGGCAGCTGCGTCCCCGCCGCCCGCGCCACCGCCGAGCTCGACTGACGCGCCTGCTCGGGCCGCGGAGCCTGCGCCGTGGCGCGCCGCTGTCGGGGCCGCTGCGGGGACCGCGCGCGGGGAGCTGGGGACCGAGGACGCGAGAGGGAAGAGGTATCCCGACGACGGAGCAACGTCACGACACCTTCCCCTTCTGGCGTAGGAGGGGTTTCCGAGCTGAAGAAATGTAGTCCCCCCTTTAGAGGGGACTGAAAAGGATGGGGAGGAGGGACTGGGGTGATAGTGTTGGTACAAAAGAAAAAAAAAAAACCTTCAAGGAGCTGGGATTGCTTTGGGTCAGCTTTTGATCACTAAGAACAAAAAACAACAGAACAACAAATGACCTTCTTGGTCAAAATACAGTGTCTGCGATTTCACCATTTGCCCCGGATCCTGGCATCTAGCTTAATCTCGGAATCTTACTTCCAATTTCTAAAAGTCTGACCTTTCTAAACAAGCTTAAATTGGTCAGAATTACTAAGACAGTATAGTCATGCAGGTAAATGCCATTTTTAACATTTGTTACTGTAGTTAACATTTGTACAGAACTTGACACTTTCAAAACACTTTTCACTTGCATTGTCTCATTTAGTCCTCCTCACATTCCTGGGCAATTTTTATGTCATCCTTCCCATTTTATAGATGAAGAAACTGAAATTCAGAGATACTAAGAGATTTAGTTAGGGTTACAAATATTGAAAGGCATTTTACCAGACTCTCAAAGTCACTGATTTTTAAACATCTCAGTTAAATATTATCTCTGCCTTCTATTTGACTATGCAGCTCTTGGAAAAGACAGTTTTTTTACCTGTTGAACATGCCTGATTGGTTTTTGATTAAGAAAGCACTGTCTTAGGTGAGCATCCCTTAGCATTGTATTGTGGACCTACAGATGTATCCGCTAATAAATTTTTCAACCCATAGCATATAGGAGAGAAGAATATTCCCTATATCTAACCATATTCTATAAGCTTCATAAGATATTCTGCTGTGTAGTGCTTATAAATAAGTGATTATTACTTTATTTACATTACACAATGATCATTACTAAAACAGCTATACTATTTGGAGCCCCCCTAAATTGAATCCAGTTATGACTTCAGATTTTAAACATTTATAAAAGAAGAACTGTATTGATAATATAAATTTTGGCTGGGCGCCCTGGCTCATGCCAGTAATCCTAGCAGTTTGGGAGGCCGAGGTGGGAGGATTGCTTGAGCCCATGAGTTGGAGACCAGCTTGAGCAACACAGCGAGATCCTGTCTCTATGAAAAATAGAAAAATTAGTCAGGCATGGTGGTGTGTGCCTGTAGTCCCAGCTACTGGGGAGGCTGAGGCAGGAGGATGGCTTGAGGCCAGGAGTTTGAGGCTGCAGTGAGCTATGATGACACCACTGCATTTTAGCCTGGAAAACAAAGCAAGACCCTGCCTCGCCTGGCCCCCAAGAAAAACATTTTTAAGATATAAATTTTGGAGAATAGGTCATGTAAGGAAGGATAAAGGAGTTAGTTTTCATGCAACCGGGGGAGTTTAGAAGTTGAAGAAAGTCGTAAAGTAGTTTGCAAGTAAGAGTTTGGAATAATAGGATGTTCCAATTCCTGTAATACAATAGACATCTTTTATTTGCCAAATCTAATGTACACATTTGGAAGGACTTCTATGCTGAAAATACTTACGGTTGACTTGTTCACCTCCCCTAGTATCGTCACTAACTATGCCATCTATGGATATTATATTGGAAAATTAGATTATTCATAAGAAAAGTTTGTCAAACCATTTGGATGGGTTTGTGGGAGTTTTGCCCATAGTTCAGGTTGATAACCAAAAAGCACCTCATTTAGGCCTGTAAAGTGAACAAGAATTTTCAACATTTTTCTATGATGATCTGCTTACCTATATTTATATAGCCATTTTACAATATATTGTGAAAAGGGAAGCTTCTAAATAATAGCATGAAATAATCTATTTTCCTCAATGCTGTCAAGTGTTTATCTACTTTTCCCTATTTTTTTCTATCCACATTCACTCTCTCAGTGATTTCATCTAGTCACCTGGCTTTAAATACCACATTGACAACTCCCAACTTTACTTTTCCAGGCTAGACCTCTCTCCGGAACTGTACACTTGTATATCCAAATGCCTCTCAGCAGCTCAGCTTGCCTATTTAATAAACATGTCTAGAATTGAACTATTGCTCTCTCTTAAATCTCCACATTCAGCCGCCACCATCTCAGTGGATGACAACCTCCTTCTCTGGGTTGCTCAGGCCAAAAACCGTGAAGTTGTTCTTAATTACTCTCTTTTTCTCGCATCCAATCTCTGAGCAAATCCTGTTTGCTCTCAAATTTTACTCAGAATTCAGCTACCTCCTACCATTTCTACTGTGGCCATCCTCTCTCCGTTGGGTTAGTGCAATAGCATCCTGGCTGCTCTCCCCGCCTCTACTGTAACTCTCCCCCCTCCCTGAGCATTCTCAACTCAGCAGCCAGAGAGATCCCTTTAAAACATGTCATATGCCATATTATGTCATTCCTCAGCTCAAAACCCAGCAATTAGTCCCCACTTCACTCAGATTATAAACCAAAGTGCTTGCAGTGGTCTACAAGCCCCCTCTTGTTATGTGCCCCTCCCACTAACTCTGACTTCTCCCACTCTCGCCCCCTCTGTGCCCGCCACAGTGATCTTGCTGGTACTCCAACATGCCAGGCATGGGCCCACCTTAGGTTATGGGCTCCAGCTGCTCCCTCTGTCAAAGTTGCTCTTCCCCCAGACAGCCACATCTCTAACTCTCTCACATCATCAATATTTTTTCCTCTGACGTCACCCTTTCACAGAAATGTATCGAATGTCATTCAAAAATGCAAACTCTCCCCATCCAAGGATTTCTGATCCCTTTTACCTGCTTTTTGTTTTCTTTTGGTAGTACTTATTACTTTTTAATATATTACACAATATACTTATTGCATGTTTGTTGCTTCAGTTTGCTTGCTAAAATGTTAGCTCACTGAAGACAGAGATTTTTGTTTGTAGATGTTTCCCACTCACCTAGAATAGTGTTGAATGAATGAGTGAATCTTGGCCTAGTTACTTAACTTCCAATTTCGTGTTTCCTTATCAGCAAAATGAAAAGACAAGACAGAATTTGCAGAACTGTTCTAAGAACTGAACAGGTTAATTGATGTTAAGTATCTGGTACAGAAAAGCAGGGCCACAATTAATTAGCCCTCTCATTTTTGTTTGTTTTAATTTGCTTAATGGAATGATCAATTTTTGATTAATGAGACCCTGTTATACATTTATTTCTGCTTTTTTATTCCTTTCTTTACATCTATGCTGAAAATATTTTATGGGCCTACATCAAAATAATCAATAGGAACTCTATTTCCTATGCACCCATCTTCACTTGGCCTATAATATATTAATTGTATTTTATTTGATCATAAAACATAAATATGGCCCTAAATATATTAAGAAATCATTGGTAGGAGAAAGACTATTCTCACCAAATCATTTGTTCATATGACATAATGTTCTTATCACTCTTGCCACTGCCTAAATAGTGTTAAAACATAAGTCTTGATTATATAAATTATTTCTTTCCTATTTCTTCAATATATGGGTCATATTTATTCTTTAATGATACCTGAATTGTAATTGTCATTCATGAGATTTTTCATCAAAACTTGTTAATCAGATATTTTCAAGAAAAGCATGACCAGCTGTTTTGGATTGATTTTCCCCCAAATCATCATCTTTAAAAATTTCTCAAAGTAGATGATGAGAGTGTAACTAGAAATAAAGAGATTACAGTGGGAAATGATGAGAATAGTGGGTCAGTTATTCAGCATCTCTTAAGCACTATTTATGAACTTTAAAAGAAAGTAAAACTGACATCAGGAGATATTGATGAGGAGCCAGCCTTATTAGAATAAAGTTGATAACTTTATTATAGTTGATAACTATATTAGAATAAAATGACCCAGATAACTTGCATGTTTTCCTCACATAGCACATTATCCTTAAAATCTTCTTTAATTTCTTACATATTTTTAAACTAACTTTTAAACAATAATAGCCATCGTTTATTGATTACTTATTAATTGCAAGAAATTTCTTCAAGATTTATTTGCAAGTTATTTCCATACCCATTTTTATTAGAAATCAGAGACTCAGAAAGGGAAATTAACTTACCTAGGGTAATAGAGTTGGAAGGGGAAGAGAGAGGATTATTTCAATTTCAATGTCCTGTTACAACAATAAGACTCTGGTTCCAACTGCACATAGGTGAGTGGAGGCAGCTTATTTTTTAGACACAGACATCCTTGTAGAGAATTCTGGCTGCAGATTATAAAATTGAAGTCAAAGGTGCTGTCCTAGTACTAGATCCAGGCTTACCTCTAACCCCAGATTGGCCTTAAAGATTAACTAATATGTGATTCATTTTTCACTTAAATTTTTTTGTCTTTTCAACATAATAAAACAAAAATAATAATGATTATCATTATTGACTAAAGGTGCAATATACTGTTTATCAGATACTATGCAAACTCCTTTACACTTATTATCTCCACAATAACTTTATAGGGTCAATACTATTCCTGTTGCAATTTATAGATGAAGACCTATAGGCATTGTGTAACTTTTCCAAAGTCACTTTGCTAGTAAATGGCTGAGAGAGAAATGTACCTAAGTATGTCTGATTCTGGAAATTGGGCCCTTAAAATATTTTCCGTGTGACTATGACTTGTATATTCAATAACATCTCATGATATACAAAATAATAAAAATATTCAATCAAAACACCACATTAGTTGTGATGGTATAAGATAGAAGAAATATGAATAAGATCTTCCTATTTATGAATTTGGGCATTGTATTCTGTTTCATCTAATTGAGGAAACAGTTCAGAACAATCAAATGGCCCACCTCAATGTCTTCCAATCTGCCATTGGTGCTTACCCCCATGGGGAGGAACCATCTGTGGTTTGTGGTGTATGGACCTAAAATAGATATCAAGATTGTAATGCACTGTCAGAGTATTCTCTACTATGATACAGCTTTTAGATAAATTAGACATATGTCCTATGTTCTTAGCAAAAAACCAAAAAGCAAATTATTATCACCCTCCTCCATGTAAATGACGTGATATTATTACTGTTTCAAGAATGTGCCTTAAAAACAAATAAACCTATTAACTATGCAGTGTTATAAAGGCTGGTCCAATATCAATAATATCAAAATCACTCATTTTAGCCAAAACTCTTTACATCCTGGTAGATATTACTAAGAAATTGTCAACCACAGATCAGTTTGTGCAAATTATTTATTCTTCTTATTTTGTGGTTAGCATGTGACAGTCAGCTTATTCAGGACTGCTCCAAGCCAAACATTCCTCTGAAGCAATGATGACAGTTATTATGGCAGGAGCAGATGACTAGTAACTCATGTCCACAAAGCTGCCAGTCAAATATAATCTCTTCCAAAAGCAGTTTTTATTATGTCTGAGCAAAGTTATAGTCGCCTCTTCTAACAAGCTTTGAATCTGCCCATCAGCATTCCTGCAGATCTGAGAAGAGGTCATGCTATCCTCCACCAGGCAGGATTTCAAGTCTCAACTATTCAAGACAACTGTCCTCTTCCTCTGAAATCTACTGCAGATATGCACTTTCAGTTCAATAAGCAATCCACAATCTGCCTTTCAGAAACTTATCAACAATGTCAATCTTAACTTTTTTGTTATCTCCTTCTTTTAAGATCTAGGACAGTAAACAATTAATATTGCAGAAGTATTATCTAAGGAACATGCAAAGAATTTATGCTTCTAGGTAATCAAATATCAGGATAGATCAACTAAAAGCTCCAAACATGCAGATTATAAATTCTAAATCTGTCTTTGTAGGAAATGTTTCATATTAACCAACACCAGTAAACTCCAGTTATGATTTATGTATATGGCATGATATATAATGAAGAAGAACCAGCATTCTACTTTGGTATTTTTTTTTTAGAATAAGCAAGTAAATGGGTAACAGTCCTAAAAATATTAAAAATAAGCTATAGAAAGTAAACCATGGTATTTATCAAATTATTAGGGTTTTAAAATTAGGCTCACCAAGCAAGCCTTCAACATGTCATCATTAAGTAACTACTTAAGCTTGCTGGAGATTTTGAAGATTATATCTTTCTAACCTAATTTTTAAAGTCTTTCTTTATTGATAGAATTTATATGTGGTACTGGTGCAGGAGAAGAACTTTTGTTCTAGGGTAATAGCATCAGCAGACAGAGTGAGAGCAGAGAAGTAAAAATACATTCTGAGGCTGGCTTGGCTGGGGAAGATGCCAAGAGGAAAGTTAATAAAGCATTAGGTTGGGTTAGAAAAAATGGGACCAGAATAAAATATTTGGATAAAATTTTGTAGGTTAGTGTTTTTTAAAGCATGCTGTATTCACCATTAGCCCTATGGATGCTCCATGGCAAAAAAGAAGTCAATGAAAAATATTGTCAGCCAGGAGCAGTGGCTAGCACTCTGGGAGGCCGAGATGGGAGGATCACTTGAGGTCAGGAGTTCGAGACCAGTCTAAGCAAAAACAAGACCCCCATCTCTACTAAAAGAACAGAAAAATTTAGCTGGGTATGATGGTGTGTGCCTGTAGTACCAGCTACTTGGGAGGCTGAGGCAGGAGGATCACTTGAGCCCTGGAGTTTGAGGTTGCTGTGAGCTCTGATGATGCCACTGCACTCTAGCCAGGGTGCCAGAGACAGACTCTGTCTCAAAAAAAATAAATAAATAAAAATAAACGAGTGAGCAAAAAGCATTCTGACTCTGAAGCTTTACATCTACATTTATGCTTGCTCCTTTTACTAGTACTTTCTCCCTCCTAACGTGATCGACTTTACTATGTATAAGAGCAGCAAGATTAGGATACCTATGGATTGGAAATTATGTTACTCAAGTTCAATTCTGTATTAGTTTGCAAGAGCTGCCATAATATTAATTAATAAAATACAGTTGGCTGGGTGTGGTGGCTCATGCCTGTAATCCTAGCACTCTGGGAGGCCGAGGCAGGAGGATTGTTTGAGCTCAGGAGTTCAAGACCAGCCTGAGCAAGAGCGAGACCCTGTCTCTACTAAAAACAGAAAGAAATTAGCTGGACAACTAAAAATATATAGAAAAAATTAGCCGGGCATGGTGGCGCATGCCTGTAGTCCCAGCTACTCGGGAGGCTGAGGCAGGAGGATTGCTTGAGCCCAGGAGTTTGAGGTTGCTGTGAGCTAGGCTAATGCCATGGCACTCTAGTCCAGGCAACAGAGTGAGACTTTGTCTCAAAAAAAAAAAAAAAAAAAATTAATAGTCCCAAATGAAAACTTTCTATCCCAAAATAGTTAATAGCATTTAGGATAAAGATTCATCTCTTGTTCTTGTGTTCCATTTATTTTATTTATTCATTCCAATTAATTCAACTCAGTGTCTTATATGTTATTTTTCAAATTCACGAAATGTAGCATCTGGTTATTGAAAGTTGATGAAGATGGAAATGATAGAGGGCTAAGACAATGCGTCAGACAACAGTGTCTAGAAGAAAAAAAGTAAGAAAATCATTCATTAAGATTGAAGGGATACCACAGAGCTCATTTTTATTTTATTTTTCTTTTAATAAAAACATTTTTGGAGTATCTACTCTGGGTTAAACAGTAGGTAGGCAACTGTAATATAAAGACTAGTAAAAAAGGGAATCTACACTAAAATGATCCAAAGTCGGGGAAACAGACAGATGTTTATAAAACAGTGTGGTTAAGAGTTTTTATATAGGTGAGCACAGAGCAATTCTGGGAACACATAGCCCCTCTCGGGGAAGCATGAAGGTTTCTCAAAGGAGATGACTAGGATGAACCTTACAAAATAATTAAGGGTTAGCTGAACCAAAGTCCTTTTGGTGAAAAGATTTTTTATTCTAAACAAAAAGTTCACAATGTATATGAACATTTGAATTGAACGTGAGCCAAATAGTTACTATTCCAAACATCAGTATGGCTGGAACATTGTAGGAAAGTGAGAAAAGATAAAGCTAGAGAGGTAAGAAAGATCAGGTAGTAAGGAACATCGAACAGCATGCTAGAGTTTATTTTTTTCTTTGTTCTGAAGACTATGAAAGCCAATGAAGAATTTTAAGTAGGAGATAAAACATGACTAGATTTACCTTTAGGAAGTATGAATAGCAAAAGAATATTTTGATTTTGAATTGTTTCCAGATATTAAAGAATTTCATTAAAATAGATTAGGCAAACAATGTAATGAATTTGCACTGAGAGTAAATCTCTTTCAAAATAACATTGTGATTCTAAAATAACCCATCATTGTTATTTTAATTTTGTGCTATATTAATTCCTTTGTGGTATTTTTATTAAAATAGTTGTACAACTGGTTTAAGGAGTTATTTATGAAATTTTTTAAAAAAGTGATCACTCCATTAATGGATTCTATATAAAACTTAAGTGTCAATCAATCTATAGCCTCAATTAATAACTGGCATTATCTCAGTGGTATTTGTTGAATAATGTTGTACCTAAAAAAAAATAGCACTGGCAAAAATGGCTGCTCTAACACAAATCAGTGTTTTCAGAGGAACTTCAGCCTTTATTACCTGGGATCCCTGGGCTGCAAGATGCTTGATGCCAGCCAGATAAGAGGCAGACATTTGCAAGAAAGAAGTTTACAAATTTACTTGCATGCAATAAACAGGCTTATATGGGAAATATTTAAAGAGGATGGAGAGAGATATTTATATCTCGGGCTTGGAATTTGGAGCAACCGTAGGGAATCTTTTCTACTAGATTAATAAATCAAAGATTTCATCTACTTAATTCTAGAAGAATTCTATAACAGAATAATGTCAGAATTCCTGTCTATTTAATATAAATGTCCATGGATTTTGGGAAATTTTCAGATGAATCATATATTTGAACAACAAATTTTTCATTTTTCTAATGTAGAATACAATGATATATATTTAGGAAAACAAACAAATAAAAAGAGACGAGTCTATGCCCCTTAGAAAGTTATAGTTTTTAATTTTTGTTTTTGTTTTGGCATGTTATCAAAAGAAATATAGGAATTTTCAAAAATAATTCTTCATTTATCTCCAATCCATTTTGGTTAGTTTAATTCACAGGGAAAATTTGTACAATTGATTGAGTTAATTGCTTCCATTGGAAAACCAAGACAGGATGTCTCAACCAGATGCCAAATCAGGTACAGTGTTACTGATGGAAGAGCTAAAAGCTTTACTAGGCTAGTGAAAGAATACCTTTTGAAATGTACAATAGATGACATTTGCTACCGTTTCACTGATTTCATTATGAACATTCAAATCTGCTTTTAACAGATTCACAGCTCCAAATGGGAATTGATCTGGAAGAGGAGGAGAAAAGCCAGGAAAAAGGAGGAAGTAGGCCAAAATTTTAGAAGGTCCAAAGAAACTGGATGTAAATATGTGAATAAAGCTCAGTAAAGTTAGTACTATTTCCATCATTTTTGAAGCAATGCATTTCATTATCTCAACATTGACAAGTAGACAAAAATACATTTCAAGAAATAGGCTTTTTCCTTTCCACAATTTATCAGGATAATATTATTTTGTGAATAAATAGGGCATTATTGACTTGAGGACATTAGCCTAGCCAGATGCAAAATAATAATTGAAGAGCTCTTCTAATACATAGATATAAGCATATGTCTTTACTTTAGCTAATTCAAATGTGAAGATCTTGTTTAATTATAAAAAACAAAATATAAAATTTCTTCAGTCTTTTTCAGGCATACATTGCTGTATTCAAACAGACCTCAATATAAAAGAGTTACAACTCAGCCATAAAAAAAAAAAAAAGGTGAACTAATACCTCTTGTATTACCTGGATGGGGCGGAGACCATTCTTCTAAGTGCAGTATCACAAGAATGGAAAAATAAACACTACAAGTACTCACCACTAAATTGGAGCTAATTGATCAACACCTATGTGCACATACAGAAATAACATTCAAAATCAAGCAGGTGGAAGGGAGGAGGAGGGAATGGATAATATCACACCTACTGGGTACAATGCACACTATCTGGGGGATGGGCACAGTACAAAAGCAATCTACATAACCAAATCATTTGGACCCCCATGATATTCTGAAGGTGATCTGTCCCTAAGGAGAGGATAGTACTCAATTCTCAATTTAAAAGCAATCATGGAAAATAATGAACAAGGAATAATGGACAATGTTCAAGAAGGCCCAGCCAGGAACCACAGAGTATATGGACAAGAAAGTCTATCCCAGTGAGCGGATTCAGGAATTAATCACAAAAGTTCTCCTGAAGTTAGGAAAGAGAGATCTGGCACTGTACCCCGCTAGGATTTCAACATTGCTAGAAATTGACATTGGCTATTTGTTTTCTAATTTTCTTTTTTCAAATGGGAGTATTTATTGTGATATTCTACTCCTATATACTGTAGATATGTGCATGAGGTTGGGGGTGGGATAGGGAACAGCAAAAAACTTGTTTTTTAAGTTCATGCTTAACTAGATCATGTGGAGCCACATCTGCATTTCACAGAAGGACATCACGTGACCCAGACATCCCTGCACTTTGAACTTGGAATTTTGTCGACTCCCTTGGGGAGAAGATGTGGTAATTTCGTACTGTGGCAGTTTAGCAAACCACAAAATTCTGAGAATTCCTTCCCTGCAAAGTTTTAGGTTAGCTTGTGCCACAAGAGGCATTTAGTGTGAGATCTGGAGAGGAACAGGAAGCAATAGCCTTATTCTTTCCATCCCTGGAAAGATACTCAGGGTATCTGGCACTGTTGCAGTCACACACGTTCACCTTATTGACGTGAGGCAGCGGCCGGCAGCTTCTTCAACTCCTAACAGATCGCGTCCTTCAGCTTCTTGCATTCCTGGGGCAAGTGTGTGTGTAGCTCCATGACAAAGGTCTCCAGCTTCTGCTACAGGCCACGCACAATAACAACATTCGTGGTTTGGTGGGCGTGAGAGACTGATGCAAGGTCCTGTTTGTCCTGGTGGGTTCTGGTTTGGTCTTGCTCTCCCCACTTTATGTCCACATTTCTTTCTCCACTGTTTGCCCTGCTGACTTCGGTTCCGGCTTCAGATGCCAAAGTCATAGCTGTATATAAGCTGTTTAACATGTAAAGTGAATTGCCTATAAGAAATCCCATATTTTATAACACTCACTGTGGTTCTGCTACTCTGATTAAACCCTGACTAATACACAAGGTTAGTGTGTTCTGTGCATGAGAACAGTAGGGCATCTTTGGTGACCAGAACAGCAGACCGTCAGATCCCAGATAAATCCCCCCCGGAGCTCACAGGAGGGTCTGTGTGAATGGTTTTCCCATTGGAACTTTCCATTAAATCCTCACCACATCTTTTACTACTGGTACATTAAACGTCATCAGTTCTGTCAGGATGAATATTACAGAGTTTGCCTGGAGACCATAGGATCTGCTGCAGAGCCCTGTTCTACTGTGGGTCCCACCCAGATTTGAAAGACTCTTGTGTTACCTGTAAAATCAGAGTGGTATTTCCAGATGTGGTGCATGATGCTTCCTTCACACAAATGGGCCTACCTAGTACAGTCATCCTTTCTTTGTGAGAAGAGATATAGAATGCAATAATTTATCTTTTGTTCTGGAGAATAGAGGACCATTAGATCCTTAAAAATTTCACTTATATAATGGCTCCCTGAATGTTTGTGGGTTTTATTTCCCACTATTTGAAACACACAGATCCTGTCAAGATCTTCAATTCACTAGCCACTTCTTGCTCATCCAGTTCAATTAAGATAATAGCATCAATATAGGGGACCAGTGTGATCTGTGGGATATCCAGAGGGTATAGACCACCTTGGACTATATCATGACACAGTGCAAGAGAGTTGACATAGTCCTGCAACAAAACTGTAAGTGCCTATAAATGTCCTGTCTGTTCCAAGTAAATGTAAACTGTTTATGGCCCTCTTTTCTGATAAAAATGGAAAAGAACACATTCATCAACGCAATGGCCATAAACCATGCACCTGCTACTCTACTCTAGCAAAGATAATCGCATCTGGCCCAGGAGCGGCAACTGACACTACTACTTGGTTGACTTTGTAGAAGTCTGCTGTCATCCTCTCACCAAGCAGCACATGCTCCGGCTCTGAAATCACATTTTAGCATCTGCTTTTTTGAACACTTTTGACAATAACTGCTGCAATTTGGCTTCCATATGAAGCAGTCTCTGAGAGGAAGATTAACTTGCCAGATATTTATTAAAGAGTGCTCCTGGGATTCCACAACTATAGAAGAGATAGAAAGGAAACAGGATTGCAGAGAGAGAAGGTGAGCTGGAATGCTGTCCTGATAAAAGCTTCTGTGGACTCTATGGAGAGATTTTGTCCTGAGTTGAGGAGAGGGGACTGTGTCAGATGCAGGCTAACCCTAGCAGTAGGTCTGATCTTGAGCAATCCAGTTTTCCTCAGCCAAGACAATCCCCTCAGAGGACTGGCAGTTGAAAACCATCTTCCAGCAGCTGAGAGAAGGGAATTATGGACGGCACAGATCTCAGAGCATCAGCCACGATCAGATGACAGTATGTGGGGGCTACTTTAGGCTTTCTGTGCTGCTCCATTGTTGAACTTGTCTATCCTTGCACAAATATCATATTGTTTTAATTACTGTAACTTTATAATAAGTCTTGATGTTTGATAGGGTCTAGCACTGTTAGTCTTCTTCAATATTGCCTGAGCAATATTAGTCTTTCTATATACATTTTAGAATAAGCTCATCAATTTTAATTTAAAAAATAAAACCTGCTGGAATTTGGTTATGATTGCATTGAATCTACACGCACTCTGGAGAAAATGGACATCTTTATAGTATGCCTTCCAATAGTACACCTTCCAATAAACATAAATTATCCCTCCATTTCTTGAGTCCTCCTTAACTTTGATAAGAATTTTAGTTTCTAGTGTAAAGGCTTTGAACATTTTAATTTATTCCTAGATTATTTGACATTTGTTGATACTAATGTAATGATAGCTATTTTTTTTTAATTTTACTTTTTGCTGTTCTTGTTTTGTTGCTAGAATGTAATTTCTGTAAATTGAACATATGTCTAATAACTTTGCTAAATTATTTATTAATTCTAATTGTAAGGTCTTTATATTTTCTAGGCACACAATTATTATGTCTGTGAATAATTATAGTTTTCTTTCTTTCTTTCTAATTATTACATCTTTTTTTCTTGCCTTATTTTACTGGCTAGATTTCCAGTACAATGTTGAATGCAATGTTGCTATGAACATCTTAGTCTAATTCTTAATTTCAAGAGAATTTTTTTAAATATTTCACTATTGTGTAAAATTTTTGCTCTAGGTTTTTATAGATATTTTTATAGATTACTTACAGATTAATGTGTTTTCCTTCTATTCGTTTTTCTTGCAGTTTTTATTATTTGTAAGTACTGAATTTTGCCAAATGATTTTTCTAAATTTATCAAAATAATCATGCAATTTTTCTCTTCTTTTTTCTTCAGTGTGGTAAATTACATGATTTTTCAATGTTAAACTGACTGTGCATATGGGAAAAATCCCATCTGGTATTTTGTATATGTATATATAAACATACACTGAATTCATAATATTAATATTTTGTTAAGGATGCTTGCATCTATGTTTGTGATTGGTCTGTAATTTTCCTTTCTTGGATGTTAACCTTATAAACTGAACTAGAAACTATTCCGTGTTTTCCTATTTTCTGAAAGAATTTATGTCTGATTTGTTATTTCTTATTTACATTTCTTCTTTAAATGTTTGGAAAGATACATCATTGACACTATCTAGGCCTGGGATTTTCATCATTATGAGATGGTATTTAAATAATGAGTTCAACTTTAACATTTAGACTATTAAAGACTTACATTCAATCCCTAAATATTCATTGAACATGTGCTACTTACCAAGTGATATATTGGATGCATGTTATGTCAAAGATACAAAGGTGAGACGCATGGGCCTGCTCTTGTGGAACGTATATTCCAGAGAGGGAGACAGACTTGTCAACAATACAGCAATAAATACAAAATTTCAATTTCGACAAATTCTAAGCAGAAGATCATGGCACCATGAGAGCTGAAAATGGGATGATTTCATCTCATTTACACATATTAGGAATGAATCTCAGGAGGAAATGATATTTGTAAATAAATGTTTTCAACTTATCTTAACACTTACTCTATTCCTTTCATCTTTAAAAAATTATCTTAATATAGCTGTTCCTCTACATAGCCACTCTTCCAACTTGGGCTGGAAATGCGATCATATCTCTCTTACAGTCTCAAATATCCATATTGGAAGGAAAGCCCAATTCTTTGTGGGCTTCCACTTGTCCCTCCTCTAGTGGGGAAGCTTGGTTTCTCACCATTCTCTGCTGCCATTGCTTCTCCCTACCACATGGTGTCTCTGTTGACAACTGGTCCTCCAAAGTCAGCTATGTGATTTGAGTTCATGGGTCTCCAAAGAAGGATTCTAGTCTCTGAGAATGAATATGGAAGAAGGATCTCCCCTGCTTAGATTCACATAATCCAGCCACTTGTGCTTATCTCTCTGAACCATATTCAGCCATCTCTGGGAGTACTGTTTCAGAATTTTAACAATAATTGTCTTTGCTTCTCTGAACCGGTATCTATGTGCCTAGAGGTTTAGCTGTCTTCCCTTCACCACTTTCAAAACTCAAAGGGCCCTATCTGTCTCTTCTTTGCAATTCATTTACCTACCCTTGTAAAGGTTGTTTGACTAAATGACCTGGGCCTTCACCATCCCAAATACAGAAGATACCTATATATCCCCTTCCCTAGACCAAAGAAGCCACTCTGTTCAGAAAGAGCGAGGGATCTATGTTCAGATCACAAGAGAGCTTTATCTTCCTAAGCATTACTGAGGTTGCCTTCTAGAACTTCTGTCACTGGATCAAAAAAAGGGAAAAACAAACACAAGCTTAATTTGGGGGGGTATATATACAATGAAATGTTCTTTAATTAAACTCCCTTTTGTTCTAGGTAACACTGGTATACAGAAAAATATTAGTCATGATTTTATGAAAATACTTCATGTACTTAACAGCAATCATATTGCTCTGCAAGCTTTTCTTCTCTGTGATTAAACAATACAATTCTTTAAACTTTTCCTCGGGTCACTATTTTCTAACCCTTTATTCATGTTTCTCATTCTTCCCTGATCTTTTCCATTTTGTCCACATCTTTTAAAAAGTGTAGTGACCAAAAGTAGTCACAATATCCTAATAAATAGCTCGTGAATGCATAATATAGTAGAAAGATTACTTCCAAATGCTCCATGAATTATTCCTTTTAATAAATTCCAGAATCACAGTGGCTTGGGGTCAGCATCAAGACTCCAGGTTTTTCTTTTCCATGTTTGTCTAGTAAATCTTTTCTGTTTTTTATTCTTCTGCTAATTTGCATCCTGTTTCAAAAACCAAGATTTCTGCTAATGTCACTCTGATTCTTATTTTAACATTTCAGAATAATGGCAAGGTTTCCAAATGTTAAATTATTGCACACCTCAACCTTTTTATGTATGCTAGACTGATTATTCAGTAGTTTTAATTTATCAAGTTCTAAAATAACTATATACTTGATATATTTCCCTTCCATTGATAATATTTATGAAGAAAAGCACAATTAAGACAATAATTCATAATGTCCTTCTGATTCTGGGCAAATTTAATTGCATCTTCTCCCACATTAGCAATAATGCAACAATTTTGTACAAAACAAAACCTGGTTCTATTACAATTGAGCACTTTTTTCAACAAAGTGCTATTACTAAAGAGAATCTTTTCTTTTAGTTACATATACCAATGCAGCTATGTATGTGGAAGAAAATAGGTTGATCAAATCATTTCTTCATGTGTTTTTGGCACCATTTTATATGTTAAGGTAATGTATATACATTATATAGCATATCACACTGTTCAGAAAATAACAAAATATATTGGATGGCTCTCTTAGAATTCACTGAATAAAATACCCTCCAATCCATGAATCTTTTGAAATGACTTTAGAAATCATCAAATAAAGCTCCACAATAAGAAATAGGAGATTCAGATAATATTTAAGAGATTTGTCTGAAATCAATTAGTTATCAAAACTGAAAACTAATTATTCAGGTGCAAAATCTACAATTCTTTCTTTTACATAACACTGTCTCCTGAATTTTCCATTTCAAGAACTTTTAGTAAAATGTAGAGTTAAATGTATATAATACATAGAAGTTTTAAGTCTATGAACTTAAGTACCAAAGAGTTGTAGCTTTATAGCAGAAAAATGTTCTGTTAGTATTGAATAGATTGAGGTTAATATTATTTGTAATGAGATCTAAATGAACTTTGATGTACACATTCAAATAATGTAATAAGTAAGCATTGTCAATATCTGCTTTATAGTTGTGCTGGATTTTTATCCTTGTCACTCGGCTCTCAATCTATCCTTCTACAGTGTGCTCTGTACAGCTGGAACTGGAACTCTGCAGATTGTATTTCACTGAGTGCTTTACAGCAGCTTCGCTTTAGGTTCTGCCCATAGGAGAAACTAAGGGAGAGTAGGAGACAGGAGGAGAGAAGGAGAGACTTCTTTACCCCATTTGCTTGTGGTGCCTGTCTCCAGCACCGCTGCAATGGCAGTTGGTTTTAGCATTCAGTCTTTTCCACTTCTCTGTTCCTGCTCAGAGACTTCAGCTGCAGTCAGGCAGTGCCCTCAACTCAGAAGTCTGCTCTTGGGTTCTGGTTACCCTTTCCCTTCCCCTTCATTCCCCAGCACTAGTGGTGGTAGCTACTTCCTGCTCTTACTTACTACATGTGGTTTGCTTTAGTGCTTCCCTTTGCTCCTAAACCCTCCAACACCTGGTTAGCAAATTTCCTATATTAAATCCCTCATATTTGAAAGCATTTGCTCCCTGACAGATATGAGTACCCAAATCAAGAGGAAGACTTGATATTTTCTTTCTCTTTATTATTCAGAATGTTGTACTATTAAATTCAGAATTCTCTACCATTTGAGAGAGAGAGAGACAGAAAATTGGAAGACTTATTTTCTAAATGTCTACCTTTCTTGGAATAAAACTCTCTAAAAATAATCAGACATGAGAAATAACGTATCTTACACCAAAAGTAGATTCTAAAAGTCACCATGCAAAAAAGACATAGGGTCCCATCAAATTATCGAACTATCCCATCAAATTATCAGTTAATAGTTCATTCATGTAGCACATGTAGTTTTGAGTAAAATACTATATTAAAATATTTATACAAAATATATATAAAATGAACAGTATATTTTTAATGGTGCCTATGTAGAATATAATTTAAATGATCATATTTTAAAAAGTTCTCCTTTTTTGTTTTTGAATATTTATAGATGAAATTTTATATTTAAATTTAAAAGATTTATGCAATTCACTAAACTGTGCAACTAAGTCAGATATTTGTAGAGCTGTGTGAGAATGTAGAAATTAAAATATTATTTGTTCCTTAGGTTATAGTTTTGGAATCCAAGAAACAGAATGTGGGCTAGCCAAGTTTTAGTTGTCTAGAAATATAAGACCTTTAAAAATGCTGATATAAACATATAAGTACTATGCTAATTAGAAATGATTTAATGTACTTTCAGAGTACCTCTATTTTATATGGATTCATGGGAGGATTTAATAACTAGAGTGAATTTGAGAATAAAATAAATGCTCATAATTTTCTATTAATTTCCAAACAATATATGCTATTACTCTGGAAATACTTTAAAATCTTTCTATTTTTAAAGCTATATTTAAAAGTCTCTATTAACTTTTTAGGAAAGATAGTTCTCATATTAATATAAAGATACAGAAAAAGAGTTGGATTTTTTTTAAATTCAAGGTTTTATAGACAGAAGTTTTTCTATATAGTCTTAAATTAATTTTTTGCAGTTAATTTTTACCCAGGTGAATCCTTGTCCTGCAAATGCCTCCTTATTAGTAATTTATTTTATTGTCAATTTTTTTCTTTTCTCCTAGAATTTATAGTCACTCTCAGTTCAGCTTTCCGTATGTTTATTCAATTACGTTATTCTCTAGGCATTTACCCTATCTATGATTTTAGAAATAAATAGGGTCCCATCAAATTATCAAATTATCATTTAATAGCTCATTCATATAGCACATGTAAAATCTAAAATAGATTTTAGAAAATCTATTTTCCAGAGCCAATAGTATAAACAATTATGAAAAGTGATTAACTTTTTTAATTATACAAGATAACTTAGAAAATTATAAATAAGTAAATTATAATCCAACTATTACCCGGGCCATGAGCCGTGTGACAGGGAAGTGGATATTGAGGAAATTATAATATAAACAGATAATTCAGACCAAAAAGTATTTTCTCACAGGTATCAAAAACAGAAAAATATGACATGGTTACTTAAATTATCTTCATTGGTATATGGAAAGTCTTTGTTGCTTTGTGTGCTTTTCTTGGTACAACTTTTGAATTAAAACATCCTCTGCTTGATTAACAAGCTTAGTCCTTAAAATTCACTAAGCTTTAAACTTAAATACAGAGTACATGTTTGAATTGGGAAGCCCTAGTACAACTAATAGTCCTGGGAAAAAGGGGACATAGATGAAATTTGAGTCTGTTCTCTTATTTTCTGTCTCTATTAAATTTTCTCTATTACACCTAGGGTATCTTGGAGCTCCAGGCAGCTCAGACGGTCCTCTTAGCACCTGGCCAAGTCTGTTATCCATAGGTAGTGCTCTGGGCTCTCGCCTTATCCTCTCCTGTTTATTCCCAGTGACATTCCTCAAAATGCAACCTGTCACAGCTGGAGGTAAGTAGTCTGATAAAAGAATTCATACAGTAGAATGTATATGAAAATTACCCCATGACTTCACACTTAAGAATTGATATTTGGTCTACAGCCATACCACCCTGAACGCGCCCGATCTCATCTGATCTCGGAAGCTAAGAATTGATATTTGTAGAAGATATGATTTGTGATATAGTAGTACGCTCCCAGTGGTAAAATGTAGTGCAGTAGACCTTTGGGAACCAAATGAGGAGTTTCTGTTCTTACCACATATGTTTTTTTAATATCCTGCCTTTCAGCTTTGAAAAGTAATATCAAATATAGCAAGAGGGTAAAGATCTCTGTGAAGGTGAGTGAGTGAGGGGAAAGATCTCTATGAGGGTCTATGAACTTAGAAGTTTGGAAAAACTTTTATTTCATTGTGAACAATTTCTTCAATAATTAAGGTTTATAAATTATAATGCTTGAATTGAAGGAGATGAACCAGAAGGAAAATAAAATTAATTTCACTTTAGAGAAAGACACAGACCATAGTCTTTCTCATTAAAATAATGTGATTATTTTCTGTTTGGTCACCGCAAAGTATATTGTTTTATTTTGTTTTTTTTAAATAGTTAAAGATGGAATTTTGGCATGATTTTATAAAACCTGAGCCAGATTATCTTATTTTATTTAGATCCCTGGTTTATCTCAAGAGTTGGAATTCAGGGCTAGCCCATTTATGATACTTTCTAAATATCTTCAGAGCCTGAACTAAGCTCTATACATCTTTATAACTGCTTATCTTGGAATCAAAATGAGTATTTATCTTCAAGAAAAAACACATCAAATGTGATTATAGTCAAATGGTTATAGTCTACCTAAGAAGACTCAGAGTGTTAATGCTGACATTTGACATGTTAATAATTTTCATTGTCATAAAAGCAATTTACTATTAATGGAATAACTTATGAGATATCATACAATCTATGAGAAGTAAGATTTTCTTAGTTTTAAAGCTTTTCACAGTGAGTGGCTTTGCAACTTTGGGTACTGAATTGTTTTTCATAATTTTATAATAATATTAAATATATTCAGGTTGGTATACATAATGATGTGGGTACAGATTATTTATTATCTTTGCTTTTAAAATTGGGTTGCCCCATTACATTTTGTTAGATGTGTGGATCTCTCATTCAATTCATCCAGAAAACTGCCTCTGTGAGGTGTTGGCCTCTTCATGTTGAGCAACATATTTTCATGATTCAAAAAGATGGTACCTCATGGTGAATAGCATTTTGCTCATGATTTTCTTTTGCTTCATTCCTTTTTTCTGAGGATCCCAATGAGATAAGCATGGTTTCAGAGTTTACAAGAAGTCTGCATTCAAACAATAATAGCAAATGATTAACTTGTTTAATTACAGAAGATAACTTGGAAAATTATAAATATAGAGTAATTATTGTTATCATTAAAATGAATTTATAAGGAATTAATTGTTCTTCTGCCATTGAATAAAAAAGAAAAAGTGAGATAAAGTACTGATGTCTAAGAGTTTACATCTCAAAAATTAGACACATTTTAGCATTATGCAACCGCAAGGAAGTTAATATTTAAAGATAGACTCAAAATAATCACTTCTTGGCCTTTTGGCTAAGATCAAACATAAAGGTAGACTCAAAACTGACCTCTTTATGGCACTGATATATAAAGATCTAGGTATCTTGTGAGAAGTGCAGATCATGATTCTGTAGGTCCAGGATGAAGTCCATGTGTCAATTTTTCTAACAAACTCCTGTATGATGCTGATACTGCTGGTCTATGGAACACACTTTGAGTAGCAAGGCTTTAGAATAGTACTATCCGACAGAACTTTCTGCAATAACGAAAACGTGCAATAGCTGTGTTTTCCAGTAGGATAGATGGACATAGATGGCTATTGAGCCTAGAAATGTGGCCAGTGGAAATAATTTTTAATTTTAGCTAATTTAAATTAAGTAGAATACAAGTTGCCATATATGTCTAATGACTGAGTGCACACTGCTGCTCAAGACTGCCTGACAGTGAATACAATATCCCCAGACAACTAAATCAGAGTTAAAGGACTAAAAGAAACTAGCTCTACACATTTGTATGATGTCTCTGTATAATCAGGTTTTTCTAATAAGAGCTGTATCTTCTAAACTAGGAAACCAATTGATACTTTAAGGTAAACATGAAGAATGCAGTACATGCTTAGCCCAAAATAGTGCTTCCAGCGAAAAGCATGCATTCTCAAAAGAGAGTATATTGCCACCAATAGGATAAAAAGTAATTCTTGGAGATGGAGGGAAACGATATTTAGATATTACAAGGTGAGATGGAGGGGAATGATATTTAGATACTACAAAGCTTTGTGGCCTTCCAAAGCCCACTTACTTAATATTGAAAAAAATATTATTTCTTAGAATTTAGTTTCTCTCATTAGGAAGAGTTTATATTTAATTTAATTTTTCTCTTTAGATGGGTCACAATGTAAAAAAAAAGATTAAGAAACACTGGTCTAAGGATCATGGTAAACTATTGCTGAATTTGAATCAATTAATTCATTGGGCATTCCCCTGAGTCACTCAAAAGAATATAATTGCACTCTTTAACTGTCAGAAAGTATCATAAAAGTGACAGTTATAGGGGGCAACTTTTTCTGACTGAGACTTGATTTCTTTAAGAAATGTTGTAAGGAGTTTCTCACTTGGCCTTTGAAGAAACAAGAAGGTAAGGAGGCAAGGAAAGATATTCAATTAACATGGGCTTATGAAAAATGTCACAAGATACATTAGCAATAAAATTAAAAGTCAGTTGTAATTTTCCTACTGTTAAATGTACTTGGGAAGCACTGAGATCATTACCAACTCATCAAGATGCTTACCTCCTTGCTTGAGACTTGTACTTCACACAATTAGGTTAGGAAGTCCATATGTCCTGCCTGTGCAAGCTAAAGCACTCTTAATGATAAGATCCCTATGCAGCAGAAACCTCAACGTGAAATGACAATGAACTAGAATGTGAGTTAGTGCAGCGCTCTGGCAAGGAGCAAAGTGTCTCATTCATCATGAAGGGAGGCGCTGAAACTTCCATTCCCTCATTGTTATTGGCTCGCTTGTTAAATGATAACATTTTCCTAACTGTGACTTTAAGAAATAGTAATTTCTAGTATCAGAGGAGCTGTGATTTATTTTATACAGATGACTGTCATCATGTTCTATGCAACATCTGATAGAAACATGACTTACAGTTAGTGGTGTGCTAGTAAATGTTTAACAACCAGCTCTTTGGAGATATAAAATCCATGATTTATAGCATTTGCCAATTTCCGTAAAATACTCCATGTCATGTCTGACATGACATCCCTGAATACGGAATTGGGAAGAAATGGATCACTGAATTCTACAGTATTTCTATTGTGCTGATACAATAGACATAAATCAATTCAAAACAATAGTAAAAATGGTATCAGGAGGAGGCAGAACAAAATAACCAAATGGAACCCTCCAGTGATTGTCCCTCAGCAGGAACACTAAATTGTACAACTATCCACACAAGAAATCACCTTCACAAGAACTATTAATAAAAATCAGATAAGTGATCATATTACCCGGTTTTAACATCATATAAAGTAAAGAAGCATGAAGAGGATAGAAAAGACCGTCTTGCATTGCCTAAGCCAGTGGTCCCCCACCTTTTTGGCACCAGGGATGGGTTTCATAGAAGATAATTTTTCCACGGATGGAGATGGGAGGTCAGCAGGGTAGAGTGCAGAGCTCAGGCAGAGATGCACGGCCTGGTCCCTAACAGGTCACGAACCAGTACTGGGCCATGGCCCCAGGGGTTGGGGACCACAGGCCTAAACCATCCCTCCCCTATCCCTTGGCAGCACCTCACCAACACTGGCTGGGAAAAGAATCTGTGTGCTTGGAGGGGGAAGGCTAAGTGATTGTGGGACTTTGTATTGGAATTCAGGGCCATCTGGTCACAGGGGAACACAACACAGAGCAGATTCTACTTGTACCCACAGAAAAAGCGTTTAGACCAGCCATAGCCAAAGAGGAATTCTCCACCCCAGTGGTAGGGACCTGAGTTCCTGCTAGCTCCGACACCACTGACTAAGGTGGCCAAGGGCCCAGAATAAATTTGAAAGGCAGTCAGGCCATGAGAACTGCAATCCCAGGGCCAGTCCTGGTGTTGTACTGGGTTTGGAGCCAGTAGATTTGGGGTGCACATGACCCAGTAAGACACCTAGCTGTGGCAGCCAAGGGAGTGCCTATGTCACCCCTCCCCCTACTCCAGGCAGTGTAGCTCATGGAGAGGCTCCCTCTGCTTGGGAAAAGGAAGGGAAGAGTACAGAGGACGTTGTCTTGCAAAAAAACCCTCAATTCTAGGCCTCAGCCCCTGGATGGCATTTCTAGCCACCCTGGGCTGCAAGGAAATCTATTGCCATGAAGGAAAGGACCCTGTCCTAGCAGGATTCATTACCTGCTGACTAAAGAGCCCTTGGGCCTTGAATAAACATCAGCCACACCTAGACAGTAGTTGCCACCAGCTTTGGGCAAGACTGTGCTGGCTTCAGGTGTGACCCAGCACAGTCCCAGCTATGGTGGGTATGAGGGAGGGCTCACATCACCCCTACCCTAAGCCCAAGCACCCCAGCAGTAAGAGAGACTCCTTCTCTTTGGAAGAATGTGAGGGAAGAGAGTGAGAGACTTTACCTGGTACTCCAGGGATTCTCCCATATTTTACCCAAGCCCACCATGGCTATACCATCAGAAGTTTGCAAGAGTCACAGTCACTGGGCTTGGGACACTGCCAAGTGCTGATACAGCTGCAGTGACCAAAGACTTAGATCATAACACTCAATTCCCTTCAAATATCTAGAAAGCCTTCCCAAGAAGGATGGGTACAAACAAGCCGAGATACGAAGATTAGATTAAATACCAAGCTCTTCGATGCTTAGACATTAACAAACATCCACAAGCATCAGGAACACCCAGGAAAACACGATCTCATCAAACAAACTAGATAGGGCACCAGCGACCAATTCCAGAGTGATAAAGGTGCAGAAGCTTTCAGACAGAGAATTCATAAATAACTGTTTTTAGGAACAAAATTTAAGACAACATGAAGAAGGAATTCAGAATCTTATCACAGGAATTTAACAAAGCAATTGAAATTTTAAAAATCAAACAAATTCTGGAGCAGAAAAATTCAATTGACAAACTGAATAATGCTTCAGAGTCTCTCAAAAACCGAATTGATCAAGCAGAAGAAAAAATTAATGAGCTTGAAGATAGGCTATATGACAATACATAGTCAGAGAGAAAACAGAAAAAAAAAATAAAAAAGAATAAAGCATGCCTACGACATCTAAAAAATAGCCTCAGGGGGCAAATCTAAGACTTATTGGCCTTTAAGAAGACGTAGAGAGAAAGACTGAGATTGGGGTAGTGGGGAGGGAATAAGGTGAGGATAGTTAACGGGGGCAAAAACATAGAAAGAACAAGATCTAATAGTTGATAGCATAACAGGGTGACTATAGTCAACAATAAGTTCCTGTATACATTAAAATAACTAAAAGAGTGGAATTGGAATGTTCCTAACACAAAGAAATGATAAACGTCTGAGGTGATAGATACCCCAATTATTCTGATTTTATTATTACACATTATATGCCTATATCAAAACATCACACATACCCCATAAATATATACAACTATTATGTGCCTATAATAATTAAACATAAAAATTTGTTTAAAAAGAATAATGAAATGTAGTAAAATAATTAAAAGTGATAAATTACCTTTAATTTTGATATAATCTATTTAATTATAAGTTTATATAAGTTAATTTTTCCTAATAGCTCTGTTTAACAAGTGTTTCAAAGAATATCCAACAAGATTTATTTATTTATTGGTTTGTTTGTTTATTTCTTTCTTTAGAGACAGAGACTCACTATGTTGCCCAGGCTGGAGTGCAGTGACTTCACAGGCGTAATCACAGCACACTACGGCCTTGAACTCCTGGGCTCAAGCAATCCTGCTGCCTCAGCCTCCCTAGTAGCTGGGAATACAGGGTCTTGCCACTGCACCTGGCTAGAATATCTAACAAGATTTAACAATCATCTCCAATGAACAGGTAGCAGTGGGCTCCCTCACACCACTTGTTGCCTATGACAACAACAAGAGGCAGTGAGTCGAAGACAGATTTATGCTGTGATATCTGTAGGATCTATGTGCCTCTAGGACATTGTTTTTTCATGGAAAAGACCACTTATGAGACGCATAGATTGGCGGCTTTATTGATGACTAAATTTATTAGGTTGACATTATAAACATGACCCAGTTCCCTTAATATTTTGTTTATTCCAGCAGAAAAAAAATGTGTTGTTAAATTTTGTTTATCATATATTTTATCTTATTTATATTCTATATATGTTTCTCTTGGCCTCAAAATTATTTTATAGAAAAGTGTCTCCAAATCTTTTGTGTATAAATGAATCTATTATTAGCGATAATTATATCCAGAGTGGTAGATCTGGTTTGCATGGCACATAGAAAGAAGGCATGAAATCATAATAATACATGAGGTTTATGTGACATTTACAATTTATAATGTGTCTAGCTCACTGATATGTGGTAGAATTTCACTCAGATAAATTTTAATTTAAACACTAATTTTTTTATCCAGTCTTTCTGTTTTTGTGTCACAGTGTGAAATTCATTTCAGTGCATATTTATTTAATGTTTACCATGTATAAGAAAATGTGTCATGTTAAATTAAAAATGAGGAACATGAACTGTTTTGTCATTTGAATCATATAAGAAAACAGGGAACTTATTATAATAATTTGATCTACTTTTTAAGAGCCTTGAGGGTTAGATATTTTAGGCTAGGAAGTTTTTACTTCTATATGAAGGCAAAAAAGACAATCAGTGTATAGTCTGCCTTTCTGCTCCCCCAGCTCCAACCACTGCTGTTATTGTTATCCAATAATGAAGATTTTTATTGGTACCTTTGATTGCTGGAGCAATGATGGAGATTGAAAAAAAAGTATAGGAAGAATTATTTCGATTCACACAAAAAAGAGATTGCTAAGGAATAAGAAGGAATAAAAACAGCATCGAATAGCAAGAGAAAAGTTTAGAATTTGCAGCATTGGAAGGGAGTATTGGAGGGGCAGCCATCACTTTTGAGGACTCTGCCAAGATAGAAAGATAAGAAAGAATGAATAAGTTTAGGAAGTTTCCCTAGATCTTAGGTATTTTTCAATAAAACTCATTATTACTTTAATTTTTTTTGGCGGGGAGAACTGGATTTGGTTTTCTTTTGGATGTGTCTCCTCCCACTCATGCTTTAATGGAAAAGGCAGTATAGGCAGATAGCTACAGCACAGGCATATTACTTGCTTCCCCCCCACTTCTCTGTCACTCATACCCATCAAACTCTAGAAGTCTCCATGTGGTTATCTGCAATCTGTGAAAATTTGGTTTAAATAATTATCATTAAAATAAGAGCTTTTTTATTTTGAGTCATAAAATACCTTAAGATATTTCTACTCTTATGAAACTTGCATTATTAACATTTTTTTAACCTTCAAATAGCCCAATATTCTGACTTCCCTCCTTTTATTCCCCATATAGAAATGGATTCAAAGTCGGCTGGGAAAACAGTGGCTAAGCTGCTGACTGAATCACACTGCATTTAAAAGCATACTTCAGCAGTTTTATTTTGTCTTTTGACCTAGACATCTCTTTATAGTTTTCTGTCCTGATAATCTATTCCAAATTTCCTGCCTACCTGCAAGAGATTCCTGCAACATATTTTGCAGCCTTTTCCATTCATTTGTTGAGTTCACAAAAATCGTGCTTATAATATGACATTGGTGAAAGCTATGAAGAAAACAGCTATTGTTCAGACTGGAAATGTCTGTGGCCAAGAATAGCAATGATTTCTCTGGTGCCATTTCTATCATCAGTGTTCTTATTCCTGGCAATTCAACATCAGCATTTGGGGATTGTATTGAACAAAGGAAAATAGAATTAATGAGCCAACAAAAATGATCAACATCAAAGACTGGATGTAGTTGGAAAAAATAAGCAAAAGAATGAATGTGTTCAATGATGTTAGTGCATTGCATGACTATTGTGAAGGATGTCACCTATCAACCTCTTGAATAAACAAAACACAGAGTAAGAGTCGGTACTACAATTCCCTCTTCTGAGTATAGATTTGGACGTGATCCCGGTGATTATATCCCCGAGGTATAATGGAGGATTCTCCCTAATCTGCAACACTTTAAACCCAAAGCCATTCAATTGACTTTTCAGAGCCTTCTAATACCTATTTAATTCATAGTTGTTATGACTATGCATACAAAATGCACAATCGTTCTAACTAGCATCGGCTGAAAGGATAATGTTGAAAAATATATATTTATAAATTTATGTCAGTCTACATGCTTGGACTATGACTCTCATACTGATTATGGTCTGTAGTGTGGTAAGGAACTAAAAACATGGGTATTTCCCAAGATTCTAGCAGTAAGATAAGTAGGACTCAATACCAGGAAACTAGGATCACCTGCTGGGGCAAACAGTAAAGCCAGAGAGAGACCTGTTAGAGAGTTCTGACTGACTGACACGCACACTCTACCAAAAATGAGTATAATAAACTACATTCTTGAGTCATTAGTCTACCCTGTAGTTGAGTTGAGATACTCCAAAATGTGGTTCTGGGTGGCTATTCATATACTCCTGTAATTTTATAGCTGGGTTAGTCATCATAGCCAAATTAAATAGAGCATTGGGACACTGTGTGGTTATAGCCTAGATTTCTCTGATAAATACTTGGCCCAATTTCTATATTTCACTGTGGAAGCTTGACATAAAATAATGGTTTTGCAGGAAAGGAAAGCTTTAAAAATCTAAATATTATTGAATTAAATGGTGTACACACTAAAATTTCAGGAGCATTGAATTCTAATCCTAATCTAAGGGCTCCTTTTATTTGGAAGCATATGAAATGATTTACATTCGCTGCCGTTTTCTTCACTGTTGCCTGAGGAGAATGTTACCACCCTAAGCTTAGCATATGAAACTATGCATTTAAAATATACAAATAAACCCTGAAATTTTGAATGTATCGAATATGATTGCAAAGCACTCGAAGAGATGAATTCCTCTATTTTCATTTTGAGAGTAAAGTTTTCCTTAAGAAGGATGTTTTTACTCTTAAATTTCCACTCGTGTGCCTCAGAATCACCCAGAGAACGAATATTAATAATGAAAATCCCTGGGCTCCACTCTCTGGAGATGGTGACTTAGTAGCTCTGCCATGTGTATCCTGGGTGGTTCAGTGGCAAACAGTCCACAGACCACTCTGCCAAAACACTACACATTGACCTGCTGTGTCATAGAATACATGCCACTGATTTCAGTGCAGCTGTTGCGCTCCCTAATGTCAGGAATTAACCTGTAATAGGTGCATGTGTTAAATGAATCAAATTGGGTGTTTAATTTAATCTGATCTTATATTTGATAAGTGCATGAAGCATTATAAGAAAAATTTTGTCATACTGGCCTCATAATTTAAGTACTTATTTTTATCCCCATTATCAAGTACCATGCCTACTGTATGAAAAAAGGAGGTAAGTCTAATAAATAGTGAAGTATTTTTCATTTACAATGTTTGCTCAAAACATTTTCTTTTATGTCTTCCAGATAATGCTAGAAAAACAGATAAAAATTGTATATTTTAATATCAACATCTGATAATGTCTTCCTATCATGACCAGATGTGTGTGTATGTGTGTGTGCATGTGTGTGTGTGAGAAAGTGTGTGTGTGTGTGTGTGTGTGTGTGAGAGAGAGACAGAGAGAGAGAGAGAAACAGAGGGGGTTGGGGGAACAGAGTATTCTTGGTGACAATATCTGAATACACAGGGAATCATGTTTGAAGGCATTGAAGTTCTACCATAGGACCACATCCCAAAATAAAGCCAGATCACCAGCAAATGCTGGATGTCACAAAGTGTGACTAATGTCTATTACACAACAAAGCTCTAACGATCAGTAATGGTAGTCCACCACCTAAAGTGCACTGGTGAGTTAGTCAAGTTGTTCTTCAAAAAGGACACTGATATTATAATACAGTGTTATGAGATTCGGTGCTAGAAGATGGTGCCACGGATATGGAAGAAGAGGTGTTAACAAGGTAATTTAGAGGGAGAAGAACGCTGTCATTATTAAAAATTTCTATGTCTTTCTATATGGTCAACCTTTTGGCTAGGTGGAATTGTTCCATTCCATTTGTTATTCAACTTTATCTAACTGTATAGAGAATCTGGATTTTTTTCTGGAAATGAAAAAGACAGAAATTGATAACTAGATGATATCCCCATCAGGGGCCATTTCCTAGATCTTGCTTTTAAAAGATAATTGTACAATATTAATTTTATAAAACTTCTATGATGATATAAATAAAAAATGTACATTTTATCTATTTAATATTTTGTATATTATGTACTTTTCTGAATTAGTTGGTGTTAAATTTATGATACTTGCCTTTTAGAATTTTAGAATCTAGGAGACATTATGGCACTCTTTCCTAAATCACTGCATTTACCATTTTACAAAGTTTCTATCAGACATATAGAAGAATATCATCTGCAAAAAGCATTTAAAAAATGTGAATGAGCTATACACCAGAAGACCTTGCCTGCAGGGCTTTCTGAAAATACCAGAGACTTATTCTTATTTATTTATTTATTTTCTATTATAGGGGTACAGATATTTTGGTTACATGGATTGCTTTTGTACTGCTTGAATTGAAGTTGTAAGTGTGCCCATTACCCAGATAGTGTACATTGTACCCATTAAGTATGATTTCACCATTCCCTCCTCCCCCCCTCCCAACTACATGATTTCCATTGAGTTTTACTTCCATCTGTGCACATGAGTGCTGATCGGTTAGTTCTGATTTAATAGAAAGTACATGTGGTGTTTGTTTTTCCATTCTTTAGATACTTTACTTAGGAGGATGGCCTCCAGTTCTATCCAGATTGTTGCAAAACGTATTAATTCATTTTCTATGGCTGAGTAGTACTCCGTAGTATATACATACTGCATTTTATTAATCCACTCATTAATTGATGGGTACTTGGGTTGATTCCCCATCTTTGCAATTGTGAATTGTGCTGAAATAAACATTCTAGTGCAATTGTCTTTTTGATAAAATGACTTTTTTTCCTTTGGGTAAATACCAAGTAGTAGGATTGCTGGATCAAATGGTAGGTCTACTTTTAGTTCTTTGAGGAATCTCTATACTGTTTTCCATAGAGGCTGTACTAATTTGCAGTCCCACCAACAGTGTATGAGTGTTCCTTTCTCACCACATCCACACCACTATCTGTTGTTTTGGGACTTTTTGATAAAAGCCATTCTCACTGGGCTTAGGTGATATTTCATTGTGGTTTTGATTTGCATTTCCCTGATGATTAGTGATGTTGAGCATTTTTCATATGTTTATTGGCCATTAGTCTATCTTCTTTTGAAAAGCTTCTGTTCATGTCTTTTGCTCACTTTTTTTAATGGGGTTGTTTGATTTTTTTCTTGCTGATTTGCCTCAGTTCTTATAGATTCTGGTTATTAGCCCTTTGTCAGATATATGGCTTGCAAATATTTTCTCCCATTCTGTGCGTTGTCTATTTGCACTGTTGATTGTTTCCTTGATTATGCAGAAGCTTTTTAATTTAATCCAGTCCCATTTGTTAATTTTTGTTGCTGCTGTGATTGCCTTTGGGGTCTTCTTCATAAATTCTTTGCCTAGGCCTATGTCTATAAGTTTTCCCAACATTTTCTTCTAGATTCTTATGGTTTCAAGTCATAGATTTAAGTCTCTTATCCATTTTGAATTAATTTTTGTGAGTGGTAAGAGATATGGATCCCGTTTCGATCTTCTACAGAGAATTATTCCTGTATCTTTCCCTTTTACCATTATAATTCTTTCACTTACATATGCCCACATGCCACAGCGCATCTTGTGTTAGCCTCACAGACATAACAAATGACAAAAATCTTCAAATACCAAATACATTAAGTACATGCTTAGTCTCTCAAGTATTCAAAAGTATTTAAAATTTTAGCCAAATATTTCCTTATTCCATAACATAGGTTTTCATCTTTCCAGATTCCTGTAAATTTTCTTACCATACACCAACCAGCCCCAAGCTAGTACTAGAACATTCCATTTCTTTGTTGTTATTGTGAAAAACACTTTACTTCTAGGTATCAATATCTCTATTTGTCAGCTTTAGGTAGATTATTCTCCATAACAAAAAAAAAATCTCAAAATCTCAATGGCTTATATTACAAGCATTTATGCTTACATCTTCTTCGCACTGACTGTTACTGGCTACTATAGCTGTGTGCTGCCACTGCGCTCAGGCCGTGAGCTGGACTCAGGTGTGCTCCACAGATCGCTGGGAACTGCTAATGTCTTTTGCCTTTTGAAGTTAAGAATTATCAAAGTGCCACTTCTACCTACATTCCATTGTCCAAAACAAGTCATATGATGAAACTCAACATTGATGGGATAGGAAAGTACATTTATTTCAGGAGTAGGAGAAGAGAAGATCGAACACTTACTGAAGGAAGGATAATACAATTTACCACAGTTGCTCAACCTTTATTGGTCTTACTATGATGTGAATCAATGAAGGGAAAGGATGACAGATAAGTATCTACATTATGTCACTAATGATTAGATGCTAATAAATCTGTTCCTGGTGTCTAAAAAATAGTTTAAATAATAGCTTCATAAACTATTATTTAATAGAAAGTTTTAATAATAGTCTTAATAACTAGTTATTATTTTGAAAAGCTGAAACCTATCTACTCCTTGCTTTCTATAATCATATTTATTAAAATACTGTGCTGGCTTTCCTGCTGTTAGCACATGACCTAAAGTAAAGGATCACGCAGTAATGACATTTAGGTCTGGTACTACATAAGTTATGTGTAACTTATGATTAGAATAGCAGTGAGAAGGGATAATAATTTCTTTATAATACTAAAACGTATAAAAGTGAATTTTTCACCCGTTTGGACAAATTTCAACCTTTTTCAATCACCATAATGCTACACTGTAGTATATTTAGCAAATCAGTTGCCTTTTAATACTACCGTAATATTGTCAGTCTGTCTGTCAGCCAGGTTTACCTTGGCTTTCCATTTGAAAAATAAGTTTTTCTGGAACATGATCCAGGTATAAAATAAAACTTCTGCTACAACCCTCCCTACCATCCTCCCAGCATCCTTAGTGGGGAGTTTGAAATTCTTTTGAATTATATAAACTTTTAGTTTTTATCCTTTAGATAATGTTTATATACAACAGTCAGAGTTAGAGCAGTCATCCTGAAGCCTGCTGCTAAAAGGGAGGTGTGAACAAAGGCAGAATGTGCTTCTCTGATGGGGAATTTAGCTTAGCCATTCTCAGCACCTTTAAAGATCTTACTCAGCACCTGATAGTTATTTCAAAATGTTAACAGATCTCTGGCACTCTGCAATAAGCAATTATGTCAGTGCCATTAGCTTTGTACACAGGTCCTATCATTCAGCCATTCTGCAACTATTATGTTATCTTTCTGTCACATTTCATAACTGTCAGGATAAGGGTAAAAAACTCAGTGCTTCTAAAGGAATTTTATACCAGCTGCTCATGTCAGTTTTCCACCTGCTCATTCTATAACAAGCTTAAATTCATAAGCAAGGGTATAACTACTTTCAAGTCAAGACTGGGGCCATCAGTTCCAGGGTTGGGACTGTCTGTCATTTCTTCAGGGGCACAATGTCATTTTACTCACTTATCACGGGCAGTTCCACCTGCTCTGGGATGTCAGCCAGAAAATGCTGGAGTCAGTGAAGGATGAAGCATATTGCACAAAATTCTGATTCTTAGAGGCACGTTCTTCACCTAAAGTCTCCTCTTGGTGTATAAATCAAAGTTGAGTCTAAGACCCAAAGGTGATCTAAGACTCAAATACATCAATCCGGGATTCTCAGATATAAACCCCAATTCTCTAATATTTTCTTCCTCTTTTCATATGTAATAAGGAAGACTTTTGCCTGACAACAAATGACAAAATAAAGTGCCATGAAACAATAAAGGTGGGTAGGAAATAGACTATTTCTGTCTCCAGGAGGAAATGGAATGGGTGAGTAAAGAACACAGTGTTTCTTTGTCACAGAGATATGAGGAAATATTTCCAACGTAACGTGATAAATGATAGAACAGATTTATGTATAAGCAGTCCTATTTGTATTCAAGGAGGGACTTTCCAAAGACTTTTATATTAAAATCTACATAATTGAACTAATTTTCCCATAAAGATAAATGTAAGTTATAGGAGGTGTGTTCTTGGATGTTACAACTCTCCACCTATTTTAGCACTTTTTTACTTAAACTTTCCTTTTCATTTCTCAACCTATGTCTAATATTTTAAAGTTTTTTCTTCTAATGAATTATCCAAGTATGTTACGCAGTGTTTGGACTTCTTGGCATTTCCTCACATCTAACTTCCATTTCAAAATCTAAGGTACATTTTTCAGTAACTGCAGTAATGCCACCACTATAAAGGACCTCCAGATGACACTGTTAAAGGATATAAAAATATCCTAAATTATAATAATATTGTAGGATGAACTACAGTCTAACATCCCCAAATCACTCATAGACAATCTGAGACCCATAAACAAATTCACACAATACTGACTCAACATGGATGGAAGCCATGTGTGTTTACTAGCCAAACTGATGCCACTGTGTGACAATAAAGCCAACACAGTTTACAATTTCCTCCTCTTCATAGTTTTAAAAGTATGTAATTTTGATGAATATTCTTAAATTTTATCAGATTCTCAATATCATAAAGTGTGATATTAATGTTTTAAACTACATTATTTAAAATCACTTAATAAACTTTGCATAAAATGTGACCAAGTTTATAAACTACTTTTTCAATAGCCTGGTAAGCTATAGACCAATCTGTGACAGCTTTTCAATTCTCAGCCACTTCTACCTCCTTCCCCATGTGATCCACAGAGAATTATAAATGGGAAGCACAAATCTCGTCCTGTTACGTATTTAACTAAAAGCCTTCACTGCTTCTTCACCTCACTAGCTCCACTACCTATAGGAAAAAGACTCTAAAGATTATAAATGCAATTCCATACAACAAACATTTAATGAAAACTACTAGATGCCAAGTGTTTGGAAGAAACAGAACTGACAAAGTCTACAATCTTTCTTTGCAAACCTTACTCTTCCATTGTATTTTCTACCACTATCCATTTTTGGCTCTAACATACTTAGCAGCTGGTCATTCCCTGACCACAAGATTTTTTTTTTTTTTTTTTTTATATATCTCCTTGCCCTTGAGCATGCTGTATCAGCCAGAGTGGAGGGTAGGAAACAGGCACTGTAAGCAAAAAGGGATCTATAACAGGAAATGAAATGCTTACAAAATGATTAGAAGGGCTGGAGCAGAGGGAGTCACGGGACTGCTGCCGGACCAACGAGCTCCAAGACACACTTGAGGCTGAAAACTAGACCCAGGGACAATGACTCTAGCTACTGCAATCACTACAACTACCTTGAGACTGGAATATTGTCTAGTTGCTACAACTACATTTAAATTCTAACATCTCTGTGGCATTATTTGCCAGTTAAAATAGCAGAAAGAAAAAGACTCCCACCGCATAGCCACATTCCAAATTTCGCACAAATGCATCTCATTAGCATAACCTAATTTGCATCCAGACTTCGGCCGCCAGAAAGTCTAGGAAACATAGTTTTTAGGTTTCTGGCCCCTGTAGTTCTAGAATGCACATAGAAGGAAGTAAGAATGAATGCTGAGTCATACCCAGGACACAGTCTCTTTCTGATGCTTGGATTGCTTTCCTCCTCTATTCTTTGCCCACAATACCCACTCTCACATCCAGCTCTAGTAGTCACTTCCATGTGATGATTTCCCTGGCTGTAAGTCAGGATCACAACACTGCTCAATGCCTGGTGATAACTTTCTCATAGAAGGTAATAAACAAAAAGAAGATATAGAATGTCTTGGGTTCTGAGTGAATGGTGCCCCATGAAATTGTTCACCATTCTAGACCTACCATAAGTCTGACTCTTGTCTGCTTCCACAGACGTAATTGTAATGTTTTGCTCCCTGTTGATACCACTACTCTGTGTATTTTCAGAAAGCAAAGCCTATGTCTTATTCTTATTTGTATATTCCTCTTTTCTTTTTCCCACACCCCAGTGTATAAAAGGTACCTTAAGAAATGTTGGTTGAAGGAGTGAGTGAATCAATCAATCAAGCAAGCAAACCATGAAAATAACTTTCAATCATAGGTTTTTATGTCATTTTGTTTTGTGTTATCAGATCAAAAAGGAGACTTCTGGAAACTTTTTATGTACGTGGAGGAAATGTTTTTTGAAATTTTTAAATATATAGGGGATTCTTTTTAATCACCTATTTTAAATGTTTATGATCTGGGAAAAATACATAAATACATAATGATTCATATTTGAGAGTTACCAATTGTAAGTCAGGTATATTATTTTTAGTATACATGTATGATCTTCCATGAACAAGTCAGTTTTTTTTTTCCTTTTTAGGATTTATAATTAATTTGAAAACAAAGGGTAGTACCTAATAGAATTGGTTCCTAATAGGATATATGTTCTCTTTTGAGGTTTGTTGTTGCAAGGAACTGAAACTCATTGAGGCTATATAAGGAGAAATAGGTATCACTGTGGGAAGACAACACGGGAACGTAAATTAAAGCTGGAAATCAGTCAATTCAAGCAGCATCAAGGATGAGCCATCTTCTGTCTCACAAGCCACATGGCTTCATTACATCTCTCTTGCTCTCTGTCCATTTGCACTTCTCTCCTCTTGCCAAATTTCCAACTTTATAGGGTAGCTCTCTTTCCTTCCTATTTACTCACATCCTTCTTCCTCACAAGTTTGACGTGCCTGAGATCTTCGTGGTTCCAACCACATTCTCACGGCATCTCTCTCTTCATCTTTTGAGCTGCTGCTCTCTGATTCCGGTTCCCATTGAAAATCTTCAGAGAAAGACCATGATTGGCCCAGCTTATCTTTGCACACTTGGCTACAGCTTGGGAAGTTCTCATATCAAGCCTGTGTTTTCAGCTGCTATGAGTCAGCTCTCCTTTGAGTTCCTGCTGGAAACACTCTAAACGTTCCGGGAATACTTGCCTACCCCAAACCAATGGGAAGATGATTTCTCATAACTCCCTAAGGAGTTCTTATAAGCTTTTTCGCACACAACAATGTACCACAATTACTTGTTCCTAGTTATTTTGGGTGTATAAAAGTGTTTTACTGCTATGTGGCAGACAGTACCTAGGTCCTTGAACACTGTGTAATAGAGTCAAAACACTGTGAAGGACTTGAGAGTTTACCCTGCTTGCAAGCTCAGTTAGACTGCCACAGTTTCATGGATGTGCAGAAATCACAATACTCCTTGGTCAGAGAACAGGAAAGTTTATTACTCACAACAATAGCAATGGCCTGAGTATCCTCATGTCCTTGCATCAGTTCTATGAGCTCCAGTGGCCACTGGTCAATGTGACCAGGACCAGTGATGCCTGTACACAGAGTAGGTTATGTTATAAGACAGAATTCACTGGCTTTGGACACTCTAATCTTTTACAAAACTGAAAGCAAACCTGCACACAACCTTTGCCTGGTAGAGAGACACTATCTTCATTATTATAGTGGACAACAAACAAACCTGCCCTGTGTCCCAGAGGAAGATAGTATCTCTATCTTCCAAGGCTATTTGCTGTACAAACATCTCTGGAAAGATAATCCAAAAGAAAAGCTGTCAGTACCTCTACTTGTAAGATACTCGGACACATGAGAGATCAAGAGAGAATTTTCTTATATCAGTAGATTACTCACTGATACTCAAAGAGGAATGATCATTTATCTTCATAATTTGTGTAACCAAATAACAAATTTAATTGTTTTTTTTAATTGGTAATAGCTGGCCTTGTTCAATTTTTCCTTTTCAAACTAGTAATAAATTCTAATTATACCCTCCCTTGATATCAAATATTATTTTGTTTATCAATAGCAAACAAAAATTTGCATTGAAATCTGTATTTGGACAATCTTGCAATATTCTTTTAATGAATAGCTGTTAAGTAATGTGTCACATGAATTTGAGTTTGTATTTTGCTTTTATCCTAGGATTTTGCTAGACTTCAGAGCAAGTTATTAAAATAGATGAAACCAATGTTTAATACTGATCTAGTATTTAGACAGTATTTAATACGGGTCCATAAAAATAAAGTTACATTCCTAATTTTTTACAACCAAATTTGCTGATTTTTAAATGCAATGATACCTTGTTTTGCAAAATGTCAATAAATAATTATTTTGTATTGATTCATAATAAAAATTTGTTGTATTTTTCTGGGATTTGCAATAACATAATTTTTTTAAAGAAAAAAGCATTTTCAAAGCTGTGAGCTTCCTAAAATTAGACTTCTAACTCAAATTATGCGTATTTTTCATGTTAAAATGCCTATTTAGAACAGTGATACAAAATTTTATAATCTCATTCATAAAAGGGAATGAACTCATAAAAATTAATAAAGAAAGACCTTTATACCAACTATTTTTGAGTTAAGGGATAATATTAATATTATCCACAGCCATCATAACCACTGAGAAGACACTTTTTTATGGTTTTGGTGAAACAACACATAAAAGCAATAGGTCTTCAATTAAGGAGTAGAAAAGACCTACAAATCAAATTGTTCACTCTTAAGAGAGAAATAAGCTATTCATATTCCCACAGAAATCACAAGTGGGAAAATTCTTTATTAAATATACTCACAAATTGTTTTCTATTACACAATGCTTTCCTCATCACCTCAATATGAAAAATTACTTATCAAAAAAGATCCAATCTATTAGTAGTCAGGCAGATTGTTTAAGGAAATATAAATATTGATATAAACAAACCTCAATCTTTATAGTATCTTAGGAAAGTGATGTTAGCTAATTTCCTGATAAAGAAAGAAGGTAAATTATAATATATTGAGCCTTTTTTATATATGTACTGGGAATCTTCATATATATTATCTTAACATAAACACAACCTGTAAAATAAGTACTATTATCCCTACCTTTAAAAACAATGAAATAATATCCCACTGCAGTTCATATGGCTACTAAGTGTAACATACCTAAAATTCAAACTCAGGTCTTGTCTTCAAGGGCCTGACACAGTGTTTGACATAGTGTTGAGATTTATATTTAGGGGAAGAAAGACTAAACTAATCAATATAAGAAATAGTATAATCTGCCCTGCTTCATTTAATTTATGATATTTGTCCTTACAAAAGGGCAGATTAGTAGAGTAGCCCATGACATGAGCACAGTGCTCTGAATGAAGGAGATATCTCTATCAACATGCGTTTCAGAGGGGACATTCACACCATAGCAAGAAGTCTCTAATTTGGCACATATATCACATCCTAGAAGGTGACACCCCTTCCTAGCAGACTATTGCCTCTAAGCTGACACTTAGGTACACATTCAAAAATCCATTCCAGTGGTCTATGAGGCCAGCGGCTTCTGGATGGTGTACCGTGTGATACGCCAGCAGATTCCGTTAACATGGGCCTATCACCACACCTCCCTTCTCTGGTCCGATGATATCCTGTGTGGATCAGGCACTCTGTGAGTGCCCAAATAGTGGTGTTGGCTACAGCTTTGAGGGTAAAAAAGATAATTCCCTACCAAAATAGGTATCTATTCCTGTAAGGATGAATTCTGGCCCTTCAAAGAATGATGGGCACCACATGGATGATTTTCCACCATGTGTACAGTGGTTTCCTTGAGAAATAGTGTCATATCAGGGGACTCAGCATTGGTTTCTGTTGCTGGCAAGTTAGATAGCCAGAGGCAGCAGTAGCTAGATCAGTTTTGGTAAGTGGGAATGCATACAGTTGGACACAGGCATGTCCTCCCTTTCTGACATGATGGTCACCCTATCTATAGGTTCGCTGTGCCAGTTCTTGGATGGCTGATGACAAAGTCTGGCCAAGTTATTTTGCCAAGATAATTATTCAGTGGCTTTGCCATGATGGAAGCTTTCTGGTGGGCATGAGTATGTGATTTAAAAAATATCTTCACTCTTCATGCTCATTCCTATATATCCACCTACATACCTCTACCTCCCATTTCTCTGTCTCTGATTTTTTGGTAATTTTCTTTCCGGGACCCTGACTAACTGGCCAGGACATTAGCTACTGCCTAAAAGTGTGTATCCCTTCTCTCCCTGGGGTACTTCTCTTTCCTCAAAAGTGGAGGCCCAGCTTTACCACTCACAGCCTCACGCATTGGGAAGATTTTCCATATCCCTGTTCGTATATGCACTATTCCCCCAAAACATTTCAAATGTCAGGATCACCACCCACTGACCAGGGCATTTGGACATTTTTCCAGGTCACCACTGGTGAAATATTCAGCAATTGGGCTGCTGCCTTGTGCCGGTGACTCTCTGTGACACTCACACCACTTGGGGCAGTGTCACCTTTGCTAGTCAGGGGCTGAGTGATCTGGTCCACAGACCCCGTCCTTCTTCCTGCTTTCTCAGTCCACTTGCAATACCCCCTGTGCCAGATTAGGTCCTCCAGAAAGCAGACACTAAGCTGGAATTAAAAGTGCAAGAGATCTATTAAAAGAAACGTCTGTGAAGAATAAAGGGAAGAGGACACAGGAGTAGGCAGGGGAGCCTGCAGCCCACTCTGTTGATCTGACACTTGAGGAAGGATTGGTCTGATACTTGGGGAAGAGGATTGGGTAGGAGGAGCCTCTGACTGCAGTGTTGCTATGAGAAAATCTTAGCCAGGCCAGTGGGCAAAACAGATTGCCTATTAGAAGAGTTTCACAAAAGGTAGAAACGTTCCAACTCAGTACCCCTACCAAATCCAGTCACTGGCTGTCGGTAGCCCACGCAGAACGTGGTTTCGGTGTGAACACTGTGATAGATCCCAGGTACCCTAATACTTTTTATCTAGAATGCAGAAGGATTAAAGAGGAGCTAGAATTGCCTTTGTAAAGAAACAGCATCTCTCATGGTAATCAGAAGAAGGGGGTGTTTAGTACCTTTTATGGTTGCAGAGTAGTGAACTTTTCTTATCCAAGCGTTGTTTATGAGAGAGGAACACCCTAGACTGTCTGCCAGCAGAGTCTTTTCACTTTCTCATAATCGTTACAGAACATTATATTACCTTTTGTTGCCTTTGTGATCTACTAACGGGCCTTCAATTAGTTCACTTGCAGGCAATACAGTGTAGCAACAACTACGTACCAGCGTTTGATACTATGTTCCACCTCCCTACCTGGCTGCAACACACTTTTCTGATCACATCACCCCGTGGTGCACTGCTCCACACAACATTGTATCCTAACTGGATGCCTTAACAAACGCCAGACCATGCCTTTGTTCATACTCTTTGCTTGTTCTAAAATAGGCTTGCCCATGTTGCATCTACTCAGGATCTTATTAATTTCTTGCTGATTTAACATGAAACGCTCATATCAGTAAAAAATATTAATAATATACAATTCACGTTATGATGCACTACAATGATGGCATAGACATTACTGACATTTGGGTTAAGATGAGTCATGGCACAAGAAAACTTGAAATCATACAGCTCAGGTTTAACTGGGTGGAGGTTTTCTTAAATATAACCACAATCCTAAAAATTTACAACATATTGTCAATAACAATTTGAAAATTGGAAATAATCATTTCTAAACCATCAATAAGAAATAAACTTTGACCCACTGTGCTATGGGAAAGAATAAACTATTTCTCTATTCTCTATAACTATTTCTCTATTCTCACAGATGATATTGCGAAATTGAGATCACATGAAGATATGGATTAACTATAGATCAAAGTAATATAGGAGAAACTTAACATAGGGATGTATCAGATAGTTAATTTATTAAAATAGTATATTATTTTTCTCAAGTGCATGATGTTTTTGGAATTTGCTATTTTTTAAAAGTTTATATTTTAATGTGGTTTATTTTCTCATTCTATACAAAATTCAAAGTGAATACATAATTTCATTTTTGAAGTTTTGTTTGATTTCTTTTAAAGAGAATGCCCCTAAGGGACACCTTTGTCCCTTCTGAAATATTGGCATTGTAGTATAATAGAAAGATACCAGCCTGAAAATCAGTGTAACTTGTTGCTATTCTCTTTCTACTATAAATTAGTTATTTTTCTTAGTTAGGTCAAGACCTTAATCAGTCTCTTTATCTGAAAAATTAAAGGTTTGGCCAAAGTTTCTTGCTGTTTTAAAATTACAGAATGATTACCATCAATTTACCAGGATATACAAAAAAACCCATCATTGCAAAATACATTCTCCTTTGCTCTGTAACACAAAACAGATAAAAAATTTCAAATATTGTAACAGCTTAGTGAGTGTTTAATATTATCAGTCAGTATTAATTTTTGTCAAGCTCCCATTTAGATATGTCTTAATTTTTTTTCTATTATATTTGAGACAATTCATTTTTTAGAGAGAAAATGAGGAATAGTTGTAACTTCCCAGGCCAACTGGACTCTCTACCAGCTGTAATATACTCAAATAACAGTGGCTTGAATAAGAGATTTTTTTCAAGTGAAACAAATCCAGAGATAAGCAACTCAGGGTTAGTATGAATCCAGGAAGGGAATATATATACACATATATACACACACACACACATATACATTTATATATATACACACACACACATTTTAAAAGTGCATTTCCTATAAAGTATTTTTTGAAAGTATATTTCTCAGAAGTAGCACACAACACTTTTGCTACAATTCATTGGCTAAAATTTTTTCACTTGTCCTTAACTAGCTACAAAAGAGGGTGGGGAATGTCCTAACTTTTTCCTGGAATGCAATATGTCCACTGAACATTGAGGTTGTTATTAGCAAGAAAGTAAGGGAGAATAGATTTTGGGATACTGCTAGCAATCTCTGTCACAGCACATTTACCTTATCTTCTAAGAAGTTACTAAAATTATTACTCTTCATTTCCAAGCCTTTGTTCAGGTCCTAGCCTCCATCTTCTGCTCTTTTTTTTTTTTTTTTTTCCTGGTTTCTACTCCACTGTCTTAACATGATTTCTTTCTGTTTCAGAAGAGAATGCCTGATGATTCTCTTGGACCTCTGCCTGCCTTCTGATTTGGCTTCTTCCCAAGACTGCCGCTCAAATCATAGCCGCAACTTGGCTCAGCCACTGAAGCCACAGTCACCGGTCACGTGACCCACCCCATCCCCAAGCCCAGCTCAGTTAGTTACTAGGTAAGCCTGAACCTAACACTCTTCACTTCACTTTTTTCCAGAAGGAGAGATTATCCACTAACAGCCTAAGCTTTTACAAAGAAGACAAGAACTTTTACCTTTTCTAAATTTTACTAAAAGATAGGTTTTCGTTTTCTAAACTAATTGCTCGTTGACTACATTATTTCAATCATTCATTCCCTTTTTACCCAAAATTTATTGATCAGCTACCATGCACTGGACTTTGAATAGCAGAGGATTCTTTTTAATTCATATTGACACATTTTGACAAAACACACTCTCAAGACCTAGCAGTAAGAGTGGGTTAATCACAGATAGCTTTCTTTTCTCAACAGAACACTTTGCCACATAAAACAAGGGATCACTGTGTACTTTCACAATGCCCTCCCAGTCTAATATTTCAATATTTCAAGACAGTTACAGCACATTTCCTTATTTATCTCCCTAACGCTTTCAACTCTAGGTTTCAGTTTTTGGCAGGTATACTTTGGCACTTTCTAGTGGATATTCTTATACACCTTCCAGCAGGAATGGCTTCAAAGAATTAGCCTATTTACTGTTACTGATTATGCAACACATCATTTTTGACAGCCATAACACTACTTCCTGGAATTATGAGAACACATTGTACTTAACCGGCAATTGATGGAAGAAGTATAAAAACAATTTCCCAAGAAAATTATCTATGATAAATTAAAAACAATTTAAAGTATTTCATATGGTAAACATTATCTAAATATATTTCAATAATCTAAAGGATACAGTAACAGAGAATGGTTTTGGAAAGAATAAAATGACTTAATGTAGGCCCCTAGTTTCAATGAGATCAAATTCCTGGCAATAAGGTTAAATTCTTGGCAAATCACCAAATGTGTGAATTCTGATATTATTCCAACAAAATGTGTGAATTCTGGTATGTTTCCAACCATTATGAGGATCTAAAGGTAAAGAATTGCATTATCTGATGAAAGGCACTTAATTTTATGCTCTAAAAAATCTAAAAAGTTAATTTGGACTCTCTTAAATTAGATAGAACATCAAAAATATACTTTTTCTTTTAGGACCTTGAAAACTTCCCTTCTTTCCGCCTTTCTTTCCTTTATCATTCAAACAATTATCTATACTTTTTCATGCACCTTGTTATCACTTGTTCATTTCCATCACTCCTACAATTTGGCATAAAGTATTAAATATTACAAGTATTAGCAGAGTAGGATAACCAATGCCACAGGGATGAAATTCCATACCTTTATTGTATACACACACATGCACACACACACACACACACACAAACACACATAAAATGAATGTATTTCTTGCTTAGAGAAAGTTTGCTGCAAGGCCACTGGCTCTCCAGGGCAACTCCCTTCCAAATATGTCAGGGATCTAGACTGATTCTACCTTGTGGCTCCAGAATCTCCATATATAGCCACCACAGTCAAAGAGGGTGGAAAACAATAAGCTGGAGGATCATGCAACAGATATTCATTGCCTCAGTCCAGAAGTGACACATGGAAGTTATTTCCACTTCCAAGTTATTGTCATAATTAATCACAGGGCTGCCTACTTGCAAGAGGACTGGTAAGTATAGTGTTCTACAAATCCACAAAGAAGAGAATTGGATATCAGGGCATTTTAGTAATGTCTACCATAACACTGGATGGAAACTACCCTGTTTATTTTTAAGTATGGCAATACAGTATTTCCTAAAGCCTCGTATTTATTCATTTTATTATAATTTCCTACTTGGATTTGTTGTTATTTCCAAAGTTTATATATACTCACAATTTCTTTTTAACCCTTGGCCAAGGTTACAGACATCTTTTTAAAAAACAAAAACAAAAATTTACCTTGGCCTCTGTCATCTGCATCTCAAGGAATTCATTTAGATTTTTTTTCTAGGTCCTCATTCCAAACCTACTAGCTGTTTCTGTTTCCTGTGGAGAACTGAAGTTATCTACCCTCGCAGTCTTAGAACAGAAACCACACTTTACTGTCTACATTAACAGGAATTTGCTATTACGTTGTCTTTATTAGCATTATTTTACTTTCCCTGGGCACTCTTGCACAGTTAAATGATCTGCTTGTTCATTCCAAGAACTTTCAACTTTTCAATGGAAACATCAATAATTTGAGCCCTAAGATTCTCTAAATTGCTGTCCTTGAAATCCTCATGTTGCTGTTTCCATCAGTCCTGAACTGTCATATGTGATCATTACCCAATCTAATCAAATTTTCCCATTGAAAGATCACCCTTAAACCAAACTTCTTGTCAATAATTTCTGACCTTACCTTCTGCTTTGAGGTACTGCCAAAGTGCTCTGGAGGTGGTGTTCTTCCTTACCTGGTAAGCAATAAACTCAGCTTTGCCTGACAACACATCATGCTGATAATTTTGGGGAACCTCAGTGCTATTTTTCTTACCTGGTTTCTGTCTCTTTCCTTCACTATCTTAGATCAACATTTTGTTTAGAATGCCTTCTTTTTTCATGATTTGCATTTCACTGCTGACTTCATCTCTTGTTATTATTATCTTTGGCTCTACATTTTGTGGCCAAGAGTTAGTCTACTCCAGCCTTTCCTGGTCACAAATCTGGCTCCCAGAACCTTCACCTGAATCTATTTTCCCAAATAATTGCTTGTCCAAGAGGACAGAAAAGAACATTTATTTGTAGTAATGAGCTCACTTTTCTCGAAGTTATCCATTATGGATTGAATAGTGTCTACGAAAAACGCACGTACACCCAGAACCACAGAATGTGACCATATTTGGAAATAGGGTCTTTCCAGGTGGTTAAGGATCAAGAGGAACTCAAACTGGGTGGGTCCTCAAATACAATAACTCGGGTCCTCATAAAAAGAGGGCACAGAGAGACATGGAAGAGAAACATAGAGAAGGTCATATAAAGATGGAGGTAGAAACTGGAGTGATGCAGCTACAAGCCAAGGAAGTCAAGGATTTCAGGAGCCACTGAGAACCAGGGAGAAGCTAGTAAAGATTCCTCCCTAGAGCCCTCAGAGACAGCATGTCCCTGCTGACACCCTGATTTACAATTTCTAGTCTTCAGAACAGGAGCAAATAAATTTCTGTTGTTTTAGCTCACAAAGCCTTAGGAAACTAATAAAGATTTTTACCTAAACTAGAAAAATTGAAATCATTTTTCATTTCTTTCTCTCCCTTGTCTACTCCCATCTCCTCTGGCTCCATGGGAAAAAAATTTCTGCCAAGTTATATAAATTTTACTTCCTGGTGGTCTCCTTACCTCAGTCTCTGCCTTTTCCAATCTAACCTTCACAGCTCTGTTAGATTAAGTCACAATATTGCTCTTATCCTATAAATAAAAATTTTAAAATCTTTCAATAATTGTCTTTTGTTTATGAATTAAATACAAACTCTTCATCTTGACAACAAAGACCCTTGAATGACCCAGTGATATTTCTGATTATTCTAATCTAGAATTCATTCTTTTTGTTTCCTTTTCTATAAGTATTTTGTTCTGTTATAATTTGTGAAAATGCAGTCTTCCCATTGAGTTGTTTCTGATTCCTCTGATGTAATATACTAGCTCATTTTAAAAAAATCCAGTAGCTTATCATTTGCTTTTAAATGAGTTATAGTTTGCCTTGTAGTATTTTTATACTTGTCCTCCCCTTATTCTGTTCAACTAGAATATAATTTCTCTGCAAACAAATCTAGACTTACTCTTGTTTGTCATACATAGAGCAGGCTTGTGAATTACGGTAGCATTTTTTAATTAACTGGAATTTGTTAACTAATTTGGAATTGATCAATCTAGAAAATCCAGTGATGATGAAATGTTGAAAACTTGAGAAGAGGGACACAATAGGCAAACTATTGACATCAACCTTCTTTGAGATACACCGCAGAAGGGCAAACTTTCAATGCTTACTGTTCTTTTCTTAAGTAAGTTAAGGCTAACTGGTGTTTGTGAGATATCCTATTAATCTTTGTGATATAAAGAAACTCTTTTTTAAAGCTATGTGGCAATTTTATGACTAACACAGGTGCTGGGTTCTATAATATATTTATCAGTATTTTGCTGAATTGAAAGAAAAAATAGTCTCCAGAGCAAGGAAAAATATGTGCTTCAGTGGATTACTTTTCATTATCTAGACTGTAGAAACACCCTCCTTGTTATCTGATTTTGATTCTAGGGAAATTATAAAAACTATTTTACAACTCTGAAAATTATAGATGACTGAAAGCAATGCAAAATTCTTCTCATGTACATACATGCAAATTCTGTCCTATCCAGTAGAGGTTCAATTGACAATTCCCCATTATCATGGAAAAAAGTTATGCTTCCATTTGAACACTCATTTCAATATTCCTGACCCACAAATGTATCTGTTATCTAGATTTTTTGGGGGCCAGTTCTAATGTCTGCCTGATTTCTTCAATGATTTTAATTTTAATGACATAAATTCTTTTGATCCATCAACATGGGATGGCTTTCATTTGTTTGTGTCCTCTCCAATTTCTTTCATTAGTGTTTTGTAGTTCTCCTTGCAGAGGTCTTTTACCTCCTTGGTTAAATTTATTCATAGATATTATATTTTATATTTTTTGTAGCTATTGTAAATGAAATAGCCTTCTTGATTTCTTTCTCAGCTAGTTCATTATTGGTATATAGAAATGCTACTGGGTTTTGTGTGTTGATTTTGTATCCTGCAACTTTGCTGAATTTATTTGTCAGACCTAAGCATTTTTTCCTGGAGTCTTTAGGTTTTTGTTTGTATAAGATCATGTCTTTTACAAAAAAGGAACAATTTGACTTTCTCTTTTCCAAATTGTATATCTTTCATTTCTTTCTCTTGCCTGATTGCTCTGGCTAGGACTTCCAGAGCTATATTGAATAAGAGTGATGAAAGTGGGTATATTTGCCTTGTTCCATTTCTTAGAGAAAAGGTTTTCAGCTTTTCCACATTCAGTATGTTGTTACCCATGGACTTGTATGACTACAGTTTTTGCGCTAATTTTCAAGTAACTACAACCTTAGACTTCAACTCTTTGACTCCAGGGAGTCAAACTAAGCTTAGGTCAGGTTTTATGGGTTTCAGATGATAAATCGGAAAAGTTGGGTAAAATTGACACATAGGTAAATTTTAACTCAATGTAAATCCAAGCTTTCCAACAATTAGAACTATCCAGAAATGGTTTGGCCAGCTTTGAGGTACAGGGATTTCTTTGTCTCTAGGGGCAGTCAAGCTAAATTTGGACAAAATCTTATTAAGATTCTTTTACTATTGATTAAATTATTAGCTATAGTATTGGACCAGATGCCCTGTGGAAAATTTCAACTGGGAGTGACCAATTTCATGAGTAAATTATATCTCGATTTTTTTTTCCCTGTATGTGGATTGGAGCTCCAGGAGCATGAGCACAATGCTAAATGTGCTCTCCTAACGTTACTGTAACTCTATTTGTGTAGCAGGATGTTAAGGTGAGACTTTTCCTATTGTCTGGGAGTTTTGGCTCAGACTCCAAAGCTGAGGACAAGGTATGTTAACAATCTTTAAAGTGGGTGATGTAAGATAGTTGCTCATAGAAGATTGGGTGCTTTTCAGCTTGACAGAGTCATAAAAATATATCTCCATAGCCAGCTGGGTGCTTGTTAAGCTGCAGAAACTTGGGTCTTCTTTCTGAACTCTTTGACAAAGTACTTGGGAGTTTGTGATCCCCTGGATTTGGAGGGGACTGATTGGTTGAGACACTTGCAATTGATTCTTTCCTAGAAAAATCAAAGTCTAGGATTGGAGTTGTGAAAAATCAAAGCAAACATTACAGCTGCCAGGGCTGTGGCCAATCCTTAAAGAATTTGGTGGGCAAAGGAAGTATAATGTTTCCTAAAGCCAGAAGCAATAGCCTGGAAGGTAGCCAGGTGTGAATCATCAAAAAAGAATGCTACACCAGCACTGCTCTTCTGTGAATACCGCTGGGGCAAGGGTTGAGTGACAATCCTAAGAAAAATGTTAGCCAAAAAATCCATTGCTTGAGTTAGGAAACAGTACTGTCCTGGAGTGAAAGCGGGGGTGAAGATGAGAGTGAGAAGCTCCAAAATCCAATATGAGAGAAACGTTATTTGGGCATTTGCCATGACAGAAGGCCCATATATATTGCAAGAGCACTGGTCCCTTAAGAACTTGTCCTTTCCTTCTCATTTCTCCACCCTTTCCTCATTCTAGGGAAGCCAGCAGCAGTCTGGTGAGAAGAGAAGGGGTTGTGGAGGAGCAAAAGAGGGACATAGCAAGGCAACCTACCAACTCCCAGGCTGAATTGCAGAAATTCATGGGCTGGACCTGAGCTGGGGCAGGGAGAAACTTTGAGAGATCAGAATCGTGACCTTAGATTGCAGCAATATTTTAATAACTCAAAATGAGGTGGTGCCAAAATCTGAAAGGCACTGAAAGACTGTGGCCTCTGTCCAATATATTGGGCAGATGCAGGGGAAAAGAGCCCAAAAGCCTGGTTTGTAGAGTTGAGGTGGTGAAAAGGGTTGTATTCTGCTTGTACCTTACCAAATGCAGCCTGCTTCAGTTGTCACAGCAAACTTTCCTGTCCAAACATAAGCTACACTTTGCTGGTCACTCTTCGCAGTTAGATATGGATCTGGCGATAAAATGCCCCATTTTATGATTTGAATTTCATATTGTTCAGTGAACACAGAGTTCACAGATTTAAATGGTTGAAGAAATTCTTCTTTTCATGGCCTGCTAGGTAAGATATCACAGTTTTCTAATTTTCTCTGTTTGCCTCTGCCTTTGAAATAGAAAATTTAATAAATTTTGGACATTAGTTATTTGAGAATGGGCCAAAGGCTAGGAGTGCTACAGTTGCAGGGATTCAGAAGGATCTGGGGATGGTTGGGACAAGAAATTGAAAGGGAGGATCGGGGAAGCAATTGCTACAAGTTACACCTCTGGAACAAAGCCCCCTATCTGGAAACTGAGCTGGGGACACAATGTGGAAAGAAGCTGGAAAACCCAAAAGTCTCTGACTCTCTTTGGACTCTGTATGGGACAAAATATCCATCTGCTTCCCTTCTTGACCCATCTCTAATTCAGTCTCCATCCTGCAACTGGAGTGTCTTTCCAAAATGTCATTCAAATCAAGTCATTCTTCCTTGACTTCTTGTTCCTTGTTCCTAGGCCGAAGTCCCAACTCTAGACTAGGCTTGCACACCCTGTTTACCCCACCAGCCTTAGGGTTGATTTCTCCCCTTACTTAGTCGTCAGAAGCCAGTAATACCCCATATCTTTGTTTCAATCCCTGCAATCAGCCATGTGCCTTCTTGCCTCTGAGTCTTAACACATGAGATATGTATTTTTTGCTTAGAATTTTCTCTCACTCTGTATTTACCTGAATATCTCCCATAAATTCTCAATGTCTCTGCTTAGAAATACCTCCTTCCAGGAAAGCCATTGCTTCTCCCCAATCCGGGTTAAGTTTCCTCTCTAATGTTCTACAGATGCCTGTGCTTTTTCTCCCATAACTCTTGGCACACCGTGCTAGAGTAGTCTGTACACATGCCTGCCTCTTCTACCCGAAGGTGGCTCTGTAAATACAGGGAGCATTTTTTCACCCGTTGATCCTTTGTACCTAGCACATACCTGGCACCCATTAGACACTCAGTAAACTATATAAATGGTTGAATATTAAGGTTTACTGGAGAACACAGTACACTGTTGCAACCAAAATCAAGAATTGAGGTTCTTGCCTTCTGGCAACAAAAACAAAACCCATGTCAATCTTCCAACACCTCTTCTACAATTCTAGAGTCTTATCTCAGTCTTCATTTGATCAGATTTATACAGGGACCTTTATCTGTGTTCCTGTGGTTGTTTATACTTATCTTTTACAAAACTTCTACATTTTATTACAAAAATTTAGTTATGAATCTGATCCCTCACTGGACTGTTAACACATGAGGTACTAAACATATTTGTTCATTTTGGTATTGGGTTACCCACATAGCAGGCATTCAATAAGTGTTTGCTAATGTTTAAAGAATATACTTGGATAAAAATACTCCTTTCAGAAAAATGATCCCTCTAGTGGCTAACCTACATCAATACTTATTTTAAATTTTGGTAAAACACTTAAGTTGAGAACCTCAGTTCAGTGAAATATATAAAGTGAAAACTTAATTTTGGTCTACTAATCTTATTATATGATATTAGCAATAATACATTGTGTTTTTTATACCTTTACATTGATGAGGGAGAAATATGTGGAAAAGGATTTATTAATAATACTTTAAAATACTAATTCATTATATTCTAATATTTATTAATCTCTTAATATATGCCTTATGAGAAATAATAATTCTTTACTATACACTTATGAAAGTGTTTTCAGATTTTTGTGGGTACACTGTTATATATAATATTTTAAAGTAAAATATGCTTACCATCAAAAAATTAAATAATATTTTTTTTTTCTGATAATTACCATGCATTTGGTAATAGGGAACATAATGTCTCAATGACACACATTTTCTGGATGAATTCATAGATTTGGGCCATTAACATTTGACTAGATGCCATGAGCTTCCAAGAAAACATATTTCTAATCTTTCCCTGTTCATGTGAATATAGCCTAATAGTTGTTGAAAAGTTAATTATTATTTGTTCAAAAACATTCTTAGCAATTTTTGCATGGGCTACATGGGATGGCAGGAGTAATGGAAGATGAGTGACTCCAATTTGCATACTCGTTACATGCTGTACTTTCAAGAATTGCTTGTCTGGTAGTTTCAAAATTTAATAATAATTTACTTTTTAATTTATGCTTCTACCACAACTATGTCCATAAATTAAAATAGCTGATTTTGTTTTTAACAAACATCTATCTCAAAGTACTTTGTTATACTGAAAAGGATCTTCGGGATATCAATCACATGTGCCAATAGGGCTGACATTGTTCAAACTATATTTTGGGGCTCCTATATTTTAAAGAATATTTTATTTGTGTATTATGATCACATGTATATGCATTTATTCATTTCCCAACTATTTAATGAACATCTGCCAGAGGCTTGACTTTGGGACACAGCTGCTATCTCAAGAGCCTAGGAAGTGGGGTGGATGATAAAGACATACAAACAGATAATTATAGCACAGTGTGCTCAGTGAAATGATGGAGATGTTCACAAACTCTTAGGGGATCACAGAGGGGAGTCATCTAACTCAACATGGGGGTTCATAGAGAGTTTTCAGAGGGAGATGATGCCTCAGCTGTGATTTAATATGCAAATGACATTAGCCAGGAAGGAGAAAATTGTAAGTAAAAGTGTGAAGGCAAGAAAGTACATGATATATCGCAGGAAATACACACCGTTTGATATTACTGAAACCTAAAGACAAAGCAGCAGTGTGCAGAGATGAAGGAAAATAGGCAGCCAACCCAATCATGAAATCATGCCATGTATTTTGTAGTGATGGAGAGCAGTAGAAGAATTTTAAGAAGGGGAATGACATGGTCAAACTTGGATAGCAGTGTGAATTTGAGAAAGATAAGACCAGAATCAGCAAGACCAATGAAGAGGCAGCTAAAATAACTCAGGCAAAGATAATGAAGGCCTCAAATAGCACAATATTAGTAGGACTAGAAGGGAGAGAGTGAATTGAAGAAACATTTAAAAGATAAAATTGACAGTATCTGGACTATGAGAGAGAGAGAGAATTGAGGATATTGTCTTAGGCTCTAGCTTGGGTGATTAATCAGCTGCAATAATTTATTTTACAAGTGACAGGAAACCAATTTCAGACTAGCTTTTAAAAATTAGACTACAACTCCAGAAGTAGTTCTTGCTTCGAGCATAAAGGCACAAGTGTCTGTGATCTGTCTGCACCCCCGTTCGCCCTCCACCCCATGCTCCACTGCTGCCCTGGCCAACCCACTGCTTCTCCAGGAGCCCCTGGACTTTTCATGATCCAGGAATAAAGATTTGCTTATGGTCCAGCATGGGACCTCTACCAATCTGCCCCAGCTCTATGGCCAATATTTGGGGCTATAATAATTCTGAAGAGCCCCCATTCTACATAGGACTCATTGCACATATTCACTTTATATTAGATGAAGATAATAAAGAGAACTTTGTTATATGAGATGATGGGGCTGATTAACAAGATTTGGTGAGCAGGAATTGGCAAGTACTATGGATGCTATGGTAAGATACATAAAGCCTAAAGATTCAGAGGCCTGGAACACTGGTAAAGTTTTAGGGATCCAGTGGTCTGATCCCCATAACCCCTATGATGGGTTACAACATCCTTCCCGCTCTGGAGGATATAGTACCATATTAGTTTATGTTCCCCTATAAGCAAACCCTGAGACAAGGCTTAAAGTACAAGTTCATTTAGAAAGTGATACTAAAGAACACCGATAGGGGAATAGGGAATCAAACCAAATAAGGATGTTTTGCAAGCAAATTGTGATTCCGTGTCAGTAGAGCTTTATCCCGTGGGAACTCTAGCAGCCAGAGAGACTTGAGTCAAGTCTCAAGCCTAAGTGTTGGTCCCCTTGAGGGACAAGGGGACTAGGATGTTTATACATCAACTCCCACTAGTCATAGTTTAAGAACTGCTCCTGAAGGAAGTCAATTTCCTAGCACTTCTGGTCTGCCTGTGGTTTTGACCACCAAGAAAGTCACAAAGTTGGATTTGCAGGCGGTTAGAAGTCAGTTCACTGGGGATGAGGATGGGGGCAGCATGCAGATCCAATTGTGCCCCATTAAGTTCATTCAGTCCTGTTACTGCCTCCTCGAGGTGGTATCCGATCACGATTTGTGATGAAAAGAATTATAGCAGCAGGATTTGTGGAACTGGATACAGTCCCTGCTGCAGCTGTTGGACTCAATGATTGAACTAGTACTTTTCAACTACTTCCTTTACTTCCTTCTGTTCTAGGTACTCCTCACCCACAGCATCACTTTTGGTAATCTGGTTTCCTTTTCAGTAGCACAACACAGACATCATTCTTGAGGAGTTGGAGCCCCCAGCTACTGTGCCTTTGTCACACAGAAGTTGCTGTAATTGCCTGTTCACTATCATTAGGATGGAAGCACCAAAAGGCACTAGAGTGCGTCTTCAGAGCACAGGATCTAAGCCTTCCTGCTCCATTATGGAGCATCAGTCCCATCTCCTTGTGCTAATTACTGTCAATTACTCCAGTTAGTATAGGAAATTCCTTTCTTTTATTCTTTTTATGTGTGTGTGATAGGTCCAAAATGACCAGGAGGCAGTTATACCTTAGTAGAACTCTTAATATTGCCTCTGGTAGATGATTTCTCCTACCTCAACACCCAGGAACCAGGACCTCTACTGCTGCAGAGCCCTTCCACCCTTGATTCTGAAACCATATTTTAGCTTATAACATAGCTCCAAAAAATGGCCATGGGTTTAAAGTATATACTGAATTTTGTAGGTCAGAGCCTAAACCCTACAAGGAATTATCATCAAGCTGACCCCTTAGCTACATGTTTATGAGGCTATTCCAACATTCTATCAGACCAACAGCTTCCAGGTCATTTTATATCGGAGAATATCAGTGAATTCCATTATCATATACCCATTGTCTTATCTCCTTTACCTTGAAAGGGGTCTTGTGGACTGAGGGGATGTTCCGTAGGATGTTAGTAAACTAGACACTGTTGGAACCTAAACTAAAACAACTAGACAGAATAATAAGACTATAGAAGACCTGAATGACCCTATCAACCACCTTAACTAATAACTGCAAAATATATAGTCTTGTCACAGTTGAATATACCTTGTCAGATTTTGTAACTGGCCATATGAATAAATTTCAATGACCCTTATATAATTTTTTAAAATCCTCTCCCTTAACTAACTACTTGACCTTTTGAGTTGTCTCCCAGAAATGGTGGGTTTTCTGCAAGATAAAGGAGCTGAGATTCTGAAGGCCCCTGGGCAGACTTCCTGAGCCAAGATTCACCATCCCCCAGAACCTGCCCCAGTGCATGAAGCCCCTTGTTAGTTACTCCATGACCTGCCCAAAGGCACATGGCCCTTCCTTTAGTAGCTCATGATCTGCATTAATCAGAGAGATCGATTTGAGGCAACTTCTCTTGTTCTCCCAGAAAGACATCTGTCCTCTGTCATATTAAAATGACAATCCTCCTTGTCTCAATAATTGTATCGCTGTGCAACAAGCAACTGGACCTAGACTGAAATCTCCTTGTGGTTTCGACAGCAGTTTGCATCAGTCTAGTTGTGCTAACTCTGAGTGGTGATGGTGTGGGTGGACAGGAGGTTTCACTGACTCAGTGGCTAATTAAATGGTAAGGCTTTCACACATCAGTAATCATGCAAATATATTGAACACCCAGAGACAGTAATAAGGGGGAGATGGAACGAACCAGCAGGTCAGGTTTTCCTCCAGATGCCACTGTCAGGGGGTCACCACTCTTTTCCCAGCAGCCAAAGGAAGAGTTCTCATGGGCCGAATTCCTGCAGGCCTCTCAGCCATGGCCAGTTTCTTTGCAGTTTGGCTGCCTTCTGGTATTTTGTTAAGGAAGTACCAAAAATACCTTTTGGCAGGTGACATTTTATCACCTCAGTCCACCATACATATGCTTATCACTGTGAGGGGTCAGCCATTTCTATGTAAGCTGAGTTAGTGTCATAAGTGACTCTATTTTGAGACATTTAGGAACACAAAACATTACATATCAAATTTTCACCCAGATAGACCATTTTATGAGGACAATGTTATGAATAAATTAATACTAGATACAGAAAAAGACATTCCAAATAAAGAAACCTATAGACTATAAGCACACAAAACTTTAATAAATTCAGCATTTTTCCAACTGAATAAAACAATATATAAAAAGAATAATATATTCTGACAAGTCAGATTTATTCCTGTAATGCAAGTTTGGTACACCATTGGAAAATACATCATCTTAAAGGAATAGAATAGAAAAACCACAGTCAGCCGTCCATATTCATGGATTCTGCATCCATGAATTCAACCAACCACATTTCCAGGGGAAGATCTTGTCTTGTTTCTTCTTAGCTTCTGGCAGTGACTTTGGTATTCCTTAACTTGCACCTGTAGAACTTCAATGTTTGCCTTCATCTTTACATGGTGTTCTCTCTTATAAAAGTGCCAGTCATATTGGATTAAGACCTGCCTAATGACTTTATCTTGACTTCATCAAATCTTAAATCTGCAAAGACCTTATTTCCAGATAAGCTCACACTCAAAGGTAGAAATGTGTATCAGGACTTCAAATATCTTTTGGGGGTATACATTGAACCTATAACAAGCTGACATGAATGTGTACATAAAAATTCATAAGGAATTTACAAAAGAACTGTGAGAATTGGTAAGCGGCTTTGGCTGGGTAAAAAAGGTCAACATATAAAAATTAATATTATTTCAATTTACTAGGTAAACACAATTGAAAAAAGAAGTTAAAAGATACAATGCCATTTATAATAACAATCAAAACCAAGAAATATTTTCAAGCAAATTTCACAAATTTGTATAAAATCTGCAGACAGAAAACTATTAAACATTGCTGAGAGTAACTACAGACCAAAATAAACGGAGGGATATAATGAGCTCATGGATCAGAAAACTTAATATTATTATAATGTGAATTCTCCCCAAATTTACCTGTAAAGTAATGCTAATCAAAATTCCAGCTTGCTTTGCTGGATAGAATTTGAAAAGCTGATTCAAATTATCTAGGATAGTCAAAGCTTTAAAAGAGAAAAAGAACAAACCTGGAGGACTTAACGCTGCTTGATTTCAAGGCTCATATTAAAGCTGCAATAGTTAAGGTAGCATGATATTGGCAAAGGGTAGAAATATAGATGGTCCCCGACTCAATCATTCAACTTGCAGTTTTTCAACATTCCAGTGGAGTGAAACCATCCTGATTTCAGCATAATGAACAGTATTCAATAAATTACACAAGATATTCACCACTGTATTATAAAGTAGACTTCGTGTTAGATTATTTTGCCTAATTGTAGACTAATGTAAGTGTTCTGAGCACATTAAAGGTAAACTAGGCTAAGCTATGATGTTTGGTAGGTTAGGTGTATTAAATGCATTTCAACTTACTATATTTTCAACTTACTGTTTCAGGATGTAACCCTATCATAAAGTCAAGGAGCATCTGTATAGATCCAGGAAACTGCACAAAGAATTCCGAAATAGACCCACACACATATATATTCAATCAATTGTGAATAAAGGTGACAAGGCAATTCAATGGGGAAAGTAAAATCTTTTCACAAACGGTTTCAAAACAAATAGATATTCATATGGGAAAAAATTGATATTTTTCACCTTTCACCATATTTAAATGTTAACTTGAAATGGATCCTAGACCTAAGTATAAAAGCATAATCTATGAAACTTCCAGAAGGAAGCATAGGAGAAAATCTGACAACCAGGTAAAGATTTCTTAGGTAAGACATAATAAAACCCAAAACCCTGAAAAAAAAACATGATAAATCAAACTTTATCAAAATTAAAAATTTTTTATTTTGAAAGATATCATTAAGCAACTAAAAAGGCTAACCACAGAATGGGAGAAAATGTTCTCGATTAGCATTTCTGACAAAAGACATACCTAGACTATGAAGAGAACTCTTACAGTTTAACAAGAAGACAGACAGTCCGAGGGGGAGGGAGCAAAACCTTGGTGTATTAGTTTCCTGGAGCTGCCATAACAAAACACCACATAATGTGTGGCTTCAACAACAGAGATTTATCTCTTTAGAGTCTGGAAAGCGAAGTCTGAGATCAAGGTATCAGCAGGTCTGATTTCTTTTGAGGCCTCTCTCCTTGGCTTGCAGAAGACTTCCTACTTGCCATCTTCCCGTAGTCATCCCTCTGTCTGTGCAGGTTTCCAGTGTCTCTCAAAGTGTCCAAATTTCCTCTTTTATGAGGACACCAGTCAGATCGGATTAGGGCCTAAATTAAAGAGCTCATTTTAAATGAATCATCTCTTTAAAGACCTTGTCTCCAAATACAGTTACATTCTGAGGTACTGCTTGGGGGTTAGGACTTCAACTTATAAATCTAGGGGGTATACAATTCAGCCCATAATGCTTGCACAGACACTTCACAAAAGAAGATTTATACATGGATAATAAGAACATGAAGAGATGATCAACATCCTCAGACATTAGTGAAACCACAATAAAATATCACTGCACATTCACTAGAATGCCTAAAATTAAAAATATTGACAGTATCAATTGTGGAGCAACTGGGACTTTCATACACTGCTAGTGTAATTATAAAATGGTAAACTACTTTGAAAAACTGGCAATTTCTTAAAAAGTTAAAGGTACATCTATCCTGCAACCTAGCAATTCCAAAATGAACCTATATGTCCTCATGAAGAGTTTTACATGAATGTTCATAGCAGCTTTATTTATTTAGAAAAACCTGGAAATAACCAAAATGTCATCAAGTTGAATGGATAAGTATGATGTGACATCATAAGAAAATGGAATACCTGTCAGCAATAAGAAGTAATAAATTGCTAAGCACAGAAACATAGATGAACTTCAGAATCATCATGCAAAATGAAGGAAGCCATAAACAACAGTATATACAGTATAACTCTACTTGTGTAAAATTCTAGAAAATTCAAACAGATTTATCAAGACAAAAATCAGGCCAGTGGTTGCCTGGGAGGGGTAAGGGAGGTAAGGATTATGAAAAGACATAAAAAAACTTTTGGGGTGATAGAAATGTTCTGTATCATTGGTGTATACATCTGACAAAGCTCATCAAATTGTACACTTAAAATGCATGCATTTAATTGTATATAAATTATAATTCAATGATTTTTAATTAAAAAATCTGCAATTCACTCTTCATTCTCATTCTAGTCTAGCTTCTGTTATTGCCTTACTACTAAAACTGCTTTTGTCAAGGTCACCAATAGCTTCTATGTTTCTAAATCCACTGTATTCTTCTCCTATTTTTACCGCACTCTATCTATTAGCCATATTCCACATCTCTGGCTACTGAAGATGCACTTTTTTCTCACCTTTCACTCTCCTAATTTTATTATGACTGCACCCTCCTGTTTTCATTATACCTCACAAGATTGGCTTTTCTGAATTGTTGTTTTCTACCCAAGGTCTACATATTAGAGATTCTCAAGTCTATTCCTGGGTCCTTTTCTTTTCTCCATCTACTCTCTCTCCATAGTCTCCTGGGACCTAGCACAGTGTCTGATACTTACAGTTGATATTTGTTGATAACAAGAGTAAATAAAATAGTAAAAATGTAAGCTCAGAATATGTCTATATCATTCAGTGTTATGATTCACTGTCTGAAAAGAAATACCTTTCTAAGATGTCAATAATGACATTTTAAATCAAGTAAATATTACAAAGTGAATTTATTTCTCTTTCCCCCTCATTCTAAAAATGATTGTGGTTAACATACTCAAATCAAATATACCCATTATTTATTCAAATTCCTCTTTATGGTTCCTTGTATGTTACAGATGATAGTAAATATTGAATAAATGGCAGAGCTAATGATTTGAGTGAGAGTCAGCTGTCTTCAGAGCCTATGTTTTTAATAATTATTTGAGTATTTTTAGAAGAAAACAGAAGTTGTGGTTTATTATCTTTAAAAACTCAGTTTGTCTGTATTGTTGAAATTAGCTGTTTTCTTTGAAAAGAAAAACAGGGGACATATGACTTTAAACAACTTTCAAAATGTGATTTCTAATTCTCAAGGATTCTGAAGAAGCTGGACAATAATATGTTAAATTTATGCATACATGGTGGTCGCTCTCCTTTAAAAATATGCCTAATAGTCGCCATAGTAACAGATGCAGCGTCTCCTCTATGTGCCTCCTGGTGTTATCAATGTGAATAACAGCACAACAATATTAGAGTCATAGAAAGGCAAGGAACAAACGCATAGCAGCACATAGTGAGATAAGTTTTAATAACTATAATGTTTTAAATGTATATTTAAATCTAGAAAATATCCATATTCATTATTATTATAAAATGATAAAGAACATATTTACTTTTGTATCTAGAAAATATGAATACTAATGTAAATATAATTTGCATATGTATGGAAGAATAGACAGAGCCGTCAATCAATATCCTTTTACACTACTCGAAGGAGTTCAAAGGCATGGTCTTGTACTGCAGAACCACCAGCACAGGCCTAAACAGGAGTGGGCCACTGATATTTTATAACTCATGTTTATATAAAAAGATAATGACTAAAGACAACAGAAAAGTCCTAAATTGTTAAACCCCCGAAGAATAATTAGGATAATAGATTTTTCGTAAAAATGGATATTTTGACGAGAAGATCTTTACCTTCTTCCATTGAGAGCTTCCTTCCATCTTTGTTTCTTACATTCCACGTTCTTTCCACACACTCCTGAATAAGTCTTTGTTTGTTTCTTTGTTTTAAACAATTTAATCTTTTTAGTGTTATCTATACTCTGCCTCTGGCCAGAAGTGTCTTTAAAGACCAGGTAGAATGGTATTTAGCAATTCTCTCTCCACAAGAAAGAATATGAGAAAATATTTTGGTAGAAAACAAATAATTGGGTATTGAATCAGAAAATGTTGGAAATGGAAGATATCTTGAAACCAACCAAAGTAAACTTCATTTTTGCAGTTAGGGAAATGGAAGACCAGAAACGCATTTTTTTTCTTTTTATTTCTTTTTTTGTTAAAGTCACATATCTAATTGTGGTAGAACTCAGAATTTTAGATTCTCAACACTTGCCATGGTACCATGGTCTCCTCCAAAAATTTAATGTTCTGAACCAACAATTGTGATATTTTAAAACATTTCAAAACTTTCAAAATTCAATTACTAATAAAAACTCATTCCCAGTTTCAAAAATACCTGCTACCTTTCTCCTTTGAAGTTTCCTGCCTGATAATTCATAAGAGATATTCAAATAGAGTAGTGGTTGAAAAGTCCATACTATGGCAGCTGCAAATGTGTCATTTCTGCATATTAAAAGTATCAGACGAGACTTAGGGTTAAGAAAAATATCATCATAAACCACATTTTATATCACGCTAAATAGAATAAATGTTTATGAACTTGAAAAATCATTTAAATAGTTGTATTTTATCTGAGTTCATTAAGGTAGTTTATTGTTATTGTGCTATGAATTAATTAATTTATACCTTAGAATAAAATCTCAGCATATACGCTATTTTTAAAGTAACAGCCAGATATTGGTGGCAGATAGGGAAAAAAAAGTGGCATGTTTGGTTCATTCCATAGCAGTTTTTTTATTTTTTTTTAAGATATTAACTCAGAGCTGAAGTCTAAAATGTCATAGTAAAAGTAATTTCCCAAAGCACATGAAATGCAAAATGAATTATCATTTGATTAATTTACTTTAGATAGTCAAAAAAGGTCAACATTTCTTACCCCATTTTAGCTTGGTTGCTCTTAAAATTTCTTCTACCCAGGCATAGCAGTCAGTAATTATTATTTTAAAACTACACACATTCATACAGAAATGTATATTTTAAACTGTAACATACAAACTTCAAAATCTAAGGAAAAAAAGAATTTAATTTGACATCATATTTTCAAAACATGAAGAAGATACTTTCATAGAAGTTACTTTCCAAAATGATGACATCTTGGATTTAACAGATTGGTCATTAAATAGACAGAGACTTGTGAACCATCTGTTATGTAAGATTTCTCTATCAAAATGAATTAACTTTGTTTAAACCAGTCAGACAATATGAATATGGGCTGTTTGCCAGTCCTTAGAAATAATCTTGTAATATTGGAATGAATATTAACACAGTATTTGTTAAAAGACAAATATAGCACTGCTTCCATTTTGGAAAGTGCCTACCTGGTTTTCTTTCCAGCTCACCAAATAAATAGACTTATATGCATAATTTTCACTTAGGTGTGAGCTTAGAGGTTCAGTACATCTTGACTGCTGTTTTCCATAATTTAGAGCTTTCTTTTATAAGATTCCTTTGACTGACAGCCAAGCAAGAAAATGAACTCCACATGGCTCCAGTTAACCTAACAGTGTAGTTCCTCTTCTATTTTTCTTCCATGAAGATTTAGCCTAGATGTATCTGTATTTGGTGACTTCATATTTCTGTTAATTTCACTCAATAAATATTAAAGCATGTGTTAAACATGGAACATCACTCACATACAGTGTTAGACAGTGAAGTGAGAAGACAGAGAAGGATTGGTTAGTAGATTAAAGAAAAAATAGAAAGCAAACTTTCTTCATCAAAGAGTTTATAATCAGCTGAAGGAGGGGTATATCAACAAAACAATAAAATATAACAATGTTGGGCAGTGAAGTTAAGGATTTGTCACACAAAATTTTTGGAAGGATGAAAGTGACTCGTTCTGGTATTGTAGTAAATAATCACAAAAAAAGAGGAGAGAAGATAGGGGAAGGTTTTTTAGTAAAAAAACCCACTTATTTAGTATTATCTTGATTTTAAGACACCAATGATTATAAAATTCCCTGTTAAATTAATACCGGGCTTTTGAGGAGAAAAAAAAAAGAAACTGTTGCTAAGTTTCTTCTGATATTGAATGTAAGGCATCTTTATTTCAGAAATGTTAAAACAGGGGAAAAAAGTTTATCTCTTAACTAAGATAATACAATTACACAATAATTACATGTTTTGTATGTTTAAACCTGCAGGGCATTGTGCCAAAGGCTTTATAAACTGTCTCATTTAATTCCCACAGACTTCTGAAATAGATTCTATTACTATCTATTTTTAGTGATGGTGAATCTAATTATTAGATTGCTGGTACACATTTCTTCAGCAGGTGAGTGACTAAGATGTTAGCTTGTATCTATGACCCCAATGCTTGAATCTTGACTGGAAGTCTACACTGCCTCTAAATATTGGTAGAACACTCCCTATTCAATGAGGCAGCATGATATAATGGTAAACTGTATAGACTCCAGAGTTAGACTACTCAAGCTGAAAACCCTACATGGGTTTTCTTGGGCAACCTGCTTAGCCCTCAGTATCTTACTTTGCTCCTCTAAGAATTCTTTTATGATTTTGTAATATCTATCTAATACCTTTGCTGTGAGAGTGAATACACATCATGTCCTTAGAACGATGCCTAGCACATAAGAAGACTTACTATTATTATACAATAAGTGCAATGTTGTTCTAAGTACTGGCTGGGAAAAGGAAAATAAAAAGAAAAGCAAAATAGAACATAATAAATTCTATATTGGCTTACATATAATTGTGGAGAGAGCATAAGAAAAGAAACAAAAACCTTTAAGAATGAGTACATAAGTTGTAATGTGTCAGGAAACTCCAAGACATTTGCTTAGAGGATGTGAGACTTGGGCATACAAGGAACATTGCTAGCAGTATAGGTTTTACCCTGCAGAGAAAGGCAAAGGAAGGCTAAATAAGGGATCTTGATCTGATTTGTGTTTTGAGTAGATCAAGCTGATAATCTGAGGACAGTTTAGAAGAATATAAGAGTAGACTAGGCAGAGAGTAATTGGGAGGTCTTTGTGCAGGGAGTAGGGAGTGGGAGAAGGCAGGGGCTATATTTGATGGAGAAACAAAAGCAAAAGAAGTTTGACTGGATGTGAAAAATAAAGGGGAACTCCCTGAAAGCAGCAATAATGTATTTTTACTTCCTTTGTAACTTCTTGGGCCCAAAAACTTGCACTAATGTTCCTGACATATAGCTATTTTAATAAAGTCCATGACACTGTCAAGGTTAGTTGAAACAGAACTGTCTCCAACTTATAATCCTCACCTTCACCAAGAAAGTAGTCATCACAATAACATTGCTTTTTCCTACTCTTGTCCTTCAGAAATGTATTTGAATACACCTTATGTGTTTCCTTCATCATAAGTTGTCAGAACCAGCAACACTATAATGGTGATTTTATGACAAGGTTTTACTGCTAGGCAAAGGGCACCGGATCCTTTTTCCTTCATATGGTTTCAGAAGATTAATTTTTCATTTCTGGAGCCACTAAAAAGAGTACTCAATCAAGGTACAGTACTGTGACGTTTTCATTGACTAAATGCCTGTTCCTTGTAGGCTTGGGCATCATTCTTTTGATAGATAAAATCAGGATGATTTACTTTTTGTTGTTGGCAATAGAATTTTAAGTTGCATATTTATGACGACAATTGTGTGGAGTTATGAAATAAACCCGAAATGCTTAATATAAATGTATGCTTAAAAAGTTTGAAATGTAGTTTTTGAGGTACTATATATTTATTCATCACTATGGTAGATGATAACGGGGCAATGAAAACATAATGCTTAAAAGTGCCAGCTTTGGAACCAGTTCCCTGAATTCCAACTCTGGCTTCAGTACTGTGTGACTTCGGGCAAGTTAAAAAAACCTCCCTGTGGTTTAATTTGTCATCATAAAAATGGGGTATTCTATTAATATCTACTCATAGAGTTTGCATAGTTAATTTATGGAGTTTTTGATAAGCAGTACAGGATCTCTTTCTAGAGTACTTCATTGTGACTATTCCAATGAAAAGGTCACAAATGTGTTATCAACTCCACAAGATGTAAAATGAAAGTAGGCCGGCTGCTATAGCCCTAGATCAGGCAATCGTTAATTTGTATACCAGACTAAATAGATTCAGAGGAATGAAAAAATTTCTTCCCATTAACAGGGTTGAGAATGCTGAATTTGGGTATACACAGTGATAATAATCTTCAAATAGAAATCTAGATAGGCAGAAAGAAAAAAATCTAGATAGGTAGAAAGAAAGAATATTATGAAATGCTTTGACTTCCTAAAATACTATCTTTTAGAGATGCACAGTATATAATCATTTGCCTCAATAAATAGGAATAATAGTAGCTATAGTAATTAGCTGTTCTCGGATTTTTCTGTTTAGTTTTCTGTGTGTTTTAAAAGCCATTTATGAAGGAAAGAAGAGTAGAGAATTTTTTTCCCACTTGTCCTGTGGGACAAAAATGGCACCACTAGGGTCTTTTCATATGGTATACCCCTTCAGTTACAAATGGAATTTATCTGTGGAATTAGAATTTCAATTGAAGACTTGCTTGCCTGAGGGCTTAACAAGTCACTAGTCAGTTCATGCAGCAGTCTTTGTGCTTTGAATAACTCCAACTAATCTAAAAATACCTTTGTAAAATTATCAATGGAGATGCAAATTCGCCTCACCATACAGCTTAAAAAACTCTTGGGCCAAGAATTTTGAATTAGAAACATGTGGAAGGATGCCTATAGGAATTGTATAAATAAGAGTGGCCTAGACTCTGACATCTATAGTTAATCATAAATTGATTCTTCAAAGGGAGTAACTGGGAAAACAGTGTATTTATTCCTAGCCATGATGCTTCAATTCAGTAGCAATCATGAGTAGGAAAAGAGGAATGATAATTCATTCCCTTTGTCCTCAAAGACAAGAAGATAGATTCTTTGAAATAACTGCCCACAGATGTCTAGGCTAAGGCATTAGCTGGATGACTAACATTGGCCAGGATAAACAGGATACTTGTACTAGCCCACGCTTTGGGTGGGCTTCAACCCCAAGGCCAGCTGCCGGAGGCCTTAGTCACCACCACTGCCTCAAGTAACCATATTCATTCTGGCTCAAACATTTTATTTAGGTTGTCCTGGAAAGATAGCTGTCTAGTGTCCTATTAGTGTTCTTGAACATGTGGGAACGTTCATCTACACAGCCTATAGACCACCTCAAATTAAACATAGGTGAAGACATTTAGTCATTGCGAAGAAAGCCCAGAAAAGAAACATAAGAAAGCTTCACGTAAGAATGTTTTTGTCTGAAGTCCAGGACCTCAAGGTGTCAAATTAAAAGCACAGAGGTAGAAGGGAAAGACCTGGAGTTGAACATTCACTCTACCTGTCATTAATAGTATTACTCTAAGAAAATTAGTGCCATCTTTGAGCTTCAATTTCTCGGCAGTAAGATGGGGAAGCTATGACCTTCCTCAAAGGATTGCTGGGAAGATTAAATGAGAAAATACATGTTAGTAAATCTATAGTTCCTGAGACATAATACGTGCTCCAAAAAATAAATTTAAATGTACATAATTCTCCACTCCTTTTATATTCCTTGCTTTGCTTTGGTGTAGCTGTCTATCTTTTTGAGCAACTCGCAAGAGGAAAACATGATTTTTTTCCCCCATCTAATTCCAGGAAGGACAATTGAAAGAAACTTCAGATGATGAGAAAGAACATAGGGTGATATAGAAAGATGAAGGAAACATAAATGCAAACTGTGCTGATAAAAATAAATTTGTGGTAAAGAAAATTATGCCTAAAAAATGTTTCAAATCTGTTTTAAGATAGAAGAGAACAAACACTTCTATTACTATAAAGATGATAAAGAAAGCAAATTGTAATAATCATAAAAGAAACAGGGGTCTTGATCTAACTTGAACTTCAAAAGCAATTGAGGATACTTTTAATATTAGATTAGTTAAGCCGTATTTTCCTTTCTGCTAGCCAACAATACTTTTTTAATGTTTACTACTAAGTAGTGGACTGAGACTATCCACCTCTTTCACAAAGGCTAGTAGCCAAGGAAAGGACTGCGTCTGAAACAATGATCACAAAGTGAAAGGGTCCTTCTCCCATGACCTTTGAAATAAGAGGGTCACTATCTGAGAAAGGAGGATCTGTAGCTGTGTCTTGACCTCTTTACTATGATTTGTCACAATGCAGACAACAGCCTTCATATCCTACAAATGATTTCAAGGGAGAGAAAAATGACATCTTATTGACTCTAGGATATGGCCAAACATAGTGTTTCATTGCTGTCCACATTTTGAGGGGATGCCCCTTGCTCTCCAAATTGTTTCACATTCCACCAGTGTGACTCAATAGAATAGTATGAGACTGGCCATCTGTTCTTGGCTAACAACAATATTATTTCCTTATTATCTACAACTCATACATCATACATAGTTGTGTACGATAGCTATTTCTCTTTACCTTGACACTCCACTTGGGACCACACTTTGCCTCTTTTGAGGTTGTTACCATGCTACCAACCAAACATTAAAAACTAAAATGTGGATACCTGCAAATAGTTTATTTAGTTTTCTTGAATTCAATAAAATCCCTGATATTTGCCCTAGTTAGTGATTTCCAGACTTCTTTTTCCCCTTTCATTTTGGTTATCAGTAGAACTTGTTTTTCCAAACTATATGATAACAGATAAAATAGAACTACCTTGGTTGGGCAAGGTTAGGAGGTTACGGAGAAGCCACTTGTTCAGCATCTCTCTTGCCAGCTACCAAAACACCTTTGATTTGAGGCTAGGAAATTGTTATTCTTGTCATTTATTATCGCAAAAGTATGCTGAAGTTGGAAAAATCTTGCCATCATTATCTATGATAGCTCAGAGAATCAAAGAATTCAAAAGCAGTAAGGGGATCAAAACAGAATCCAGTGCAAATTTCCCATGTAAGGAAAAGGCAGCTGAGGGGCGGAGGAGATTTCTAGATCAAGGTTTTGCTGTTTGTTAGTGGTAAGGCTAGATTAAGTCCTTGGTCTCCTCTCGCCCAGTGAAATGATCTTTTGTTGTGGTGGTTCAAAGGTTACCAGGGCTCCTCTTTCTTTAGGGCTGTTTCTGGCTAGTTATTCCCTCTGAGTTCTGAGTCAGACAAGCACTTCTGAGATTTTGGAAAAATCTGTACATACTCAACCGTGATTTCAAAAAGGAAACAGCAACTGTATTTCAATCAGAAAGGCCACGGAGGGCAGCCTAAAGACCAGTCCTTGTCACCCATTTCTCTGGCCATACATCTCTAACTCCTCATCTCCCAACCCTCTTCCCCCAAAAAGTCAAAATTTAAAAGTATATCTTCTTTGAGAGCAGGGCCTTAGCACAACTCCCTTGCGTCTGCCACCGCGGGTAATCTTTTAGTATATTAGCAGCTGTTACCCTGGGAGGCAAAGGGTATCTGGGTACCTGATCCTAGAGGAATAAAATGTAAGAAAAAGTGTGTCTTATTATTTCTTGGTTGGAGAAACAGGATATTGCTATATCCTAGATACCTAGAGATGACAAGGTCATGTTTCTCAAGACAGGATAGTTGGAGAAAACAGAGAGAGAAATGGATGATTCTAAGACCACTTAATTTCCTTCACTTTTTTTTTTCTTTTTTCCTAGTATAGTCTTTATTCCTGCTGTGATCTATATGCAATTATTTTGCTTACTAATGATATCCCCAGCCCTGGCCTTTTATATTTGTATATATAATTGTTGCTTGTTAGCCATTCTGGAAACACAATGGCTTTTAGGTAGAGCAAAGCTTTCTGAACTCCAGGAACTCATGCTCAATTATCTGCCACTAAAATACTGAAAAGTTCTGAGAAAAGTCTTAAAATAACTTTGCATGTGTGCCTCTGTGCATGTGTGCACACGTGTGTCTTAGCATCAAAACAGAAGAGTAAGAAAATTTGTATTATATAATTTTCTGAGACAAAAATACATCCCAATATTTCTGTTAAATGACTAGCTAAAGGAGTAGTTTGCTTTAAAACCTTATTTCACTTAAAAAATTTAGTGGCAACACTTCCCCAAATTATCATTGTTAACAACCAAGTAAGATCTTTAACTGGAGTTTGTAGGTAGCACTCTTCATGCAATCAGCAGAAATGGGCACTCCTTCTTAAGGTTTAAGAAAACAGAAAAACCACAAAGAATGTTTGAAATTATTTTCTCCTGGTTGGTAGAACAGATGCCTTTCCTTAAGGAAAATGCACTGGGCCAAAACAAAGCCATATTCTTTTAAAATATATTGTTTAGTAATTGCATTATCTCTAGATTATATAAAATTTACTTTTAGTGCAAGGATTTCACTTTTCTAGGAAAGGTTTATCAGCAAAATAGAGCAGGAAGACAGGCAGAGGATAAACGGTTAAAAGAATCAACTATGTTAAGGGCAAGAGCAATTCAAGAAATGACAATGTAAGTACACTGAAAGGAAATCAGCCAATGTGGATGTGATTTTGTCTAGGGGTCATTCAGTAACACCTGACTGGCTTTATTTCTAAGGCGATTGTCAAATCAATCTATAGAATATGGATGAGGTGAAATGCAGTGGTAGAGTATCATCTGTAACTTTTCAAATACAACCTTCCTGCTGAAATTCCAGAGAGAATGTAAGTGACTCCAATAAAGAAACCCGTCAGTCAGTCAGGAGTGTTTATTTATTATCCCCCTGTGCCAGGCACTGTTCTAGCCAATATGAAATGATACAAAATAAAGAGTAGTCATCACCCTTACAATCTCCTGAGAGCAAATGGATTAAATTTGTAGACACACACACACACACACACACACACATCCCTGTGTGGGTGGTCAGGAAACTCAACTATATGAACATATAACAGTCTCACTTAGAAAAATCTTGATTAGAAAACTTACAAAATTAGAAAAACTTGGGAGCAGTGAATTTTATTGCAAATAGATTAAAATGGATTCATAAGGTATGTCTTTTGTATGTCTCATTATGCTATTAAAATTTAAAACTCCTCCCCAAATTTACAATACACTTTTAGAACGTATTTGTCACACAAATATGAGTTCACACTGGTGTTGAGAAGCTGCCAAAATGAATAAAATAACAAGGTTTGTGTCCACTAAGCTGTAAATCCCTTAAGGTGGGCCTCATTGGCCTTTAATGTACATTCAGCACTCTGAAGATACAGGTAGTAAGGGAAGAAGGAGTGAATGAATGGGTCAGGTGGGTAAAGTTTTCGAAGAGGAGCTGAGCCCAGAATTTTAAAAGGGAAAAAAGAAGAGGAGTAGGATATTCCAAGCAGGGAGATCTTGTTGGTTGGCCCAAGCTGGTGTCCAAAAATTAGAAGAGGACTTGGGATTTTCAGTATGATCTCAGGAAGGTTTGGTCCACTAGGACTGTGTCCCTACCCAAATGCCACTTCTTAGTTTTAGGAACATTGTTATCTTGGTTATCTATCCCAGTTCAAGTGTCTCTGGTGGTTGAATTGTTTGCACTGACATGTTTAACAATTGGTTGGGTGATATTTCTGATTTGCCTGCCATGGCATTTGCTTGATACTATTATTTTTTTCATTTTGATTGGTTTTATTACTCAAAAAAGCTTCAGTTTTAAATTTAGCCTTCTGACTCTGCTTGTGCCGTCAACACTTTCACAATGACTTTCTGCTCCCCCATAAGGAAAGCATGCTTGGTTCTGTCATGGACACATTTAGCACACATGGAACCACCACAGGTCCTGCTGACATGTTTTTTCATTTTATATAACCTCGTAAGAACGTTCTCATAGCACAAGCCTCTTGAAGTCGGCCTGGGCACATGCCACAGATATATTTTGGTGCTTTCCCAACCTTCTTGGTGTAAAGGCAAACAATCCTATTATCAAGGGCTCGGGACAACCTGGTTTTGTTAGAGGTTGTATTCTAGGAAAGCCTAAGACAGTATGTTAAACGCTGGACCGTACTGACTGCCACTAGACGCCATCCCCAGAGAGTGTGGTATGAACTTAGTGTCGCCCAATTAGTATGTGTGCTTCACGAGGGCAGGGACTTTTGTCTGTGTTCACTGCTACAGCCCCAGAGCTGGAACACTGACTGATTTAGTAGGCATCCCATAAGTGCAGTGTTTGTTCAGTGAATGAGTGGTGTTACTATTTTGGCCGTTTGTTTTTACTTTTGCTTTATCCATTCTGTTTTAGAGAGCTGTAAATTGGAGGGAAATCTTTGAATTCATTTCCCTTCTTCCTTCAGTCCAGAAAGTCTGGCCAAGGGTCCTGGCAAAGCCCTTAAGGAGTGGGGATCCCCTCTGAAATTAATGACGAGTCAGGCTACAGGGCGCAGGAGGAGGAGAGTTGCAGGAAATTCCCACTTCTTTTCGCTTCTGCAGCACCCTTCACCACCCGCCGCACTCTTCATCTGGGGTGAGGGGTGTCCCGCGGCCAGGAATGCAGGGGCTGCCCCGGCGGCGTTCCTCGCCTGGGCCATCTGGGTCCTGCCCGCAGCGAGCCTTGCAGCAGCCCCTGTCTGTGCCAGCACCTGTTGGCCGGCCAAGTGGCGGCCCAAGCCCGCGCGACTCGGACGGGGGCTGCCTGTCCCGGCGGCGCCGACCCCCGCCCGCCCCCTCGGCTGCCCGCGGGAGAGCGGCTCAGCCTCCCCCTCTCGGCCGCCCGCACTCCGCCCGGGCTCGGCCCACGGCCCCCACCTCCCGACTGCCGCCGGGCTTGGCGGGGTGGGGTGGGGTGGGGGGAAGGTAGAGAAGGGGAGGGGACAAGCCGGATCCTCCGGCCGCCCGGGCCTTCCCTCTCCACCCCGCGCGGAGACGCCGCGCGGAGCCCCGAGGTTAGCGCGGAGCCCGAGGCGTGGGGGAGGGGACGGGGACCGACCGGAGCCCCTTGGTGACCCCAAGTTGCTGAATTTCCCTCGGCTTCGTGGAGTGGGGGACGCGCCCGAACAAGGTGAACTTTGGTCGCGGAAAACTCAAGCCAGGTGCCGGGATCCGTGCTGCGGCGGTCGGGACCCGGCGCAGACTGCGCGCCGGGCTGGGGAGCGGGAGCCCCGCGGCCTCCCTCCGTCCGCGCCCGGGCCGGCCTCGGCCCGGAGCCCCCCGGCCCCGCTCCGGCGCAGCGGCCCAGGGGACCCGCCGCGGCGCCCTCGCCTTGTTTCTTCCCCCTCCCCCTTCGGGGGTGGGGGGTGGGGGTGGGGCGGGGGAGAGGGGCGCCCGGAGAGCCTCATCTATTGGCAGCTTTGTTATTGATCAGAAACTGCTCGCCGCCTATTTGGCTTCGAGGCTGGCTTCGCGCGACCCTTGAGTTTCCGCCTCCGTCCTGTCCCCCAAACTGACAGGTGCTCCCAGCAACTTGCTGGTGACTTCTCGCAGCTCCCCCGGCTCCCCCGCGTCCCCACCCTCTCTTTCCTCTTTCGCCTTCACCCCCACCCCCACCACTTCGGCACAGCTCAGGATTTGTTTAAACCTTGGGAAACTGGTTCAGGTCCAGGTTTTGCTTTGATCCTTTTCAAAAACTGGAGACACAGAAGAGGGCTCTAGGAAAAAGTTTTGGATGGGATTATGTGGAAACTACCCTGCGATTCTCTGCTGCCAGAGCAGGCTCGGCGCTTCCACCCCAGTGCAGCTTTCCCCTGGCGGTGGTGAAAGAGACTCCGGAGTCGCTGCTTCCGAAGTGCCCGCCGTGAGTGAGCTCTCGCCCCAGTCAGCCAAATGCTCCTCTTCGGGCTTCTCCTGCTGACATCTGCCCTGGCCGGCCAGAGACAGGGGACTCAGGCTGAGTCCAACCTGAGTAGTAAATTCCAGTTCTCCAGCAACAAGGAACAGAACGGTGAGTCTTTCCCTCACTCTCCCCGTTCTTGTTTCTCGCTGTGTGTGTTAACGTTGGCATTGTGCGTTGGCGTGTGATGTTCACCAGCGTGCAAAGGTATCATCGTCTCTCTTTCCATGCCAATGCGCGCTCGGTTCGTTGGCGTGGACTGTTGGTAGTTTGCAACTTCGGGAGCTGCCACAAAGCTCTAACAGGGCAACGTGCGTGCCACTGCAGCCTCTGCTAGAGTGAGGACATTCTGGGAGAGATTGTGAACGTCACTTCGAACTCACATTGCAGCATCGCTCATTGCCAGAGTTAGAAGTTCAAGAACTGCCTCTAAAAAACGAATCCAAAATGAATGAGTCTTGGGATGTTTGACTTTACTCAGATTTTGGGGGGGAGGGGGTGTTCAAGAAATGTGTCAGCCGCATAAATTGAAGCACTCTAGGTGGAAGGCATCAATTAATCAATAAGTATATAGGAAATATAGAGGTCAAGAGGCCGTGTGGGCACTTTTAGAGGAATTAAAAAATGTATTTCTCTTGTGCTCTATTTTTTTTTTTTTTAACGTGCCTTTGTACTCTGAAGTCCTTACCTTTCTAGTGGTGTGTTTTTGTATGTGTTGGTGAATGACTGCTATTTTGTGTGTGCTGGAAACGACTTAATCCTGCATAGGAAATGAGAATTACTTTTAGCTTTCAAGTGTACCTGAAATGTTTAGAAAACTCTCAGATGCAAGTTCCCTTGGGCTGGGATTGCACAGAGCTGGAGAAAGGCTCCTTTCATAAAGCCAGGGCAGCTTCAGGGTGTGTAATTTGCTTAGCCTCTGAACCCATATGATTTACATCATTCCATTTCAAAACTCTTTTTCTCTTGATCTACCATTATGAAGTCATTTTTGAGAATACTTTGTAAATAGAAATTTTATACTGCACATGAAACCACAATGTTAATGTAGGCTGTCTCAAATTGGAATATTTAACACCCTGTTTACAAGTGGCAACTCTTACCATATTTGAAATGAAATGTACATGTTTTTACTGCTTTGTATGTCAGCTACTCAGAATGCAAGCATGCTGTCACTTCATTACCCAGGCGATATGCACACAAGCAGCATAGCTAGAAAATCAGAATCTGGTGTTCTGTATTTTGAAGTCACAGTGACTTTTTCTTTACGTATTGGGGTGTTGCAAAGTTTCAACTTTGAATTTAAACTCTATTAAGTGTTCATCTTTAAGAAAGCACAGAAAGTTCTAGAGAGTAAAAATAGATAAAATAAGGATTCCTGGTACTTTTGTAAACATTGTTTGTCTTTATTGCTTGTGCAGCAAGACATTGTATCACATTTATCAGCCAATACCAGTGTGGTTACTTCTTACAACTTGTTAATGTGATGGCACATGGCACCTGCAGGCTCCTTGAGCTGCTGATCAAAGGGCAGCCTAGGGATCTATCTCTAATCACAGGAGCTGCAGAGGACTGGGGAAAAGTGATCAAAGGAGCCACAGCACCAGCTGTACCCAGGCAGGAAACAGATCAGAACAACCTTTGTTCTATCTCATGTAAAATAAATGTCCAGTTCAAAATATTGCTTCTTACAAACTTCTCCATAATGACAACAATGTGCAATATTACTGGTGTCTGTCTTCTATTTTTTATTGTTTCTGTCCCATATCATTTCTCCTATTGCCTTGTCTTGTCAAGGCTGTCTTGGCATCTCCCTGTTTCCCTTTGCAAACCTGTGTCTCTCCTTGTCTTTTCCTTGTAGTTTTCTCTTGTGTTCCCCATGCTATCATAACTTTGTAATGGGCCCCAGAGCTTTCATGAAGCATGTGGTCGTTGGCCACTTTGCCCAAGTAGGTTCACACTCTCAGGAGAGATGAGTTCATTAAGTCAGGCCACACATTCTGTTGCCATCTGAGGCTGGGCCATTTCCATTCCTAAGATGCATGATGCTAAAAATAGCCTGGTTGTTTCCTAATCTGTGGGCAGAGGATTGGGCTATGTTTGGGGGTTGGTCTATGTTAGGCTTGGCAGCAGGAAGGAAGGAGAAGTAGAGGAACTACTCATCTTGGAGTTTTTAGCCTAAGGATCAGTGGGACTGGCCAGCACTAGGGGGCAATATAGAGCTATTTTCCCGCACATGCTCAGCTTGATTTTTATACATCGAAGTTCCCAGAGTTGAGGATAACAGGTGGGTACTGAAGAAGGGCCCCTGGGAATGTGACCAGATATGCTGGAACTACTACTATTACCACCACCACTACTACTACTGCTACTAGTACTACTACTTCTTCTTTTTGACTTTCAAATTTTTCATTCCCTTCTATGGGTATTTTTTGTCCTCATGTTGAATTATGATTGCTTTTTGATTACCCTACTCCTGTCTCAATTTTGACAATTGTCCAATTGTGTGCATACAAACTCTCCCTGACGATACCACACAGAGAATGCCATTGTCACAAGTCAGGCATTGTATCATTTTGTGAGAGGTCTTCTAAGTGCTAAATATGAAATGTCCAAATTGATCTATTATGACTAGTAGGAGCTAATTCCCACCTTCAGGACCCCCTCCCAATGATACTGTCATTTCATGAGTATTTCAAAGTCTCAAATGGTTCCCCAGGGCTGCTCGGTTTCAGTATTAACTTGGTATCCCAAGAGGTATTACAAATGGAAATTGATTGCTGTAGCCAGTACTGAATGCATCAATTTAGACTGGAACATGTAGGCATGATTTTAACTAGTTCTGAGGGGTCAGTGTCATTTACTGTATTATTAGTTACCTGTTTTTTAACCTACTATTGCATTGTAATTCTTGCCACTTTATTGTAAAAATGGCTTTATCCTCCAAAATTGTAAGTTGCCTTCATGTATTAAATTTCATTCTTAACCCTACTTCTAACCCTGAAGTCTCACATATAAAACAAGGATCTCCAGATTTACCTTAAGGAAAGAGAGAAAAGATAACACTTAGTTGCTTGGAGGGAGTCTGGCCTGTTTACCTCCTGTGTGGCCATGGGAAAAATATACTAATATCTGTGCACAGTGATTTTAGATAAGAATGCCTACCACAAAATGATTAAGTTCTGGAATGGTGCTTCTGAATTGTAGCAGAGGGAGTCATACCCATTCAGAAACAAAACAAAACAAAGCTTACTTTGTCTACTGCATGTAGCCTAAATGGATGGCCAAATCACAAAGTTGTTGGTAGAGTACTGCCTCTTCCACCTAGTATCATTGATGAGGTTTACTCATAGACCTGAAACATACTTCTTAACTTTTCTCATTTTCTTTAACCGTACTGAATTTAGATTTGGAATATGCCAACATTAGTGAGGGTTAATCTTTTGAACATCAGTTATTTTATATGCTCTTTTCCTAAACCACTTTTGTGGCATGTGGGACAACTTACTTTGGGAACAAAAGGTCTGCTAATAATGTCTTTTTGCCTTGATCTTGTGTTTATGGATTTTCTGTCTCTTTTTGTCAGTGTCAGCCTTCTCTTCCTACTACTGCCAATGTGCCTGTATCTAACAAAACCGTACCCAACCCCTCCCTGTTCCGTCCTTTTTAGGTGGCAGCTTCAAAGCTCTGTTTTCCTAAAAAACAAATAATCACAATATTTAGAATAGTGTCCAATGGTTATTGGGCTCTAACTGAGGACTAAAGGGACTTTCCTGCAAGTCTCTATAAGTTTTAGTGCATGACCTTTGTGACATATATTTTTGTTGTTTAGAGGCTTTTTTTTAAAAAAAAAAACTTCCTCCTGGTTCTCTGCTGTGTTTGAGATAGTTGAGGAAGTTGAATAAGTAAAGTGCCATTATGTAATGATGAATTTTGTTTTTCACAATAGGTGATAAAAAAAGGCTCATTCTATTACGTGGTAACTTTCTTCCCTACTAACTATTATCTTTGACATTGTGTGAATGATATACTTTGCATTTACCTCCAAAAGATGTTCAGAAAGCACAAAGTTCTGTAGGAAGCTTCTGAGATTATTATATCATTTGTCAAATAGTTGTAAATAGGTGGTAGAATCCAACTCTAAACTTTCCCCAATGGTGCCATCTTATAGAGTTCTGTCTCAGGCACTGAAATCTTAGTTTGTGTATTCTTATTTCATCCCTCCTGAAACTTATTTCTTACATATCTACTTTAATATTTTTCTCCACTCCATGTTTTTTCAACCTTTACAGTGCTAAGATTCTAAGTTTTATCTATAAACTTTCACACCTTTTGTTGAAACAAAATTATAATGATAACGTTATGTGTTAAATAAGTAATAATGAATCAAGACATTCCTAATGTCCATACCAAAAAAATAAATGCTGCCAAGACTGCTAAAATTTTCTCCATAGGTTTCTATTTGTATCAACCAAAATGGTAGAGGTCATCATCAAACTCCCTTCATTCACTTACTATAATTTTAATGTTTCCAGTTGTTTATTTGGAAGCATCATACATAGCTAGAATATCTCTATATAAATCTATGTAATATCTATATAACTTTATTAAGCAGTCACTGTTGCTTCTTATTCATGTGACCCAGATCAAATGGAAATAATCTCTGGGTTGTATTATTTTTCTCTAGCACTGTCTCCAATTGTGATTTTTTTTTCAAATCTCCCTTTCTTATCTCTTAAGGACACATCTAGTGGTTGATTTTCAGTTGATATGCACCATTACTAACTACTATATGGATTGTTAAAATATTGAAATATTTCTAATGTGTTGGGAAGGAGCTAGTGCTATTACTCTGAGACAAGTGGACTGTCCCTCTGATGAACCAGCAACTTCAATGCCAGGCACAGCTCAAGGTCTCTGGGGTACTCCTGCAACCCTGCTGGCTCTGTCCTGATTGATCAGTGTTCCCGCCATATTGATTGTCCAGCATTTTGGCACTTTTAGCTGTGGATAGTTTAGTTTATGTTGGTGTTAAAACTTCTACCCCTTTCCTCCCTGCTTGGCAGCAGAGGACTGACCTGTGACTTGAAGGACCTGGAGTAAAGAAAGGGTATGACTTATTTGAAGCCCCCTTCCTTCAGCTCTTTTGGTTTTAGCTCCTCCAGGGTTAGGGTCTGGGGAGAGATGGGAAGGTGGACATGGCACACTGCGCATGAGATTGCGACCCTCAGTTGTGCATTGACCAGGTGCTTTTGCACAGGTGGCACCTTCCTGTCATCTCGATTAAATAGGTCACTTCCTCAGAGAAGTCTTGTTTCTGACCACTTAATCTAAATTAGCCACCCCTCACTATCTCATCAATGTTAATTAACTGCACAGCACTATCACTGTTTGGTATTCTTCTTGTTGTTTACTAATTAATTTACTGTGTACCTATCTATATCCTCAAACTCCACCATAGAATCTAATTTCTTGAGAGCATCGCCTTGTCTGACTTGCTCTCTGTAGGAGCTCCAGCACCTGGAACAGGGTATGGCATATAGAACGTGCCTGATAAATCGTTGATGGGTCTGGTTGTAGTGCCTTATTAGAGTAAGACTATAATGTTAACTGTAATAACAGGTCACCTTTTATGATGTCTTTTTGGCCTTGGAACTTCTACACTATTTGACTTTTTTCACAGAAAGATACACTTGTGTTGGTAGTGATGGGATGTGCCAGTCAGAGTACTACTTTGTAATCTCACAAGATAAACATGCTCCCAAGTGAGCATGTACCAAGCAAGTGGGTGGGTTTCCTAGAACTGGTGTTAGTTACTCTTAGAAGTGCCATTGCTGTGCGTACCCTTATATTTTTTGAAGATGGGGATTGTTATATGATACAGACGAGTGACTTTTGAAAATGGTGAAGGGATGACAGGCCTCCAAAATCCATGTGCTTTCCATGTTTTGCTTGTGGCTCATGGATAACTTGCATGGACTAGAACTCAGGAACAAGTACAGTGCCAGGAATGTTAGAGATGGAAGGATCCCAAGAGTTTATCCTCACTGATGTGCAATTTGAGGCCTACAAAGTAGAAGTGACTTGACTTTGTCAGGGTTACTCTTGAGTGCTGCAGTACTAAAATGGCTAATGTGGTGATATATTTTTCCTTATGTGAGAACCAATTAGGCAAATGGAATTCTAGTTCCAAAATTCAGACACTTTTTACAGAAACATTTCTTTATTATTTAAGGTGTTGTATGCTTTGCAGGTTGTAAGGCGAGGTGGGACTCTGTTGCTTCTGAAACATTATTTACAGGAACACTAAGGAAAACAATCTCATAGTAATCATTAATTAAATGGAACAGATAATCTGGTGGCATATATTGTAATACTTTTGTTGGTGTAGAAATCTGACAATTTGGTAAATGACTGGAAATACTACTGTTAGAATAGATTCCATTATATGTTAGAACCTTATTTTAAGCAGGTATACCAGGCCCATAGATGAATGATGTTTATCTAATATTTTGGTTTGTGACTTGATAAAGATGAAGAGGATGGTTGACATTGGCATATTGGCATGCTTGGTTCCACAAGGGAGCTTTTTTGTTGGTAATAATTTCAACATTTTATTTAGCAGGGTTTCTCAGCAATAAAATTGCCATGAAAATGAAAAAATAAGCATGTTTAGTTAACTCCAGAAAGCATAGCCTATTTGTTTTTTGAAGTGGATCTAATGACTGATTTTAACTTTTATTTACACTGTATTATATAGGATATTCTATTCAGAAATTCTCAATTCTCTTTAAGGTCAAGAGCATCAGAAAATAAATTCAGAGCTATGAATTTGAATGGCTTGCCTAAAACATTAGTAATTTACCTTTTTAAAAATTTTGTTTGTAAAGTTCCTAAATCCAAAAACAAAGGGAGCTAAAAATTATAAAGAGTGGCTATAATAATTACATTTTTATTAAAGCCAATTTGTTAAAAGTGATATTTTTGGTAGCATTCACTCATTTTGTCTTGTACCTCATGGGAATACATTGTAAATTTAGTTTATCTAATTGTTCCGGTCATCAGATTTCTCATCAGACTTCATGTGCCATCTTCAAGCAGCTTTCTCTAGTTCCCTGGTGACTGAGTGGCCTTCTCACTGGACATTTGCCATGTTTCTAAACCAAACCATCTTTGTTAGGCTGGCTTCACTAAATTTGTTTTTTTGGTGTTCTGCTTCATTCCTCTTTTATTTTTAAGGTGTGATTTTTTTTTTTTTTGTACTTGTTGTTTTTCCTTTCGAATAGGAGTTAAGTCATTTCTTAGTCCGGTGAGGTATGTGTTGGGTTGTCGCTGGGGTTTGAGGGGCAGAAGCAAAATGGAAGTCTGTTTCCTTGAGGGAAATCCTCAAACAGCACAAGGCCCATTAATGGTGCTAAGGATGTAGATTTTGCTTTGCTACTGTGTACACCATGTCCTGATAAACCCGTAAGAGCTACCAGGAAGGGCCAGGGGCAGCAGTATTTAGATGCATTATTTGAGGGTAGCTGGATGGGTCTAAAGGGCTCTGAGTGAGCTTCTAGTTTTGTAATGCTTAATAATGACTCCCCAGGAGTGCCTGTTAGGTGCCACATTTGTGCTCAGTGTTTGCAGACCGTATACAGTTTATAAACTCCCCATGAGGTATTAGAAAAAACACCCAGGCTTCACTGGCTAAGTAGCTTAGCTAAGGTCCCACAGCTGGTAAATGTTTGGACCTTGGTCTGACTCCAAGCCAGGACTCAGAGCCACGTGCCTCTTCCTTCGTAAGTTAAATGGTCTAATGTTTTATTAGAACATTGTTTTCATTCAGCAAATATTTATGAGCATCTGCTCTTTGCTAAGCTTTGCCCTAGGTGCTGGGTACACAAAGAAGAAGATGCAGTTCCTGCCCTTGAGAAACCATCCGAGGAGGATGGCAGATCATTGCTTTACCTCATGGTTTATTAGTTTTGTGCTCAAAAGTGCTATTGGAACACAGAGTGCTTTATTTCACTTCAAAAATCCTCTATTGATTTACTAAATGGTTGATTTTTGACTGGAAAGGAAGTTCAAGGAGAAAAATTCCCACAGAGGAAGGTGACCTGTTTTGAAGTGGGTCTGAGAGGGGAAAAAGGAAAGCATTGTAGGCAGAGGGAACGGCCTGAACAAAAGAAGAGGACAGGCATGTCATGTGTGAGAGACAACAGGAGTCTACAGTATTGAGAATGAGTAGAGGCAGAAAAAAGGGGATAGGTGTTCTGGACTGACTCATTCCAGGGCCCGGATGCTGTGTGCTGTATGCTCCCTGCAGAGTTGGCGGTTACCAAACAGAACAAAAGAAAAACTCTTCATATTTAAGATTCACTCAAAACCCCTTATTTTCCGTTATTTTCTAGGAAGACATGCAGGAGCAGAGTTCTGCTCCAGTGTGCATAGTTAACGGCGTATATTGCTGGAATGTATTTTAGTCATTAAGTACATTTGGAAGTTCTGAACTGGTTAGAAGGGCAGGCTGGACAGCCTCATTTCCAGGGCTGTAAACGAAGCCCGGGTCCACACCACTCTAGATTGCCTTCTTTATGTAAACAAAGAGCTATTTTCACACTTCATTCACAAAATGGAAGGCATGTAGAATGAGGCTGGGTGAGGAATGGGGGGAGTGTGATAAAAGGGAGGCAGCTTCCAGGACACTGAATTAGTTTAATGAAGCTGTTACATCGCAAGCAAAGAAAACAGCCTTAACGCTTTTAAGGGAAAGGATTTCAAGTTTTGTGGAAAATCAATTCCTATAAGGTTACTCTCCATTGAATAACTGTATCATTTCTCCAGTGAAGTTCATTCTGGTCCCTCGTATACAATGCTAGGAATGTTGTGTAGTATTTAAGGATTTGAAATGAGTGAATTCTCTTTGTGGATGTGCTATCTTGATGCTGTGCCATTTTTTTTGAAGCTGTGCTATTTGTGTTCTAGGAAATCCTTGTTCATGAGTGGATACTATTTTAAGCATTTCAATGTTTGCACAATAGAGATATGTTTCTGTGCTTAAATATGTACAATTGGCCATTGTACCTGCCTTTTGAGTCACTACAAAGATCAGAAACCATTAACAACAAAAGTTGGACTTATGTGGTACTTATCTCATGTTGTTTTTGGCACTTATTTGGCACTTATTTGCTAGGTATGTATAAGGACATCTGTCTTTTAAACAATCATTTTATTTATATTTTTTTCCTACTGAGGAATAAATCACAGCTTGTTTCCCTTTCTGCTACATATATTCATAGTCTAGGGTGATTAGAAATGCAAATTGGGAGTCATTAAAGCTTTATAATTTATTTTTATGGGACCAGGAGATATTTAGAATCAGTATACTAAGAAGGAACATTTGCTTAAAATATAAGATGTATGCAGGTTAGAAGAAAGAAGTATTCATTTTCCTTACCAGAAATTTCGTAGTGGGTTTTGGGAAAAGGGAACATACAAGTGTTCATTTATGATTTATTATACTTTAAACCTGAGACATGATGATAAGTAGAGTGCAGATTGTTTAAGAACATAGAAAAAACCCTCCTAGTAACTAGTAACACACTAGTAACTCCGAGTGTTTTCAGACTGCTCTATGGAAACATACTAAAGATTCTTTCTTACTAGAGTGTGGTTTGCTATTGGATTACACATCCAAAGGCCAGATAAAATTCAGCTGAACTTCTTGTTTAGAAAACAAGGAAAACATTGGATAATGCTCGTATGAAAAGAATACTTATGTACATCCATAGCCAGACGTGGCATATCCTGGAGGCAGATCTCTGCTGGAAATATGTTGATGTTGTAGGTAATAAAAGTTATTAGGGAATGCTTCCTCTTCAGTAAGCAGCAATGTCTCTGTAACTATGTATTTTGTTCCTGACTTTACTTATTTGTAAACAAAAAACACTATTTCTGGAACTTTAAATGAAAATGAATCGTCTCTACCATATAAGAGACTAGACCTTATAGTATATTACTGTTTTTATAGCTTCAGATGCAGTTGTATATCTATTGGAGATATATATGATGGGTTTAATTGTATCTTTGCTTTGTGTTAGTCACTGTAGTCAAAACTGTCTGACTGTTTCTACAAAATGCAGCCATCTAAAAATAGCAGTGTTTCCCAGGTCAGAATCTGGCCAGGATATTGAGAGAGGCTGAGTGTAGGTATCCAATTGATAAATGCTAACCCTTTAAAAAGTGGTTTTTGTTGGTGTTTTCTTTAGCATATTAGCAATCTTGAGGTTTAAAGCCGGGATAAAGAATGCAAAATTAGGAATTAAATCATCTCTATGCTTATTTAAAAAACAATTTTTTCTACGGTGGTAGAAAATTTATCTTTAATCTGTACTGATAACTTTTAATAGCCATCACTTGGCCACCCCATTAAACTAACTGCTTTAAAATGGTTTCCTTGTAGAACTAACATTTACATCCTAGGAAATCAATTAGAGTGTCTGGATTTTACATTTCCCTTGCAATCTTTGTTTGTAGTCATTTTCTGAATGGCCAACCTACCATAGCAAAACACTCAGAGGTGCAAATCTTCTGGAAGAAGTGCAAATGCCACAAGTTTACTTGGAAAAATGGAAAAATAGGACTTTATTTAATATATCTGCCGAACATTTAAAACTGCATAAAGCACAGGAAATACTTTTGGTGTGTGGGAATGTGTGGTGTTTCAAAACTACAAACATTGTTCTGAAAATTTCCCCGGTAGTGGTGAATTATATGAGACCACGTCCATCTAAGGAAGGCCTGTTTAACTAGCTTGTGGTTCTGGGGCTCATTCAAACACTCTTAAACAAAATAAAGGGAATGGATGTAATAACTTCTTTATGGAAAGGCCATAAAAAACTACAGGGCCATGTAAACAAATTGGGTCATTTACTAGATGTGTAAGTGATAGATTTGCAGTCCAAATTTAGGGGTGTGTATTATGTTTCATAGGGTGGTGACCATGTCTACCTTGAGAATGGGATTACAAGCTTATTTGTTTGTTTGTTTTTGTCTAGTGCTTGGAAACCCACTATTGCCATTTTGTACTGCAGCTTGAAAACATACCTAAACTTTGGAGCATTTACATTTATAACCCTGTTCAACTTTGGAAAATGGCTAGAAACTCATGTGTAAAAAGTTGAATTGACCTTATTTTTTGTAGCACTAGATTCTTTTCAAGGAAAATAAGATGATTGAAATTGAAATTTTCCTTCTGGGCTCAGACATGTCTAAACTAATTGTAAAATAATTGTTCTGGCTCACAAGAGTAGACTCCTAACTACAACTATGTAAAGTAAAAAATCTAACAACAGTTTTGATTTACAGTTACTGTAACTCTGCCAGTCTTGTAATAAAACCACTATTATAACCAACCTAGAGTGACATTCATTTGTCTTACTTGAGAAGTAGGTAATAAGTCCTATCCCAAGTTGTCTTGCTTTTTGGAGAGCCACTTTATTGCATTAGGAAATTAATTTACCTTTTCTGAAATTGGGTATGAAGGTTGTGCCAGAATGGTTCAATAAAAGGGAGTTGGGTGGGTGGGAATATAAAAATGTGCTGCACCTTGGTGGCGATGACTAGTGGCAGTGGAAGCCAGAAATAAATCTGGAAATTAAAGTAAGCAAAGGAAACTAAATAATTTTTATGTTGATACCATAACATTTATTCATTCTGTAACTTCTCTCAATCATGGTTGGCTCATTTGCCCTTAAAGGAAGTGATTGTGGAAGAAACCCTTAGTAAAAATCAATGAACCTTTCTAAATTTTAAAAACTGATGGCATCATACCACACTGGCAACTTTTAAGTGTTACTGCTGGAAGTTTGGCAGCGGAAATAACTGCTCCAGCTCAGCTCCACAGCCTTAAAAAACAACGGACAATGGTGGACATTATAGTTTCTGTGTAATGTGTGACTTGCTATTTCCTCTCTTTTTTTTTTTTTTAAATCAGTAACTTAGGGCTAGATGGCCTGAAGTCTATGAAGAAACCTAAGACCTGCGTTTAAATTGGATTCTCTGTGATCTTGCAAACAACGATTCAGATCTTTGTGCCTTAGGTACAAGACTCATTGAACTCTTGTGTATAGTTTTATACTATCTCAATAAAAACTCTAAGAACTGAGGTGTTTGAAGTGACTCTAGTACCTGCCTGAAACTGTGAGGCGTCGTGTAAGACGCAAAGACAAATTAGACTTAGTCTTGGCCTTCGCATCGTTTATAGTCAAAGGGGGAGATAAACATGCAGCCAGCTATAGTGGAGACCAAAAAGTGATAGTCTGGTGTTTGGTGGGGATTCAAAGAAAGGCAAGGTTATTTACATCTGAGCCATTACCAAAGGCTGAGAAAAGTTGTTAGGGGAGAGATACGTTTTGAAGGAAGGTAGGGTAGGATTTTAGGAGTTGGGAACCTGGTGGGTGAATATGCAGTATGGGAAATTCATGAAGTCTGAAGTGCAGTTTGTTCTGACGGACACCTCAGAGACAGGTTCAGTGGGAAGGTCATTGGAAAGAGGAGGCACAAAAGGACAAAAACTGATGTATTACTTAGGCTTCAGTAAATAGGAGAGTGATTCTTCATGCCTCATTATAAACTCCTTTATCGCCTCCCATCCCAGCTATTCGTTCAGGCAGCCACGTTATGAATTCAATCTGATTTCTGATGGCGTCCAGTAGATACAGAATGAAGGTTGCTGAGAAGTGAAGAATAAAGGTAGAAAGAAAAGGAGATTGCACGTGAAGAAATCCCCATGAAGAGAAGGCAGCGAAGGAAAAAAAAAAAAAAAACAATGCATTTTTAAGGTAGGTAATGGAGGATGCCAAGGAACAAGAGAAGAGTCACAGAAATTGGCCCACAGTATAAAATAGAACAGAGATTCAAGAAAATGAAGATCCAACAGACAGCCTAGGATTTTTCAAAGTTGACAAAAACAAAAACAAAAATGTCAGTGTAATGAGCGGTGCAGAAGAAGAGTTATGGAGTAAAGCGAGACATCAGGGTTTTATGAGGGAAGAAGATACTAAAGTGGTTCTAGAATGGAGGGAATGTAAGGGGGGAAACATGTTTTGTTTCTTTGTTTCCTTGTTTTTGGGGTTTGGGAGAGAGCAACAGGAGAGGAAAAGATTAAATATGTAGCAGGAGATAAGACTTCTGGCCTAGAAAGTTCTTGTAAAGTTGCTATTGGAACACAGGTCAAATCACTGCAGAGCATTAAGCAATGTTTTAGCAAATTAATGCAGTAAGAATTGAGCCTACCTGGTAGAGAAGTAGGAATTAAGTTTTGGAGGAAGTGAGCCTTGACCAATTTTTGACCAAGTAAGGGAGTAAGAGGAGACGCAAGGGCAGTGGAGTCGGGTAAGCCCTGTAGTGACATTTTAGTCTAGCTTAATGACTAAAGGAAGCTATAATTACCAAGAGGAAAGAGAAGAAAAATAGGAGTTTTTGCTTGGTTAGTCCATTGAGAAAGATAATGAGATGGTAAGTTAGGTATATGGAGATGAAGAACTTTAAGAGTGGAGTTGATAGGCAAAGAAGATTCATAAATGGAGTGGCAGAAGTTGAAATCGAATGTAGTAGTAATAGTTATTTGGAGGGGAGTGACGTGGAAAAATCCTTCTCAAAAAGATACATCTAAACCCAAATTACCAAGGACTTTTAACCAATAAAAAGCTTCAGAGATTAAAAAAAGAACCATGGAAATTCAAATTAAATGACCCCTTTAACGACCCTTACTTTATCTGTCTGGCTTTGATACCCTCATGAGTGTGCCCTCGGAAACCACAAAGGGTGGAGGGAAACCTGCCACAGTCCGCTTGGGGCCCTGCGGACTTGGGGCCCTGTTGTTTTAACAGCTATTAAAGCCACAGAGAAATTTGTAGGGGTGAGTCTAAGTTGTAGCAGTTGTTTGCTGGAGAGAGTATACCACACTCTCCAAAGAGGGCTGTTTTATATATACATTTGTGGAATAGGGATTACCTGTTCTCTTGTCATGGGGAAGCCTACTTTATGTTCTTAGAATCACTGGCAACATGTACGTGGAACTGGTCTGTTGAATAACCATGACCCATGGGTCATGATTAAAACACAAGTTTATTCCTATTGCTCCTAAAATTTATTGACTGGAGGAAATCTTCCCCTACATCAGGATGAACATTCCTGTAAGATTACGGCTTTTCAGCTCATTCTTAAGTGATACAGAGTTCTAGAGAACTAATATAAACACCCTTAAACCCCAAAGTGTGATAGCCTTGGACCTCTTTACTCCCTACCCAGTCCTGCTTCCAACTGGAGCCTGGAGTGGGAGAGGGGCTGGGGATGCAGGGGGTAGCATCCTCGGTGTTTCCAATGGATTCAGCATTCATAGAACAACTTCTGGCCATTTTCCTTGAAAATCTGCATAGGGAAGACAGCTGTCTTACTGTCACTTTGATGTCCTGGTACCTGTCTTGTTGGCACCTCAGTTTCATTGGAACATCCAGTTACACATATGTTTAGGGGACTTACTATTTCTCATGGTTTTATTCACTCTTAGCACTCCAGGTCTGAGAATGTAAATTAAAACTAATAGTTTATTCTGCTCAACTATCATTCCTTCACAACAATTCAAAATGAATAACATAGTATGGGACAGGCACAGAATTTTTTTTCCTTTTTTATTTTAATAGATTTTTGTTTAATAGATTTTCCTTTTTTATTTTAATAGATTTTGGGGGTACAAGTTGAATTCCGTTATATGTATATATTGTATAGTGGTGAAGTCTGGGTTTTAGTGTATCCATCATCCAAATAGTGTATATTGTACCCCATGGCTAATTTTTCATTCCCTCTCCCCTTTTGAGTATCCAGTGTCCATTATACCACTCTGTGTGTCCTTGTGTAGCCATAGTTTAGTTCCCATGTAGAACTGAGAGCATGCAGCATGGCATTTATTTTTCTGTTCCTGTTCACTTACAGTAATGGCCTCCAGTTTCATCCAGTAACAAGCACAGAATTATTGTCAAGCTAATGAGTAAATAACATTTCTATTTTAAGGTAGAATAATTATATTTACATTTGTAATTTCTGCATTCTCACTGTCATTATCCCAGGTCAAGTGCTGGTTACCTGAACTGTGGCAAAAGTGTTCTTATTCCTCCTTCTAGGATCCAGGCTTTTCCCATGCCCTCTCACCCCCAGTCGCTCATTTATAGGAGGTTAATGTCAGACCGTCTTCCTGCAATGGAGTTCTGATGTGTCTGCTCCAGTCATGCTTGGATTGGTGCTTCTCAAACTGTAATGTATGCATAGGAATCACCTTACTAAAATTCAGATTCTATTCTGATTCAGTAGGTCTGGGGTGGGGCCCAGGAATTTGCAATTTAACAGACTCCCAGGTGATGGTGACGCCACTGGACTGAGGGTCAAACTTTTAGTGAGGAGAGTCTACTTTGGTGTTCTCAAGGTCTCTTTCCTGATTCCATGCCATTGCTCTTGCCACTCTTTTAACCAAGAAATCAATCCACTCCAATAAAGAACAAGTGCCTTTTGTTTGAATTACTGTGTCATATCCTGAAAACAGGTACAGAAAATATGTGTACTCAATATTCATAATCAGTGTGGTTTGTGATATACTAGACATGTACTTAAATGCTAAAGGAACCCAAGAATGTTCTACTTCTGGGTCAGGAAAAGTTTATCATGAGGCCATCATTTGAATCTTGCAGGACAAAGAATTCACCAGAAAAGGAAGACAGAGTTGTAAGCAGAAGGCATAGACAGCATAAAGTCTATTAAACAATCAACTGTTTTGGTGGGAAATAAGGTTAAAAAAATTATTGATTAATTGTGAAGGGCTCTGCCTGACATAATAAGAAGCATGCTTAGATGTTAACTCATAAGATCGTAGGCATCACTGAAGGATTTTGGCTGATGGATAATGTATACAGCCTTCTGCATTAGTCACTAATGATAAGGGCCATGTTTTCCTCTATTTTCATATTCTTACCACTATAGCAGATCGGTAAATAGTCATAGAATAATCAGGTTTGTTTTTTTCTTTTTAATATATTTTACATTTTTCATATTATTATTTTATCAGCCAGTAGTATTTTTTCCAAGCTTTATTGAGTATAACTAACAAATAAAAACTGAATATATTTACAGGATTCAATGGAATGTTTTGATATGTGTACACATTGTGAAATGATTACCCCAAACCAGCTAACTCATCTCTCCCTCACCTCACGATTATTTTTATTTTTATTTTTTTTAGTAGTGAAAACATTTAAGACTGACCCTCTTAACAAGAAATATACACTTGTCTCTTCATTTTTTCATTCCAAAAAAAAAGATAGAGGCTAGAGTGGCTGGGACAGCCATTTGAAGGCATTTGCAAGAGTTCAGATGTCATATGATGGGAAAATGGCCAGCCAGTGCGAGCGGTGTGGAGTGGAAGGGGATCCACCATCTCTCCTTCACTCTGCATGTTCAAAGTCCATGTGGATTTAAGGCCCTGACTGGTGTCCCCTCCATAAAGCCTTTCCTATTTCTTTCAGCCCGCCGCGTCCGTCTGCTTCAAACTCCCGAATACTGCAGAGTTTACCACCTTCTACCTTGGATTCTGATTATATATGTGTCTTATCTCCCAAAATTTTCAAAGGTCAGAGAATAAAGTGTTGAATAATCTTTAGTGGAGTGCCCCATTGGATCATAGATCTTTTAAGCGAAGTGAAAGCAGCCCACTTGGACCCAACACAGCCTGTTCTGCTGCTGTAGTGGCATCTGGTGTCATAAGTCATCACTGATGGGCCCTAAGTGAGTCATATGCCTGATTTCACAGCTGAGGGATGCAGCTAATGTCTGGCTTCATTTTGAGGAACTAAAAGGGGATGCGCTGGACAGCCTCAGTGTTTTTGCTTAGACTCAGTAAAATGAATTTACAAAGAACCTGATTGGCAAAATTATAATGATGACTGTTAGAATGTTATTTCCTCAATAAGAAAAAGAAATGTATCATTTCCAGGAAAATTATTTTTAAAGAGGGAACCTTATGATAAAGTTTTCTTGCAGTCACTTTATAGGGAAAGCATGACTATCAAAAGTTTATTTTCAATAATTTTAACTTATTTTTATTTTGAATTATTTCTCCTTTCTGTTCTTTCTTGTTAACATAAGATATAACTTGTGAGTTTTCTTATTTTTAGTTTGTTTTTCTTTTATGCTTTGGGGTTTTCAGATTGACAACTGTGATTTATCCCCTGGAAGGCAAAAATCTTGAAAAAGTTATTTTTTAAAAAAATCACTCAAACGATATACATATATTTTTTTTCTTGGAACTAAAGTTGATTTTCTCAGCTCTGATCATATGAGATTATGGGCAAGTAGTCCTTAGTTCTGGCATGTGGACAAAACAGAAGCAGACCCTGGAGAGAGAGTTCAAAATTCATGGCAGTAAGCACATGTTCAGTATGCCAATATTTATGGTGTCACAACCAAATTAAAACCATAACCATCTGCTATTTACATAAGTATGGTACCCAGACTGTACAAGTTTATGCCCATGTTTCCCAGTAAGTTTAAGGCAGTACAAATGTTCAGTACCCCTAGAGACCAAAGTGATTATTTTCACATTCATTTTATTTCTCTCTATGAGGGAGAGTGAATTGTCTTCACTTATAGCCATTTTTGAAGTCAGCCAGAATTAGAAGGAATGGCATTTCGCAGGGATGAAGACTGGCTTTGTGCTTTCATATGTAATGCAGGCAATTGCATCTTGGTATTCTTAGTTCCTGAGCTGAGACGAGTTAAATGTATAGAATATTGATAGTGAACGTGGACTGCTTCTTAGACAGATGGCTAAATCTCTGCCTTTCATCTCTTGTGTCTTATTCATGTTCTTAGAGAACCTGGGTTTTCACCACTTTGGAAAAAAACAGATGTACATACTTTTGGTAAGAAGACATATTTTATGTCTTTTTATGGCAACTTTTAAAGTATTACCATCTGGTAAATTTTTAAGAACAGTAAAATTTCAGAAGCATTGTTAGGAGTACTTTTTTTCTCTGCTTTTACAAGACCAAGAAATCCAGTAATTTAGTTAGAATAACACTATTATATACTTGTACACAGTATCAGTGACAAAGATAATGCAGAAACCACAGTAGTATATTGGAAATAGTTTTTGTTTAAAATAGCATATCTCATTTGCTGGTGGATATAACATTTGAATGTGAATGCATTCTTAATGATCATTTTTAAGGGCCCAAATTCTTCCCAGATTCTTTCTGATGCTACCATTTGTTGACTCTCTAGTCTAGAAAACAATTTGGACAGTAACCAGATTGCTAGGTGTCTTCAGTAGGTTGGGTATTTGATTTGGCTCTTTGAGACATGGTCCTATAATTCAGTGTCAAGTGAAAATTTTTAAAACAATTGGTGACTGAAAGTGAGGATCTTTTGTGCCAGGAGGGAGGCTTTCTCATTTACAGGATAAAAGAAATTTTTGAAGAGTAACTCCCCTGTGAACAAATGAAGCTTGACTATGTAAATCCTTTTACTTAGGAATAGAATCCAAGGTATTTAAGAAGTCATTTTATTTTTTGAGTTCAGTAATTTAAACATTGTGCTTAGGCTTTTTGTTGGTACTCCAAACATTTTATTAAGATTTCACTTGGCTTTTCATAAAAAGACAAAATTTATTATGTTTTCTTTGTAATTAATTGTCTTAAACATAAGACAAAAAGAAAAAAAAAAAAAAAACCTTTCCTGTACCTTTTTTCCCTCAGACTAATCACTCAGTGGTTTTTATGTTCAAGAATTTGAAAATGATCATAGATTTTTCACATGTCTTTTTATGTCTAATTCTGGTGCTGAAAATGAAAACAACACTATACAGATTACTCAGAGTGGTTAAATCCTGCAAAGAACAATAAACAATACCAAGAAATTTCCCTGGTCATTATTAGAAGGTTGAGGAGGATTACTGGCTATTGCAGTCCGTTGATAGATCAGTTTGTTGACTATTTAGTGCTAGGAATCTCATTTATCAGGAAATGTCTTAGGCATGGGGAGAATTGGCCTGTGCTATTTACATTCTAGTCTAACTGCTAAAATTGATTTTCACATTTTATATATGACTTAGGTCTTTGTCCTGAAATAGATACCAGGTTAACGAATAATTCATATCTTAAAACATTAATAGATTTAGTTTTAATACTGTCAATTTCTGTAAGAAAAAATACACTTTCATTAAAATATTCTGGAAGATTTCTGTTTGATTTCCTATCTAGTGACAAATACTGATATCTGCCTCAGTGACTTAATGACAACCAATAAATATTACATTTCCTGAGAAACTTGGTGGTATCGTTGTATGTCTTTGTATAATAAATAACCTATAATTTAGGCTAACTCCATTATTATTTAGTGACTTGAGATTCTTTATGTCTGATTCTTTGATTACTCCTCTGTGTAGGTGCAAAGAGTAAATGAGTAGTATCAGATATTTAGCAAAAACTCTAGAAAAAAAATTTGCTTATTTGAAGCACCCAGTATTTTTAAATCCAGCAGATTCATCCCTTTGTGTTTTACGCTATAAACAGGACATATTTTGTTTGATTTCAGTTTACTTATTAAAACAGGTTATACCCCAAATAAGATAATATGACTAACAGTTGTCACTGTACTAATTTTTAGGAAGGAAGCCTGAAGCAGAAGAATATTCCTGGGAGAAGATTTTTTTTTCCTCTCGGTTTAGGCATTCACTGTCAGTTTCTTTGCCCCTAAAATTTATGCTTGAAATGGCCTAGAGTTTTTAATGGAAGCATATT
>CM052440.1:114561686-114653800 GCA_028533085.1 Varecia variegata
GAACCATAGGGGAGGGAAAAAAAACCTGTTCCTCCATCTTTTAGGCTTAGTAGTTGGGGCCTGCAAATAAAAGTGGCAAAAAACAGAATAACAAGAGAAAAGGCATAAGAATTTTATTAATATTTGAAATTTTACTTGATAGAGACCTCACAGAAAGGAAGTGAAAACTGAAAAAAAGCAGTTAGACCTGGGGTTTTATATACCATTTTAACACAGGACAATAAATTGTGGAGAAGAGACTAGACAAAGGAAAGGAGGTTTAGGTTTCTAGGGCTGATAAATTTTGGGAAAGTGACTAGGACAATTATGTGGGAAACTGATGTTAGATAAGGGTTATTTTAGTAAAGTCTATACAGACTCATCTCAGTGCCCGTTCTTTGTCTCTGGTGATGAGGATGCTTTCCTCATGCTAGTATGAAAAAGGAGAATTTATGTCTCCTCCACAAAAGGAAATTTATGCCCCACTATTAGGCAGATTAGCGGCGAACAGAGAACTTTTCCTGTATCTGTTGATTCTCAATTGTCTTCAGCTCAAAATAATCATTATGCCAAAGTGGCATATTTTATAGGATATCACATTCTAGACCCCTTCATAACCATTGGTTAAAACTTTTCACTTTTTCTAATAGTGTATGTGACCTAGAAAAAGGGTCGTAGGTGGTACTGGTGGTGGTTGGGCTTGCTTGTGCATGTGTACCTCTGAGTAAAGCTACTTTCATTTCTTTTACGCTTTTTACTGCTCTTCCTGAAGGTAAAGCTGAAAGTTATAAATATTATGTTATCCATTTCTTAACAGCTTCTGCCAGTACTGACCCTACCTCATTTCAGATGTGTCTTCAAACATAGGGGTATAGGTGGGAAGAGGCAAGGAGAAGCAGTTCTATTTTCCCATTTGTGTAGTCCTTGATTTCCATAGAAAGCCAGAGGTCATTCTAGTAATACACAGTTAGGAAATGTGAAGTGTTATGACTCATTTTATCTTGGCTTTGCACAGTATAGAAAATTTCTTGGCTAGGAAGGAATTCCTTTTCAAACTGCCAATCCTCCCCGAACAATTCTCCACCCTCTGAATAGGTAGTTCTGTCTTTGCATAGACATTCTTCAGGGCTTAGCTGCTGTGTAACCTCCTAACCCCTCATTAATAATTTCCTGAAGCCAATTTGTTATAAAGAAACATTGCAGCACCGACAGTGTGTGTATGTGAGAGAGAGCGTGTGTGTGTGTGTGTGTGTGTGTGTGTGTGTGTATGTGTGTGTGTGAGATTATTCTTTAATGACCAGCTGGAATGGTATTGATGCTCTGAACGGAAAAAACAAGTGAGCATTAGATTCTTTCCCCATTAGTTTGCATGTTAATCAAGGAGATGTCCTCCTTAGGCAGAAGATATTATAATAAATGCTTTTTAACTTTTATCCATTATTCAAATTAAATGGCTCATTTTCTATATTGTACACACATTTAAATGGTTTGAGTATTTAAAGGAATAATCATGAATCTTTCAAAGGCTTCTTAATATTAGAAGACCAGTGAGTAAATTTATCTCTTTCTTGGTTCTTAACAAAAGAGGTTCTCTGTCTTTTCTTGAAGAAATTGCCAAGGAACTGGATGTGTTCAGAGATGGACGTTTGGGCTTCTGCTCTTCTACATTGTAATCCTTTCTCACCTTTCTCACATTTCAGCTATACATGCCATCAGTGGATGTAACACTGGGCTCGTGGCTGGCCAGTAGAGCCATAAACCTCCCGTGGGAAATGCTGTGAATTATGCAGAGCTGTCATTACTCACGGGACATGGGGCAGTGATCAAAATGCTGCCTCTCTGCGGGAAAATACTCACACTGTAATGTTACGTGAAAAAACAGGGTGGAAATAGGATTTTAAATATTTTTATGTATGTCTCCATAAACATTTCTATGCATGTAGAAGGATTAGAATGAAATATTCTAAAATATTGTTAGTATTTCTTCTAAAGGGCTATAGGGAAGCAGTGGAGGTGTTGATATTTTCCTTCCTAAAAGACATTTAGTATTTCCTACATTTTCTATAGTAAGCTTATATCACTATTGCATTAGAAACAATGCTCTGCTAATTTCTTCAGCCTAATTTAAACAGAGGGGTGGGGAGAGCAAATACAAATAGGATTTTCTTTTATTCTCAAAGAAAGCTCCTAAAATACAAAGACCTGTTTTTAGAAGCCTAGGGAATGGCATTCGTAAAGGTGGTCCAGGGTTAAGATTTAAAGTTGGCTCTTAATTTTATCCCAGAGGCTAGATGTGGATACAGTCAAAGCAACCAGGCGTTTGCAGCAGTCGGGGCAGGAGAACCATCACAATAATTATCTATGTTGTTTTTGGCACTTTACAAATGTTGTTTTCACAAGACCTCAGAGTTTTGTCTGGGAAGAAAGAAGATAGCTGCCAACATTTGGCACCATATGGGGTTTTCTCCTTTTTCTCTCTTTTTTTTTTTTTAAAGCTTAGTGTGTAGTCTGTACATCCGCTCTTAAGTCTTAAAGATCAAGAAAATATTGTGGGTTTTTTTCAGGGTGGGTATACTTGTTGGAAATATCTGGAACATGCCATTGGATTGCACACCATGAACTTCGTTTATACACAAGTGTGTGAGATAAAAACCATGAAAAAAAATACCCTGCCTTTGCAGCTGCATGCTATATAGCACACCATCCAAGGTCTGTATTGGCTGTATCTATTCCCACTAGTCACATTTATTGAGACTAGCAGATTGAGAAGCCATAAATTAATTTGCCTTTTTAAATACAATATATCCATCACATGCACCCAGCACCTGTCCCTTACTGAAATCGGGCAGTTTCTGATTTCATTGCTACTTAGCTTTGACCCTGAGGCTGCGTGCTCACACACTCTGCAGTATCTGGCCATTGTGCACATCTATATTGTGACTGCCTTTTAGGGGATCAAGAATCAAAGTTGCTTTAAACTCTAGATGTAATGTATGTAGAAAATTTTGCCGGAAGGAATACCATTCATCTTTAGAAGAAACACTACAGTTGGTGTTTATGACACTAAACTGAACTAAAGGTTGAGTTTAAGGAATGGAAAAAGAGGCAGATAGTGCTGATCTCATTTCTTATGCCTGTGACTGCAATTACACCTCAACTAAGGCAGTTATTTTGGGATGTCACCTCTCATTAATTTGTCTATGGGTAAGTTAAGAAACAAGCAACAAATAAATAAATAAGGTAACAAAAACTACACAAATGTTTTATTTCCTGAATCTAAGTTTTTCATATTGGCCCTTATCTTTCAGTGCCATGCCTTCATTTTGGTGTTTATATATTATAATTCCATGTTTTAAGTGAAAACTGCTGTCTGCGGAGTCTAGAGCCCCTCCAGGTGCATTGACTAAGCCATATCTGGAGAGGACTTTAAATTAAAAGAGAGTTTTGCAGAAAGAAATAAATTTGAAGTTTTGGGTAGGGAAATGAGTGCCCAAACGAGGCTCCGTGTAACCTGTCAGGGGTACGTCCACGGCCGGGGTTGTGGAGCTGCAGCTGTGCATATAGACAGATCCTTAATGAAGGATCTCCAGTCAGGGGCTTGTGTCCTGTTGTCCTGCTGTTTCTTTTCCCTCTTTGGTCTTTTATCGTGTTTACTTCCTAGTGACTAGGGTCCCAGGAGATCAGAGGGCGATCTCTTTGGTCCATTCTGGTGACCTCCTTTCCTTATGTCATCTAAGATTTGTAACGTTGACTCATTAGCCCTCCTGTGGGTGTCTGAGTGGAGAGATACCCACTGCTGCTTCCAGCCTTCTCATCACTGAAGCTGAGATGATTCTCCTCCTTTATCTTCTTCACTGGAGTAACACTAAAAATTATTTCAAGCACTCTAAAATAAACTCAAAGCTGTCTTTTTGTTGCTCTTGTTCTGGAAATTTTCAGGGTTAAGAAAGTCTTTAAAAGTACTGAAAACATGCAGTGGGAGTGATTTAGATATCGTCTTGCCTAGCCCTTCCCTTCTTGAATAAATGAGGTCATTTTCTACAAGGTGAAGTCATTTTCTTAGTCATGTATTTTGTTGGCAGCAGGATCAGAACAGGGTTCTGACTCTTAGTCCTGGTCTCTGTCTGCCTCATCATGACATGCCTTTCAGTTCCTGTGGTCTTGATGGTAAATATTAATTGGTGAACTCTTGAGAACAGACAGTAGCTAGCTCCTCCTTCAGTGACCTTGGCAAATTTGAGCTCACTGTTGCCTCAGAAAAGGGAGTTGTTGTTTAAAAAATATACATAATTTCTAATGCCATGCTCATTAAATAAATAATACCAAGGCCATTTTTCATCACAGAGGTAAAAAACTTTGCTCTAATGTACTTGGTAATAATTTTCATTGATAAATTAATGAAATCATCTTGGGTGAAATATTGTATAGTATACATTAAAATGGATTGGTATCTTTTTGCCTGCTCTATACATGTTGTATTTCTGGGTAGTTTGTTTACCATACGCTGTGAAACTAGAGCTGTTATTTTTGCATCAATCTGATCACATATTCCATATTCTAAGTGGTAGATAAGGAAATAGTTTAGCATTTTACTGTAAATTTCTTGATTTTTAAAATAGTTTCCTTTATATCATTTGTGCCAGTTGTGAATAATATTAATAAGTAGTACTTCTGCAGGACTCACAGTATCCCTTTTTGCATATTCTCTAGGTTGTTTTTAATAGGTAAGACATAACCTACTTTCATTCATTTTTTTCATAAATATAATAAATGTTATATAGTTTACAAGAAAAAATATCAAGGCTAAAGTATCCTGTTGTTGGAATAATAACTACTGCCAAACTGACTATGGGGAGAGGATGGAAAAAGAATTTTAATTTCTTAGTTTTCAGTAGTTCATTTGGATAAGATGTGATCAGTTCCTGGTAGCAAAAGGCTGAAGTCCTCTGACAATGAGCCCAGTGATTCAGGAGTCATATTGAGCTCATGAGTGAATATTGTAATAGAGAAAGTGAGTGGTACAATAGTGGATATTTTTCAGAGAGAATTGAAACTTAACTGCTGAGTGTGTATGGTCATTAAAATTCCCAAGGTGCTTTTTGCAAGATTATGAGTTTTTAGCCAGCATCCTGACCACATGAGTAATTGCTCTGCCAATCGTTCCTGCAATTTCATTTGTACAAGGTCATTTCATCCACTTCCCGAGATAAACTATCACATTAATGCAGAGTGGCCTCTTTGACTGAGAGAGAGTGATCTCTTTAATTAACAAACTCATTTGCCCACCCCTGCTTTGGGAAAAGAGACAGTAGTTGTTTAGCATCTATAAATTGGAGCTATTTGTTTTTCTTATAAATCTTTGATTTCTAATTTAGATTGTGGTCCAGAAGAAAGCATATTACTGTTGTAAGTTTTCTGTACTGGTTTTATATATATCTATATATACTATATATATATATATATATACACACACACACACACACACACATATATTTCTTAATTTGAAATATTAATAGATGTCTATAAAACTTTCTATTCATTATTCTTTCGACAACTGTTTATTGAGCATTTATGACATATGCAGAAAGATACTAGGCATAGATGATACAGCAATGAACAGAATGTACAAAACCTCTGGTCTCCTGGAGTTCACATTCTAGTGAAGGGAGAAAAATGACTAACAACATACATAAATAAACTATTAGTATGGTAGAAAATGATCAGTGCTTTGTATTGAGGGTTAGGGAATGTGGGGTAGGGGACATTATTGCACTTTGAAATAGGTCACAGAGGGCTTCCTCAGAAGGTGACTTTGGGCATAGATCTGTGGAGAATGGCTGAGAAGGCCTTTACAGGCAGGGCCACCGGGAGAGGCACAGGCCTGGGATAGGAGCACCTGGCCTGGTAGAATTGAGGAACAGCAGGGGGCTAGTGGCCTAGAGAGGGGTGGGCAGATGAAGGATGAATTTTATATAGGGATTATTATTTCTGCTGGGTTGAGAATACACTGTATTTGGAGCAAGTGAGCGCATCCCATAATGGTGACTTACCCCAGGTAGAAAGAAGTAGGTAAGTGGCCAGGTTTTGGATATATTCTGAAATGGGAGCTGTTGGCATTTGCTGACAGACTAGAACATAGGAGTTGAGAATGGATGGTAAAGGGCAAGCCTAAAGCTGCCAGCCATGAGTCTTGACAGGCCTCTCTGTCTTTGCCGTGCTGTTTTTGTTTTCAAAGTCTTCAGGCTACTTGTTAATTGCCTTAACTTGGTAATAGTGGACATGTGAATTGATCGTGACAGTGGAAGAGTGTAAGAGATACGAATTGGTGATGGATTTTATTTTACATTCTTAATCATGATAAGCAATCAGTGCATGTGAGTAGAAGATCAGTTGATGAGAAGGAAGCAAATGTTGTATTGATTTGGAAGAATATTTCCAACTGCCTGGCCAAGTGGAAGACTGGCTTTTTTTTTTTTTTAATAGAGGCAACTTGTACCAGAATGAAGAATTCCATTTAATAATAAACATAGTTAACACTTATCAAGTACTTACTACCTACTAGACATGCATTTAAGCACTTTACATATATTAATCCTTTTAATGCTCACAAAAAAACCTTTGAAGAAAATTACTAGTATTATCCCCAATCTAAGGAGAATGTAAGCCACTTGGCCAAGGTCAAGTGCCTGAGCAAGGGTTTCAACAAAGGCATTCTGGGTCCTGGGCTCGTGCCCTTAATCATTACAGTATAGTGCCTCTAATAGCCACTTTAATTTGTTAGACCTAAAGCTCTAATTTGGTTAGGTGCTAAGCAGACATGCTTGGTTTACAGTTTTATTTCTTAAATGCAGACAAGTCAGCGAAGGTTCTTATATACCCTGCAGTTTATTCTTACCAACACTAGATATTTGCTTTAAAGAAAAGCCTGGGAATTTAGGATAAGAATACAGAATGAAAGAAAAGGCAGAGTGTGAAAATATGGCTTAGTGAATCCTGGACCTGGGTTTAAATCCTGGTTTACCCACTTCTTAGTTACATGGTCTTGACTCCATTACTTAACTGTTCTGAATGCTTAATTCCCTAATTTGTAAAATTTAAAAATTAAAAATTGCCTCACTGGATCTCCTAGCAAAATGCCTGGCCTGCATAATAGATTTTAGTTTCTCTGCCCATCTTCCTGATTAGACAGACTGAAAATGAATATGCAGGTTTGTAAAAACAAATGGGATAGAATGAAAAATAAATTTTGATGCAGAGAGGCCAACAAAACACTCCCATGGAGCTCCCTAGGAGAACATGAAAGAGATCATTTGTGTGCATTTCCTTAGATTTGTGCTTGGCAGATTTGATTGTTCATTTGAATCCTCCTGGATCTTGTTAAAATGCAGAGTCTGTGTTAGTCGGCTTGGGGTGGGGCCTGAGACTCTGCATTTCTAACAAGCTGATGTGATACTGCCACTACTGGTCTGTGGACCACACTTTGGCTAGCAAGGACTTACCAAAATGGATTTATGAAGCTGTATCACGGGAAGTTAGTGTGAATAATACTGAGGTCAATATCAGTAAAACATTCTAAAAGAGCTTCTCAGGGATGAAATGAGCTGCATCATATGTATTAATTCCCTGCCCAAAGCTATATATGAACCATTTCTGATCTGTGCTATTGATATGTCAGATACACTGGGGACTGAGCCAGGTTTTAGTTCTCTTACTCATTAGTAGGAGTTAACCTTAAATAGAAGTGGGTAGAGCATCTCAGCATTACTGGTTATATAGGTTCCTGGACTGTGAGACCACCACGCACAGATGTTTTTGAGGGAATTCACTCACTGAAAAGATAATCAGATTAGATGACTGCTCATGTTCATTTTAACCTTGTGATAGGACTTTAAGTCAAGCACTCTCTTGCTGAGAGCGATAATCTAAGATCTGTTTGGTGTCTCTCTAACACATATTACTAAGCAGAAATCTCAGAATCCCCTAAGAGTTTTAAATAGAAGTTAGTCATTGTATTCATAGTCTCTCATATGCATTTGATTGCTCTCTGATCACAATATTTTCATATCATAATTATACACACACGTCAAGTAATGTATACCTCCCTTATGCAGTTCCTTTAATTTATTGTTAGCGATATATGTGTGTGTATATATATATATATACATATATATATATGAGTCACAAGGATTTGTGCACTTATTGTTTCTCAGAAGTTTTAAAAATTTAGTCTTGTAAGTTACTAAGAAATGTAAATGGTAAGGCATTGTTATTCACTATAAAAACATTCTTTTTTCCTCAATTTTCACACAGTTGTAATGTTACTAGGAAAAAAGTGTCTATTTGTGGGAAATTTGTTTTCCCTCCTTTTGAACCTTAAAGGCTTATTTTCAAGTATTTCTAGGGCTGCCACCTGTTAAATTCTATGCTTTGTAGATTTTTTTTTTTTATCATGAAAGAAGATAAGTTAGAAAAATAAAGTGCATTAGATGTTGGGAAAATGTCATAGACTTTTTGAATCTTGTTTGCATTGCGCTCTTGGGCCCTCCTGTTCTGGCCAGCCTTCAGGAGTGCCTGTGAGCACAAAGGAATGGCATGTATTTATACTTGTGTAAATAAGAGCCTGTATACTTTCCACTGAGAACATGCAGGCGGCCCTTTTATGGTCAACAAGGGGTTTTCCCTTTGGCCGGTAGGCAGACGGCAGAGCTACGAGCTCAAGAGTATATTTTTGATACCATCCATAGGAATGGTTTCACAGTGTGGCTCCCTTTTATAAAATCTTAGAAATGGTTTTGTTATACTTGCTTTTATTCACGAATAGGTCATCCAGGAACTTACGGAGGATTTTATGTAAAAAGTCAAAAGTTCTTTTTTTTTTTTTTTTTTTAGGCTACCTCTGTTCCTGTTCAATTTTTAATAAGCTCCTCTTGCAAAATAATTTGTTATTTTGATCACAGATTTCAGTATGTTCAGAATCATCAGTGTTCTTTCAAAAAATATATGGTATCTTATTTTATCAATTAAGTGACCTTAATTTTTGTCTTTGATGAAGATCCTTGTGCATTCATACACCCAAAGAAATTATTCCCCAGCTTCAAATGTATAGGATGAGTATTGGGTTGGTAGTTTTAGGAAAAAGCATTGAGCAAACACATTATTTGGTGTTGCTTTTGCTTTGACATTATTTTTTAACAGCAAATAATATTAACATTGACTATAACAACATTATTTTAAAACTGATACATTCTAGAAAATGATAAGCTTCATGATAAACCACTTTCTGTCTCTCAGTGCAATGGTTGGATATCCAGCTCTAAATTCAAGGTTCTTTCTAGAACTCCGAAACAGAGTCTACTGAGAAGCATTAACTTTTCATGGCTCTTGTCCCCTCCTTCTATGCAGTTTCACATTTGTAAGGGAATGCTTCATTTTTAATCTTTTTCTACATGTTGCTCAACTGCTTGGAAAAAATTTTAAATATCATTACTTATAAACTGTAGACATTATTAAAGAAAAGCCTCCCCCATTATCTTTCACTCACCATATTGATCTCTACCCATCTCTTCAGATATCAGCTCAATAATTGCTGCATCAGTGTGGCCTTCATTATTAATTTGCAGTCACTCTACAAATACTTGCTGAGCATCAACTATGTGTTAAGCCACTGGTCCTCAATCTTTTTGGTTACAAGACCCCCTTACATTTGTGAAGACTATTGAAGATGCCACGGAGCTTTTGTTTGCATGGATTATATGTATTGAAAATTACCATATTAGAAATTAAAACTAAGGAAATTTAAACATAATTATTTATTAATTCATTTAGAAATGGCCATGATAAACATTTACATATTTTATGAAAAAATAGTTATATTTTCCAGAGCAAAAACAATTAGTGAGTATAGGGGGACTGTTTTATAGTTTTTGAAAATCTCTTTAGTGTGTGGGTGACTAGAAAGCTGAATTCTCACGTAGGCTTCTGCATTCAGTGATATCACTCATTAGGTAACCTCTGGAAAACTTGACTGTATGCTTAAAAGGAAAATGGGAGTGTACAACGCAAAAAAAAAAAAAACAAAAAAAACAAGAGAACAAAAACAACACCCTTAATATTATTATGAAAATACTCTTGATCGCACAGACCCCCACAAGGGTATTCTAGACAGACAGCCAGAGGTTCCTTGACTGCACTTTGAGAACCTTAGACTGTGGGTATAGGTCAATGCACAGAGAGAAACAGATCCTTTCCTTTGCAGACAAGTGTTTATTCTAATAATACTAAGCAATTCTCCTTTTTAACATTTTAATTCTCTCATTGCAAAGTAGTCTCCAAAAAAGGCAGGGAGTTATTTTTGAAGCTCATTGTTTTATTTTTCTGATTACATTATTAAACATTTATTGAGTAAATGGATAAAAATCAACTGTTCAGAGTGTTGAATATATATATTTTCTAATCTTACATGCAGGGTATTTACTAGCATAGACAAGATTCTAAAATTGTACAGAAGATTGGCTTAAGTCTCTCTGGATTAAGTGCTATAATTTTTGAACGTTTTCAAGATACTTAGAAATATATACTAAAGTACTTAGGAAGGAAAAGCTATCCTGAAATGGGAAAACAATTGATTTGATGGAATAATTAGATGATTTCCTTTATGGTTCCTTGACTGTAAATGAGTAGTTTGGTTCTTTAAATATGTATTTTTAGTAATTCACATTATTCAGCAATAGAAAGGCCTCTCATGTGAATAATCTGTTCAAATTATTGCTAATTGCTTCAGATATGGAGAGGAAATAAGAAAACCAGTTCTTTTTTCTTAGCATGTAATTGTAGGTAGGGAGCAGTGTTTTTAGAAAGTAGCATTGCATAGCAACTGCAGTTGTTTACCAGTTTCTGTGACTTCCTTTCCAGTAAGTCCTCATTAACTTTATATGCTAGAGACCCAAGTAGTTTTATTTCCATCTTTTTTCTCCTTTCTGTCAACGTGAAGTTGGTATCAGTGTTAACAGTTTTGTATTATATGGGTTATATTTTAGGAGTAAAGCTTGTAAAGGAAGGATCAGAGTTAGGAATCATTGAATACTTCTTGAAAGGATGTGTTACTTTTATTTCTTCTCAGGACACATTGATGTCTCAACATGTTTTTAAAAGGCATTTTATTTAAAGAAGCCACAATTTAAATATATGATGATAAAACATTTTCTGTATATATTCCACTTGGCTCATAATACACGTCTGACATGAACTCCCTATTGCCATTTAAATGAAACATATGTGTTTTCTTATGTATAAGATTTGTGTAGACTCATCACTTCAAGCGCTCTTTTATGAGCTTAATTTTACGTCTTAGATTTATGGGAGAAAATCCAGTAAGTGAGAACAAGGCCTTGCTGATTACAGGATTTTCTTTCATATAGGGTTCAACTTGCTTGTTATTTCTTGTTTCTGTGTCTGACTCACTGTGTTATTTTTCTAGTGAATTCACATTGTTTGTGATGTCAGTATTAGAAGTTTATGCACATGTTATTGTATAATGCAATTTAATATAATATTGGGAACCAGAAAAAAACAGCATTAAGGTGGTGATGTAGTGACTATAGTAGGTCTTTGGGTAGGGCAAGGGTGTGGTTTGGCATACCTTTAAGCCTAAAAAATAATTATATGTAAATTAAATATCCAAAGGACTTTAGCGAATTAATCATGTAGGCCTAGACCTGATTCATCCAAAGGCTGAGAGAGAAGCCATTATATTGTTAGGGTAAGTTAACGGGCAGCACTGAATCACAAATCCCAGATCCCAAGACAGGTTGTATTCTGTATTGGTTTTGACATCTATTTAATAGGAATTCTTATTTGATAGGAATGCAGTTTTTACTTCCAAATAAATTTGATTTAAAAATTTAAAATTATTGTACCTATTCTAGAATCTAGATTGTTTTCTTAAATATTGAAAAATGTCAGATAATCTATTCTGGCATTATTAATAGTTTATTTATATTATAATTTTGTTATGCCATTATATAAGCAGTACATTCATTAAGAAAGTATTAAATATATAGATAATAATTTTTGGATTTTTTTCTTTTGAATAAAAATGCCTAAAATTCACTGCAAATAACCATTTTACCTTATAAGGTATAATTCTTCTAATCTTTGCAAACCTGATATTATGCAAATTTCATATATTAAAAAAGTATATTAATGTTAAGTCTATTATTAAAATTAAGAGTTTTCACTCCCTGGTTTTGTATCTCTTTCATTTCTTCATTATTCTCTAAGGAACTTTATCTTAAGGCAGTTTTTTTTTCTTCTCCAGGAGTAAAATAGCTAGTGAAAGAAATTTGCCTTTCAACAAAATATTAGCAATTGTTTGGTACTGGTAAACTCAGGAAATTATTCAGAGATTTTCAGACACTTTAAAAGTATTTTTTCCACCATGCTCAGATAGGTGAATATGCCTTTCTTATTTTTTATTATTTAAATAATTTTTTGGATTCTTCACTTTAGGTTTCATTGTGGTGGTATGCAGAAGAAATACTTCATATTAAGTTTGCAGTGGAAAGGCAATAGCATTTTATAAAGCTCATCATAAAACTTATGCACTCTAGTTCTTGAAAAGTATGATTCACATGCTTTAAATGATGATGTTTCTAAGATCACGTCCTTGACCCTGTTCTCTTATATTAACCTTTTCTTTGGAAATGCTTCCATGACAACGACTTCAATAACCATTTGGAAATAATTTCCAAATCTCTATTTTTAGTACATACTTTGCTTTTGTTATTCAGACTCAGATATCCACATGCCTGCTGGTCATATCTATGTGAATGTTCCCTTATTACCTCAGTTTTGACATGCTCAAAACTAATCTCATTTTTCAGCACCCAAATGTAATACCTTTCATGAATTCCATTGCACAAGGCATAATATTTTTCCCCAAATTGTTCATTCAGAAATCTGCATCTTTCTTCTTCTCCATCCCTGTTTGCAAATGTTTTCTTTCCAAGGTCTGTTGTTTCTGCTTCCTAGATGTATCTTAAACATTCCTTTCAGTCCCCTCTGCTGCTTAGTTTTAACACAATATTATAGTATTTGCAGATTACTGCAGTAACCTCTAATTTAATTGTCACTCTTCTTCTGTTCATATAGTTCATCCCATACTTTAACACTGCTGCCAGAAATGCCAGTCTCTTAAAATTCCTTCACAGCTCAGCTTTGCCTCTTGGATAAATCCAAGTTCCTTAGCATGGGCCTTCAAATCTTTCAGTTTTTCCCAATTGCCTTTTCCAGAATCTTCTTACCTTCCACCTCTTATTTATCTCATGATCTAAGATACTACATGGAAAGGAGCAAAAAGCTGAGGGCTGGCATTGATAGGTCAAAGAGAAAGGGTGGAAACTGTTAATGTATTTTTTTAAAAGACAAAACAAATCATTTATTAGACCAATTAATTGTATTAGTTCCTTCCCTCCCTTAGGTAGGAATGAATTGATGGATGGAGGTTGTGGGGAAGAGAGAGACCTGAAGTGCGGAAATTCTCTTCTGAGGGTTCCTATTTCCTAAAATTCTGAATCATTCTTTAGATGCAGTCAAAGCTTGAGGTTAAATACTCTCAAGGGAAATAATTTCCACCCCAGACAACCTAAAGACGGATACATTTTGAAACCCAGCCTACGGAGATGTTGGGCATATATAGGTTTCACTAAAAGATATATCAGACTGTGATAGGAAGTCATACAGCTAGCGAATAGCAAGGCATTTTTATTTTTAGTATTATTTGACACAAACCAAAGAGAGTAGTAATTTAAATTTTAATATCGATCTCCAATGACCACAATAGGAAAAGGAAAGATACTGATTTGTAATTACACCTTTGATGTATTTCCATTCCAGCAATTATCAGTTTGTATTTTAATGTTTTATAATGTATGTACTTGACATTTTAACTTCCTTGAGACAAGGACGTTTTAAAATTTTATATTCATATTCTTTAACATAAGATCTACCATATGCAGTCTATTCTTGTTTCACAGTAACTATGATCTTTGAAGTTGTCACAAACACTGAATTACTGAGCATGAACTATTGCTCCTGTGGCTCTTATGGGATTGTGTCTCTATGAGCCCCTGGTCACAATATTTTTGTCAGTTGATCAGTACATAACCTTGTTTTATGTGTATTTCTGCTTAAGGACACTATTTAATACAATCATGTGCTGCCCAGTGATGTTTTTGGCCAATGACAGACTGCATATACAATGATGGTCCTATACCATTATAATGGAGTTGAAAAATTCCTATTGCCTAGTGATGTAGCCTTTACAGCATAGCATAAAGCATTATTTACGTGTTTGTGGTGATGCTGGTGTAAATGATTCTACTACACTGCCAATCCCGCCAGTCCTATAAAAGTGTAGCATGTGCAATTATGTATATACTAGATAATAAATGACTATGATACTGGTTTATGTGTTTACTATATTATACTTTTTATAGTTATTGTAGAGTTTACTCCTTCTACTTATATTAAAAAAAAAGTTAACTGTGAAACAGCCTCAGGCATTGTTATCACAGGAGATGACAGCTCCATGCCTGTCATTGCCCCTGAACACTTTCTAGTGGAACAAGATGTGGAGGTGGAAGACAGTGATATTGACAATCCTGACCCTGTGCAGGCCTAGGCTTGTGTGTGTGTTTGTGTTTCAGTTTTTAACAACAACAACAAAAAAAAATTTAAAAGTTAAAAAAATCTCAATTTTAAAAATAGAAAAAAAGCTTATAAAATATATGTATAAAAAACACAGTGTTTTTGTACAGCTGTAAAATGTATTTGTCTTTTAAGTATCATTACCAAAGAGTCACATAGTTAAAAAAAAATTTAAAAAGTTTATGAGGTAAAAAAAGTTACAGTAAATTAAGGCTAATTTGTTACAGAAGAAAGAAAAATATTTTTAAAAATAATTCAGTGTAGCCTAAGTGTACAGTGTTTGTAGGCTTTCATATTCAGCCACCACTCACTGACTCACACAGAATAACTTTCAATCCTATAAGCTCCATTCATGGTAAGTGCCCTGTACAGGTGTGCTATTTTTTTTTTTTTATCTTTTATACTTTTACTGTCCCTTTTCTGTATTTGAATACGCAATACTTCCCATTGTGTTACAGTTGCCTCAGTATTCAGGACAGTAACATGCTGTACAGGTTGGTAGTCCAGGTGCAGTAGGTTATACCACACAGCCTAGGTGTGTAGTGGGCTGTACCATCTAGGTTTGTGTAAGTGCACTCTATGATGTTTACCCAACGAAGTTGCCTAACAATGCATTTCTCAGGATGTATCCCTGCCATTAAGTGATACATGACTGTATATTGTTCATTCATTAACATTGAACTTACGGCCAACAGCACTATAACTCATGCCTGAAGGAGGCTTATCTAACACATGTATTTTCTCTGTAAGGCATGTCACAGCCTTCTTGTGCTTAGGAACATCAGACAGTACTTCAGCTCTATGCTCTGGGCAATTTTAAGTAGTGAAATTATCAACAAAAAGCACAAAAAATGGGGAAAACCTGGCATTAAATATACCGCAAAAAAGGTACTTGTTTATAGTGTGGGAGTTGAAAGCAGAAGGCAGAGCATGTCTTTGTTCTACATCAGCTGTGAATGACATCGCCTTGGGTGACTCAGAGGTTTATGCTGCTCTGTATGTGTGCACTTTGGCCAGTGACAACAAAGGTGCTGCTTTTTGATTTTTGCGTTACAAATAAATTTTAGCCGGTAGGTGAATTCACAAATACGGAATCCACAAATAATGAGGATCTACTCTGTTGGGTTTGGATATTTTATTAAATACATGAGCAGTAGTTCACTACATTTTATTTTATGATAGGAATATATGGCTAATATTTAGATATCTACTGTGTGACAGTATTTCATTACCTTTCTTTCATTTAAGTCTTTAAAAAACCCTGCGGATTAGCTGACTTCCTTGTACAGGTGAGGCAGCTGAGACTCAGAGAAGGAATGGAACTTGCCCAGGGTCTTGTAGTCAGGTACAAAGTGGCAGAGGTTAGATTCTCAGCAGGCCAATCTCATTCCACCATGTGATGGTCATTAATTCTCATCCCATACTTTTTTCTTCATTCTGTGAGCACAAATGTAGTGTGGTGTTCCTGGGTTTACTTCCTTTAACCAGATAAAGTAAATACTATGCCTGCTTTGATTTCTGAAAGGTAAACTCAAGTTTACCTTAAAAATGTAATCCCTTGAAAATCTAAATTGTAGGAAATGTGAAGATGAATTTAATGCAGTTAGAATCCTGATCAAAACAGAGCATATTAAATTTTCCTAATAGATTTAATTAGCATTACCTTAGTAAGTAAATATCCCTCTCTTACCCTTTTTATTTATATATCTTCTAAAATATTGAGCTATTTTTAAACCAAATAATATACTATAAATATTATGGTCAGATAGTGTAGATGCTTTTTAAATGTTGCTATAATATGCTTTTTTATGAGGAAAATTTGGAACAATTTTCAAGAGCAAGAAGATTCTAAAATAAAAATAGTAAAGCACACTTTACTACCTGAGTTTTCTGTCCAACACATAGTTAAAAAAAGAAAAAAAAAACTCCTTTAAATGTAATGTTTAAAATCCATACAAAGATAGGTTCCACTGTAAGTATAAACCATAATTCTGAATAAATATCTCCACTTTAGTGTAAGAGGATGGTTAGCAAAGCGAATGTCTGGGTGGTCCAAGGTTTCATGGAACTTGAGCATTCTAAGGAGTAAGGGCCAGTGAGCTTGGTTTCTAATATTAACAGCCTTGCATTTGTCTATTGTTTTAGCCTCAGATGTCCCCGCTCTAATAAACAGTTAAGGTGTGATGCACTTCAAGATTATTGTGGGTCGTTTTTCTTGGATAGTTATGAAAGAGAATCACTATTGACTCACCTCCCCCATGGCAGGCCGGCTCTGAGATTGTGAGTGTCCTGCAGCACATGCAGTAACCGAAGAGGTAAATGCAGTCCTGGGCAACTTAAGCCTTCATGGATCTTTGCCTATAATTTAAGTTTCCTTCCCGGTAGAAATATAATACTCTTTGTCCCATACCTTAGAGGCACTCTTAACAATCTTTTTATTGTCATTGCTCGGTTATCTTTTCAGAAGCTCTACATTAGTCCTGGGAAGGTAAGCCAAAAAAGTTTTAATAACAGGAAATACTTGCCATTTCACCCATAATACAAAAGAATTCATGTTTATTGGTTTCGAGTTCTAAAGGTCAGAATTCTGAGTTGGTCACGTCCTTTGCTTTCATAATTTTTATCAATTTTGTCTATTCAGAGCAACTTTGCTGCATTCCACACTTTGCTGGCTGACCCCCCTCCACCCCTCCACCCCCAGCAATAGATAGCAGGAAAAAGAAGTTAAAATGCAGTTACGGGATCGCTGAGCAAGGAAATTAAAGCAATAATAAGATGATAAAGGATATGAAGTGAGGCTGAATTTCATGTATAATAAAATTATAAACCTGGATTCTTAATAATAGTCTTTATTATAAGGAGTGTCAGCTATATAATGCGATTTCATTTTTTTTTACAATTATATAGGTATTGTGGCAATGCCTTATTTAATAAAATGTCTTTTAAGATAGTGTAAACAATTCATTCTTTTCATTACTTTCCATCCCAAATATGAGACTTTGCTGTCCAACTGATTCTCATTGATCAAGCTCAAAAGTCTTATTGCTTCATCTATCCACCTCTAATGTTTTAGGCTGGTGTCTTTCTGGAATCCTTCAGTTCCCCAGATTCGATGATTTTTGCAGGGTTTTGTACATGTTCTCCCAGTGCCTGAAATTCTTTCTCCACCAGACTATCTGGAATAATCATATAGCAATAAAGGTGAACTGTATAATAATAGAATTTTTTGAATTAAATCTATTTTTGAACAAGATTGTTTCTTAACATGTAAAGAAATCTTTGCGTATGATGTATATGGAAGTTAACCAGTGTTCACACAATAGCATATAGATGAGGTGAAAAAATTAAAGTGTGCATTTATTTTAGAAACATTTAGAAACATGGGAGTCTAATGATAAATTAATCCAGTTAGTAAACCAGTTAATTTAGTTTAAATATGAAATTAAATGTCAACCCATTTGGTGTTCTAACATCTGGCATATCACCATTTGTGACCCGAGGATTTTTTTCAACGTTTCTACTTGTGTGGGCCTTTGAGCAGGGCTGTGCACTTCTCAGGACACGGCAGGTTCTGGCCTGTCAACACGTAGGTCTTGAAAGGACCATTTGAAAGTCGGAGAGGTAACTTGTGAAATCAAATATTTAAAAATGTTATCAACTATTCCTAGTATCCGTTAAGTCACTAAAGGATAAATAACCAGGGAATATTTTCTGTTCTCCTCTGCGTGAAAGTTGAGCACTGGCTCCCTCTTTTCTTATTAGCTGACCTGGGTTAACCCTTATTGAATAGTAAATCATTCATTGAAGGAGGAAGAGGGGGAAGAGGAAAGATTTTGTCTCTTTGGATAATTCTTTTGTGTTTTGATGCATTCCAGAAGGCTGGAAGAATAGATAGAGGTTTCATGTGCAGATGCCATGGAGCAAAACCGGTCTTGTTTTTCTGAAGGGAAAGTAGTTATGTTATTTTATTGACTGTTTTGTTCTATGAAAGTTGATTTTATGAACTATAAAATCAGTTATTATAAGATATACTGCTTATTTTGTCTCCCCTTTATTTCCTTTCCCTTTCCTTTTCCCCTCAACTGGTATCTCACATAGATAGTTGGGTCAGAGAATGTATTTTTTTCATAATTTCTAAGTTTTGAACAGATGCTTATAAATTTTCTTTACAAGTACACAGATTCTTTAATATTGTTCTAATACATTGTTTAGGTAGTATTTTTATTATTATTCAGTCATTTTCAAAAGAGTTGACTGATTTGTATGTTATATCTTGTTACCATTTCACACAATTTTTTTTAAAGTAAAGGTTTCTAAATTGAGGGTCTATAACGCTCAGTCCATTTCAAGGTATTTAAATAGGAGGGATGTTACTGCTTCCTTGTCTGTTGTTCCCAGCTGACCTTCCTAAATTGCCCTTCATGGTTTCATGTATAGCAAGTGTTTCTACACATTCCTTCCTTTTGTAGGAGTTCAGGCACATTCTTTGAGTTTATGATTTGTTTGCCAATTGTGTTTCTTTTTATTATTTTGCTTGGCTGTCTTGCACATATAATCATGTATAGTTAGCATGCCAGTCCTCTTAAGAACCACCATGGAGATAAACACTCGGTCCTTTAGTAACTATAAACTTTATTCTTAGGATAACCGATCTGAGAAAAAGTGGAATCTCTTGTAAGCAATGTTTTCTCAGAAAGTCTATGATGGCTAAATTCTGTTTTTTAGGGGTTGTGTACTAAAACTTCTTTAAAGGCTACCATAAAAGGACGTGTCTCATAGTCTCTTAAAGAATGGTAAAAAGAAACTGAAGCAATGGATTGAAATTGAAGGATATCTAAAGAGACAAGTGTAGAGCATGGTTGGGGGTGTAATACCCTTTTGTGGTCTGTGCATCTGCCGGTTCCCTCCATTTGTCATTTGGGCCTGAGCCATTCTTCCCACCAGCATGTCCCCTGGTTCTGTACTGTTCAGTCAGCTCTTCTGAACCTGTGTTTCATCTTCTCCTTACCCACATCAGTTCTTTTCCTTTCCTTTTATCCTGATGCAGTTATTTGTAATCCCACATTACAGTTCCAAGTGTAATGCATGAGTTTTCAATCTTTAAGATTTAAATCAGATAGGTGGATAGATGAAAGGATGCTATTAATGACCTACATTTAAGATCGAGGTAACATATAACCAAAATGGACAATATAAGTGAGAAGTGAATTTCTAGGTGCATGATTGTTCATAGAACATTAGTACAGTAGAAAATAATATGCTATACAATGGATGTGAAACGGGATTACAGTTTTAAATTTTTTTCTTAAGCCCTTTAGAGATGCATTTAATGGTTGCAGTATTCCAGAAATATTTACCACCAATCCCATTTATATATTTTATCATCAAGCAGGTTGAACTACCTAATGAACTCCAGACTCATCCTCCCATCAATGGACCACCTCTGTGGTTTTGTTCTTAATCTCTTACTCTTGAAATGTACCCACCTCGTAAGGCTGTAAAGGTCAAGTCTTATTAATTTTAAAACGCTTCAATCCCTAGCTTAAAGGCTATTTTTCTTTCAAAACATTTTACAGTGAAAATAATCTCTTTTTCTTGAGTTCTTAACAGTCCTTTATGTGTATTTCTCTTAGGACAGTTATCATGGTCAATCTTTAATTTTTAAGAGTCTTTATGATTCTAGGCACTGAAAAATGAGGATGAGGGTTCATATATGATATATTAATTTCCCACAGTTTTCAGCATAATGCCATAAATTGACTTGATATTCAGTGAATATCTATTTCATGAATAAATGAAAGAATGAATTGGCTGTAGTGATTACTGTGATATAGTAAAAGATTATTGATGTAAATTTATTCATTGGATCCCCTCTCTTCTTTATATATAATACTGCTCCAGGGCACCTCATCTAATCTCTTGCCTTCAAATGCTGTATGTATGTAGGTGATTCCATGTATCAATCCCTAGTTCTGATGTTTCTCTCTGATTCCAGACTTCACTGTATGGGGACAACTGCCAGCACTTTGCCTCCTTGCCGCCTCTTTCCCTCTTGAGCCTCCCTTTGCTTTCCAGCAGACCAGAAATATGGGGGCATTCCCTGTCCCCCATCAGCTGTCAAGCAATGGTCAATAGAATTTGATATATAAATGCCCCAAAGCTCCCCTACCCCTTAGGTGCATAACTCAGAAGCATGTCCCAGCGTTTCCCCAGTGGATTAACTGAACTTGCTCACAATGGTAGTTGTCCTGATTAGGAACCCTTCATTGAATTGTTTTGGTTCCCCTGAGTGATGTTTCTTCCATCTCCCTAATAAACATTTTGTGCTTGATTCTTGTCCCAAGGTCTACTTCTGGGGGCGTCAAAATTAAGACTCTTTCTGTGACCGCCAAAGGAGCTACGTTTTCTCTTTCACATCACACCATTGTAGTTCCCTGTGTAGCTTTTACCACTATCTGACTTTTTCCTTGTTACTTTAGATACAATTTATTTAAAACCTTTTTTCTTCCCACTGGATTTTAAGAACCAGGAAAGCAAGGGTATTTTTCTCAGTTTAGTATGCCCAGCAACTAAAAGAGTGCCTTATATATTACAGATACTCAATACATGATTGATGAATAAGTGGGTAAATGATTTTACACAGAAAAAAAGGACCCAATTTCAAGAATGCAAATTGTAGGTTGAAACTGTTCAGCTACTCGTGAATAAACACTTGACTGTGGGCTAATGAAGTTTTGAACTTTTACAGGGACCAGCTTTGCAGAGAACCAAAAGTTTTAGTTATTCATTTGGCCAACATTTATTGAGTGACTCTTCTCTGCATTGTCGGCGGCTGCTTGGCTGGGGTGGCATGTTAAGCAGGCCTTTGAAAGAATAATATTTGAACTGATGTAGCTAGGCATAGGGGTGGCATTTCTTTTTAGGACTAGGCATCAGCAGTTCCCGACTGCACAGTCTTCTTTCTGTTTCCTTCCCCTATCATGCAGCTGTCTGTCTTCCCACTGGCACCTCTGACCCTGTCCACACCATATCCCTGTTTATTGAGTTTCCGTCCTGTATCTTTCTCAGGACTATGAGTTGCATAAGTGCATGAACTGATTTTTTTCCATCCCCCCCCCACAGTTCCTCACATCCATTAGTAAATGATAAATAAATATTTGCTGGCTGATACGATGATATGTCTCTTGGAGTGTGGGTTTATGTGCCGCACAATCCAATTTTGGGAATTTTATAGGTTGTTTTACAAGCAAATAGTAGCAAATGTTGGTCATTCTAAGGACACCGAGTGTAGTTTAGAAAAAGAATCTTTGCTTTTGTATTTCATTTAAAAAGATGGCTTAAAGAAAATGGCTTTTGAGTTTTCTTTAAAACTACTTCTTTGTTTATTTACAAATTAATTGCCTTCTGCAGCATTTCCCTTTATCTGCCAGTAATTAAAAGTATTTTAAAATAATTAGTAACCACATCCAGTCCTGGTTTTCTAAATCTATTCATGGAACAAAATTGAATAGTGTGATTATTTCTCTCTATTGATTTTGAACTAGTCCTCTGAGCTATTTTTTTTTTAATCCTCAAAGAACATTGAGTTTGATTCAGAGATTTAAAATGATCTTCATTTAGGTCTAGCTGGGATATAGCCAAGCCTAGTCTTTTTAATAGTATACTATTATTGTGAGTGATGTGAGATCTGGATACATGAATTAATAATAATAATTATATTTGTTTATGAATCTATGTAAATTTCCCCCGTGAATTTGAAATTTTACATACGGAAGAACTTAATTACTCTGTAATTCTTTTGATCACAACCATGATTTATAAAGACAAGGAAATAAACATATTTTGGGGCACTTTCAAACAGGTTTTACAAAGTCAAAACAGGCATCAATGGCTGCTGGAATTTCATTCCTAATGTACAGTATTACCACAATCTGTAAGCCACTCTTAGGGGCATTTATAGGTGAAAATCTAGGAAATTCAAAGCTGAGTTTGATACTTCATCATTACAAATGCCATTCGTAAGGTCCAACTTTAACCTAAGTCATTATGAAGAAAAATAAAATGGACCGGCCTTGCTGTGGGAAATATTATCAATTACCCTTTTATACATTTATTTATACATTATTTGTTACTTTTATGAGACATTATTGGCATGAGGTTAATATGGTATTTCTGTACTTTGTTTAAATTATAAGAATAAATCACATCTGATTAAGTTAAAAATAAAACTACACTTAATGGTATTATAATAATTTATTACACTTCTATTAAACATTTGTGTTTCCTGGACTCTATGATGCCCATTTAAAAAATTCTATTGCAGAAAATATAATATACCTTATAGTTGGAATATATTTAATGTATTCTTTTTGTTTCAAAGGCTGTTATTAAATCTATGATGTATCAGTGCCATTTTAGGCATATTCATTATATATGAAAGGTAATCTTTTTGGAGTGTGAAGTATAATGATTTAAATCATATTTATTAGGCTGGATAAGACCCCAAAACACTCAGTGGTTCACTTGTGCACTACTATTTGCCTTACTGATAAGGCAGCTGAGGTCCCAAGAAATTAAAAGAATTATTGTAAGTCCCATAGCTAATATATTCATGAGCAGAATAAGGGAACTTCAGAATAAGGCAGCAATGAGGCAAAGTGCTGATTCTTTAGAAGTAATATACTATTTTAACTGTCATTCTAGGTTGGAGGAAATTCTAATATCTGCTTTGGTGGGAGAGAGAGGCAGTATCAATATCATTTCTAATGTACCAGCTTCTATTAATGAGTCAGAGGGTCAGAGCTGGGGCCTCATTGCACTGCCCCACATGGTAGCCACGAGCCACAGGTGGCTATGTAAATTTAAATGAATTAAAGTTAAATTAAAATTTTATTTTCTTATTTGCTATTGTCACTTTCCAGTGTTCAATGGCCACATACTGCTAGTGGCTGTGGTATTGGAGAGTGCAGATGGAGAATTATTTCCATCATCCCAAAAAGTTCTGTTGGACAATGTTAGCTAACTGACAACAAAGCCACGTTGGGGTGGCACCTTTATAGGCTAGCACCTTTGAAGCCTAAAGCCATCAAAGAGAGGTAAGTTTTTATTAAAACATAATGTGAAAGAATCTCTATCCAGACCCTGGAAAACCTGTCTCTGCTTCTTTATTAATTTTAACTTCAGTAGCAACTTCTTTTTGACATTTAGCAAGGTCATTAAAATGTACTCTTCAATTGTGGTATGTTGTTTCTCTTATTAATGATTTTTATTCTTTTATGTACATTTTTAATTTCAGAAGATTTGTGCTTGTCTACATGGGATGGCTGGGGAAGCCTGCAAGCCCCTATTTGCTCTAGAATCTCCTTACCCAGGCTTGGTCTGCTCTTGCCTCCCCCTCCTGAAGGGCCTGAAATTTCTAAGACCTGCGGTAGTCAAAGGGCACTGTTTCCAGAGGGTTGCTATTGACATTTGTTCCAAGAGTGGAAAGAAGTGCTAGCAGTCTGTAGCAGTTACCCAAGGAAAACAAAGTATGATCATAGTATTAACTGTATTTAGTGTTTTGCTTGGTATATAGTAGGTGATCATTAAATATTTGAAAAAATGATAAAGGAAAGAAAAGAATGATCAGAAGGAAAGAGTGATTAGATGACCTATGAAGATTCTTTCAGTGTTGATGTTATATGATTTTATAGCTGAGCCATGTCTGCTGTGATGACAAATTAGTTTGTTAGTCCATTTAATAGCAATTTATTGAACTCCTACTATATGCCTTTGGCATGAAGGAGGTAGAATTTTCAGCTACCCAGTTGATGATCTGAACATGACTGGGACTGACTGCACTGTCCTTTCTTTCACAGTCTCAGGGGTACCTAGTAATCAGGGCTCCCTTACTCATTTGCTTGAGAGTCTCATTACTGTATGTTTTCTCCTGGGCTTTCATTTTGAGCAGAGGCTATGAAAAAATTTTCCAATTGTATTCTAAATACTCCATTTACCCTGTGAACTTTCACTCAAAATATTATCTCATATTTGTCTTTTAGGTTTTGTCTTAATGTGTCACCATTTAAGCAAGCCTTTCTGACTTGCCTGTACCATTTTAGATTGCCTTCCCCTGGGCTTACACTTTCATATCTTGTCTCTTATCTAATCTTCAATGCATTTCATCCTTCAACAAATATTTTTTGAGTGTCTACTATGTGTCATTTGCTCTCAGTCCTGGAAATAGAAAGGTGAATGACATAGGCAAAATGCTTTCTAGGTCTCACACTCCAGTGTGGAGAAAGATAATAAACAAAAGACCCTCCCCCTCCAAAAGAAAAATACACCTTTTGATAATGGTAGCTGCTATGAATAAAATGAAACAAGATAAAGAGAAGGGAGGAGAGAGGTGAGGAGCAGGGGAGAAGGGTGCACTTAGACACAGTGAACAGGGAGGCCTCTGTGAAGGAGGTCACATTTGGTTGGAGATTTGAATGACAAAAAGTAAGCAGCCATACCAAGACCAAAGACAAGAACACTTTTGTATAGAGACTAGATAATATGTGGGCAAGAGTAAAAATCTAGAGTAAAGGGATCAGTTTGGAATTTACTAAGTCATTTAGGAAAGAGAAGGTGGTGACTTGTACCAGGGCAGTAGTATTCAGGGTGAATGGAATTGTTTGCCACTTTTCTCACTGTTGGAATAACCATGGTGTGTACTTCTTCACAATCTCCTCCATTCTTTGTTCTTCTATTTTGACCCAACTTCCCTGTCTACTTCCTAACTCCTTTTGCTGGGCCATGTAGAACACCTCCCCACCCCTGGCCAACCCAACACCATTCGACCAGGATGTAAGTCAGCTCCTTCTACCATCATCTTCTTCTGAGAATATTCCCTCCACCTTCCTGTATTCATTGGCTCACTTCTGTTGCAGCCCATCTCCCACGTCTCTGCATGGAGACACGGACTCATAGTCATCAATGCCCAAGGACACTGCCCACCTTCTTGAAAACCACCAGTCTTTTGAAGTCCGTGCCATTTTGTCATACTAGCCTCTACTCGACCCTTCCTCTTGCTGCCACTGTAACACCTATCACACACACACTTTCTTGTATTTCTATAATAGTATGTTGAAATTTCTGGGATGGAGCTGGATACATTTTATTCAGAATGGTATTTTCAATGCCTACCATTTTACTTAGCACAGGTTAAGCATTGAAAGAATAAACGAATGAATTTTCCAGATTTGGGAGGAGGAGGTTGTGGACACAAAAGATTCTGCCCTTCAAAATTCAGTAGAGGTGAAAAATATTTAACTGAATACATACTTTGTGGAGGAACTGAAGTGGGAACCAGAAACACACGCAGAAAATATGAATCTCAGTGAGACAAGTACAATGCAATGAATGCCTGTCCTCTGGGCCCCTTACAATATATTTTTAAATTTCATCCCATTAATTTTCATTTTTCGGTTTCCCACTGGGGTGAAACTCCCTGAGGAATGGGGCCGAGCCATGTTCTATTTAGTATTAGTATAAGTAAATAAGCAGCTTATTGCATCAATAATCACTGTGCTGGGAGTATAAAGAAATACGTGTGTGAGTGCGTGCTCACACATGAATGAGTAGTGGGTAGTTGCTGGGGAGGGAAAAATGTTAAGGATGCAATTTATGCATTGGGAACAAATTAGAATTATAAACTAAGAAAACAAATCAGTAGAAATAGTTATCTGTGTTTCTTTAGACATTATTTTTCTCTTTTATGTGATGGAGAGGATTGAACTAGATGAACTCTAAAGACTCTTCCAGTTCTAATGTACCATGATCTTTGCTCACAGTGGTAATAATACTCAGCTGAGGTCTTCATTGTAAATTTAAAAATTCAAGTATCACAGTGAAAACTTCTTTCTGTCTCTTGGCTAGATCGCCAAAGCGGGGGGCGGGGGGGAACCTGTTCAATATTTGTTTTTCCCTTTTCCACCTTCTCCTTTTCCTTCTTTTTTTAGTAAATTCATACTCAACAAATTCTCTGGACTTCTGGGATTACATTCTTTTAATAACTAAATACAATTGACCCTTGAACAATGTGGGTTTGAACTGCCCAGGTTCACTTACATGCAGATTTTTTTCAACCAAACACGGATCAAAAATAAAGTGTGTTCAAGATGCAAAACGTTCTCAGAATGCATATACGGAGGGCCAACTTTCGTATGTGCAGGTCCCACGGGGCTGACTGTGGGACTTGAGTGTGTGTGGACTTTGCAGTGGTCCTGGAACCAATCCCTCTCTTAATACCGAGGGACGACTGTATAGCCCATCTCATTTTTTTATGAGAAGTTCAGGATGATTCTCAGTATTTTTGAGGCTGGGATGTGGGTACTTTTTCTCTGATTATCTCTTGTTCTAAATACCTGGTTATAGATTGATTGGATTCTGATCACTACTCCTTTCCCTGCCATCCTGACTTCTGTAGCTTTTGTTCTGTAGCTTTGTGGACAGTTGATTGCAGACTTGGGGATAAATAAGGAAGGGAACTCAGCATAGCATGGGGAAAAACAACTTAAGATTGCTTAGGAATTAATCTTAAAATTTCTTGACTGCCCCTCTCTTATAGAGACTATGTTATTGATTGTCTTCTCTGTAGGCCCAGGTTCTAGTCATGTTCTGAGTGTTCGAAGGGTCCATTCTCATTTGCAGCTCATTTTCTATTACCACTTCTAGCTGTCTCCTCAAAGTTACATTTTTTTTGTTACTTTATCAAGCAGAGAAATTTAACTTTAAATCTGTAACAACTAGGCTCCATCCAACCTTGGCATATACAAAAGGGTTCATTATATTTTCCCAAACAAAAGAACCATCTACCAAACCGTGCACTTTTAGAACCAGAAAAAAGAAAAAGGTTGGCAATTACAGTTTTCATTTGGGTTGGGTCAGAGTACATTCTTAGGCAAAACTGTTCTCTACCCACAGCACAGGACAAACTGCAGGGGTGTGTGTGTGTGTGTGTGTGTGTGTGTGTGTGTGTATGTGTGTGTCTGTGTGTCTGTGTCTTCCTGTTCAGCTTTTCTAAAACAGAATTTGTATATTCTCGAAATACACTTTCCCAGATCGTTTGACTTTTCTTTTAATTGGGGATGTCTGTTGATTTAAGTTGTTTTAAAAATTACCTTGAAACTAAAGACATTCTTGTTGGGCTAATGCAGAAGTTTGACTTTGGAGCCACACTCTGTGTTCAAACCACCATTTACCATTTGTAGTATTTGGTCTACAGCCTCAACAGTTTCTAGCTATAGAAACTGTGGTAATAATAGCTACCTCACAGAGTTGTTAGAAGAGCGGCAGTGCCTATTTTTCTATGTAATGCATTTCTTAGACGTATTAACAATTCAAAGTAGGGAAGTTGATGATAGGCTTGTATGTTAATTAGGATAGTTCTGTTTTTAGAAAGCTAAAATATTTTGAAATTACATTTCATACATGGAACTCTGAATTAATACTGTCTTATCACTATTCAAATGACTACAGGAAGTCATAGCAGACTGTAACCTACTTCAGGTGCAGGCAGCCTCTCTGTGTACATATCCGCAGAGAAGCTAATTGGATTTATGCCTTCTCTCTGGTCCTGGCTTTCTCTTCTCATCCTCTGTGCTTCTTCCTAGAAGACAAAGCCCAATTAGGCAGTGGCTTGAAGTGGATATAAAGTCTGATAAAGAGGGTCTTGGGGAAGGAGGAGGAGGAAGAGGAAGAGGAACAGAATAAAATGCATGTGAGGAATTGAACTGAACAGTCACTTGGGCTCTCTGGTTTCTTTCTCTGCAATAACTCTCCCTCTTCAGTTGGGAACATCGGAAGACTTTTAAATAAGTTTTTTGGACTGAGTCCTTTACTGTGCCAACAATTCTTTACTCATATTAAGATTATGGAATTTGGGGGTCATTTAGGAAAGTTGGGGATCATTTGTGTTTAAAAGTGATTGAATTGGTAGCTTTTCTTTTTTAATTTGTAATGAGATTCATGAGAAAATACTGCTTGTTAAGCTAGCCTGCTTTAGAAGATAACACTTTGCTTCACTTTTTTCAGGTATCTTGATATAAACAACTTTTAAACTCTGTATATTATATTCTTCATTTATAAACTTGTATTGCCTATATCAGATGGAATATGTGTTTGGAAACAAGTGACCTAATGGTTTAAAACATTTTTATAGCTCTGAAAAGAAGACATTGAATAAATAGTGTTGGAAGTGTATTCATATTTCGTTAGTCATGTTGTAAAATCACTTGCTTTTTGGTCTTAACTTTATTACCATATAACTTAATAGAATACCAGAAACCATTGTAATCTTTACTTTCAAAACAAGTTCTTGTAGGAAATTTGGTAATACGTTTTTTCTAACTTCATGAATTTTACCTTTTAAGGGTGTTCAGTCTAACAATTTCATGTAAAAATGCTCATTAACCATTTAAGGGCCATGGTCTATAGATACAATCTTTCTAATTACTTTTTCTCCTTTATTTCTCGTAAGTTGGTTGTATAAACTCTTTAACTTCCTATTTGTTTCATATCTTTACTGTTTAATTCATTATGATTTCTTAGAGTCAATGTCATAAGAATAGGTATTTTTAAAGAGATATATAAGTTCAAGAACAACCAAATTTTAAAAAGTGCCCTCTCAATAATGAAATGTATTTAATTATGATTTATAGATGATGTGGTAGAAATGTTTGATTTGAGCAATGTCAGCTTTGTAAAGTAGGTCAAGATCTAAAGCAAAATGCATTTAATTGTGCCTCTAAAATTTAGAAAGTACTGTTTTTCTCACTAATGAAATTTAATTTGATCCGAAACAAATTAAAACTCTTCTGAATGTTGGAACAGCCAAGTGGTTTGGAGTATGCATCTTCTTGAATAACTAATGAAAACAAAAGTTTATGATTTATAGTTTGTACGGAACTGTCTTAACATTCTGGAAGTCTGAAAGCTAAAAGCTGCATATAAGCAAATTGTCCTATTGAATGTAAATTAGGTAGGTTAAAGGTGGATTAAGTTAATTTGTTCAATTTTGCAAAAGAAACATTTTGAAGCTCCTATTTTACAACCCCATTTAGAGGGTTCTTTTATTCTATTTTTAAATATGTAAGCGAAAGACCAGACTCAAGACCTCAAAAGAATTTTTTTTTACTTTATCTTTCGATGTTAGCATAGTTATTATACTATTATGACAGCACTGGGATGATTTAAAAGTGGTTTTCAAATTGTACTTATTGGAATCTCTTTTACAGTGCATATTTTAGCTTGGGTTTGGAGAATGAATTTGACAATTTTCTTTTGTGTGTACCATTGTTGTACCATGTAGTACGTATGAAGTTTTTGTATGCCTGGGTTTTATGGAAGCTCAGAGGAGGTACAGGAGAGCAGACTCCCCTGAGCTTCTCCAGTTTTTAGCCCAGTTCACCGTTGATGAAGTTCGTATGTTAAGATTAAATGAAAAAAAAATTAGGAGAGGTAGTTTTATATGTTGATGTGTATAGGCATTGGCTAATTTTTAAGTACCTTTTTGGGAAAGAAAATATTCTAAGAATTTATTGATTCACTGTTTTATGAAGTGATGATAAGAATGAATGGTAATTTTTAGGCAGGGCTTGGTGGCTCACTCCTGTAATCCCGGCACTTTGGGAGGCTGAGGAGGAAGGGTCGCTTGAGCCCAGGACTTTGAGACCAGCCTGAGTAACACAGTGAGACTCTGTCTCTGCAAAATTAGAAAAAATTAGCAGAGTGTGATGACATATGCCCATAGTCCCAGCTACTTGGGAGGCAGAGGCAGGATTGCTTGAGCCCAGGAGTTTGAAGTGGCAGTGAGCTATGATGATGTCACTGCACTCTAGCCCAGGCAATAGAGTGAGACTCTGTTTAAAAAAAAAAAAAAAAAGAATAAATGGTGGGTTTTAAAAGATAAACTAAAATGATAATCTCATATTAAGACTAAATTATATAATAAAATCATTGAATTATAGCTTTAAGTGGGTGAATTGCATGGTTGTGAATTATATCTCAATAAAACTGTTACCAGGAAAAAAAAAACAAAAAACATTGATTCATGAGATTGTTAACTAAAAAGAGGAGATAGACCAGACTTTAAAGCAGTAAGACAAAGTGTTCATTGAGGTCTTAGGAATGACAGTTTGGGAGACACAGATTTGGCTGGAAGCTGAATTATGTTCTGAGGAAGGGGAGGAAAGTAAGGGAGTGTTTCTTAGAATGGCTTCTTGACTCCACCCTAGAGAGTGATGCCATTTTGTATATCACATTTCACATTTCCCCCTTTCGATCACATCTGACATGGGAAGCATTGTTGATCAGTCATTATTGGTGGTAAGCCAAAAATTTGTTACCTGTGTCCCTGGGAGCTAGAAACACCTGTTTCTAGAGTGTCATGTCCCCCAGAGGTGGGTTGTGGAAAGTCATTGTGCATCCAGGGCTTCAGAGATTAGCCAGTTTTGAATAAAAAGGGAGCCATTCTAACAAGGATGCCCATGTCAATCCATGGTGATTGATGGTATATCAGGAAAGACTACATTTGATTAATCATATCTAAATGTTGTTACATCATGATACTAACATCTTGGATAGTCTGGCAGCAGGGAAAAATACAGACACTACAAGTCTTAAAAAGAATGAAAATAAGAATAAGCAGAGAGATAGTAATATACGGTGGTTGTATTCTGGTCCTGAGGATGTTGCCCACACCTTTAGGGAAGCCAACTAAAAAGATCAGAAAAATCCAGATTAAACCATGAGGAAAGTCCCTGTGAAGGTATTCCTTTTGAAGATTTGGCTAATTTTAGTATTTCACAAATTTCTAATTCAACTTGATGGGAATTGTTTAACCATGTATAGCAAATACACAGACTCTTCCTTGGGCATCCAATAAATAATCTAAAGCAATGCAGTTTCTGGACACAGAACCACACGGGAAAAGAGTCTAGAGATTGCGAGTATTGGACTATGGCATTATTTTATAGCATATATTGAAGGAAAAGCAAAGCAAGAGGTAATTAGACTTACTTGTAGTTAAGGGTCAGGATGATGCCATATATCTTCAGAGATATCCACAAAAGAGTGTCCTGATTGATACAGGAATTCTGAAAGGTCAGAGTGTTTAATAACCATTTCTGGAGTAATGAGGATTAGCAACAGAGCCAAAAAAGGATGCATAATGGTTTCAAAGTAGTTAAGAATGGGACCTAAATCAATTTTACTTGATGTAAAGGATTAATAACATTAAAAAGGCAGTAATCAAAAAGAGTAGGCCAAATACCTTGGCAATAGAGTACATTCTAGTTGTTATTTTAAAATCCTGATTCTAAATATGCCTTTAGAAAATCAATTGTTTTTGGCAAAGGTACAAGAATTAAGATGGCCAGAAGTATAGTGGTCCTTGTAGACTTTCAATGACAAATAAAGTACTTCAGTGATTAGGATAAAGATTAGATAAGCGTAATAAAGAGTGAGCAATATTCCAGAGTTGTATAAAGCTTGGTCCAGAGTCTTAGAACAGTGGTCAATTTTGCTGTTGTCTGTTTGATCCCCCAAGATTGAGCAGAGTGTCCCTTGTCAGTTTTAGTTTCAGATCACCATCAGATTGAGGTGTTCATTCAAGAGATTTAGCCTTTTTAAAATGGGAAACATATATCCATGAGTCAGTGCTCTTAAGCTTAATGGCATAAAATTGGTTAACAGAACATGATAAAGTTCTTTTCATCGTGATTTTAAGGCATTTTTATGTAGGTGCCATTTCCAACCTACAAAGTCTGCAGGTAGTAGATTCTGTTGGTGTTGGTCTTCCTCTCCAGGGAATGCACTGTAGAAAGATGGCTGTGCCAATATTTTTTAGTGTTGTAATACTTAGATCAGTTACTTGCAGTAAGTGAGCATGTCACCTTTGATTAGCTTTGATTCATAAAGTCCTTGGTCTAATCACCTGGATCTTCCAGTAATTATTTCAAATGGGGACAACCTATGTTTTCCAAAGGGAGTGTATCTATGATTAAGGAGCACCGCAGGCAGAGGTTTTGGCCAAGGCAGACTGAGGGATTGGACTAATTTTACCAGTTGGGTCTTAGTTGTTCCATTAGTGTATTTCACTAACCCAGAAGACTGTGGATGGTAGATACAGTGGCAATGTTGTAGAATAGACCACATCTTACATAATAATGTATAATGTGGTAAATTGAGTGCCTCTGTCACTTTGCAGTTCTGAGGGTAAGCCCCATGTGGAGATTATCTTTTCTAATAAGACTTTCCTTTCTGCTGAAGCTGTTGCTCAGTGACAGGGAAAGGCTTTTTAACCCAGTGGGAAAACATACAAATCAAAACCAAGACACATTTATATCCTTAAGGTGATTGCAGCTGGATAAAATCCATCTGCCATGTCTCAAAAGGTCCTGAAGGCAAAGGAAAATGTCCCATAGAACTATGAATAGGATTTCCAGGGTTGTGTTTGGGACAGACTTGGCATCTCTGATAAATGTGAGAAACAACCTTTGGGAAGGTTTCCAGTAATATTTTCCCCAAAGAATCATTTGATCAGTTCCCCAATGAGTAAAGTGATGAGTATAATCTAAAATTTGATCTTGGAGACCATCTGTCAAGACTTGTCTCTTATTGGGTCCATATCTTAGGTTGGTTTTAGGGCCATGAAAACATCCTTAAGTTTTCCTTTTTATTTCTTTTTTTTTTTTTTTTAATTTGAGGGTCTGTCTGTTGTGCAACGAGGATGCAGTTTTTATTGGGTCAAACTGGCCATTAGAAGGTTTAAGGAATATTGAGCCATGGATAGTTGTTTCCTAGAAGCTGTGGCTTTTGCAGCTGTGTCAGCCAAATAATTTCTTTTTTCTTTTAAATGTCAGTGTTTTAGTGTCTTGGAATTTTAATTATGACTAAAGACTTAGGTTTTTGGATAGCTTCTAGTAATTCCAGGACATAGTTGTGGGGTTTTGTTTTGTATTGCTTTGTTTTTTTCTTTTCTTTTGGCCGGTAGAAATGAGAAAACCTCTTTGTTTCCAGAGCATACCAAAATCATGTGCCACCCCAAAAGGTTGGTAGCTGTAAGTATAGATTATTTGCAGTCCTATTAATTGCCAGAATACATGTTCAGAGAGATCCAAAAGTTTTTCCTGTCAAGCAGAAGTGGCTTTGGGTAGGGGACCACTTTCAGTTGTTTCAGACAACAGCATTGCCAGGTTGACATTTACCTGAGTTATTTCAAAGGCAGAGTCTGTCAGTAAACCAGACAAGTTCAGCTTTTAGAATAGGGGTTTCCTGTAGGTTTGTGTAGGGGTTTAAGGGATCTGTCAGGGTTATAGAACCATGTGGTGTCTCATCAGAAGGAAGAGGAGGTAAGGTGGCAGGATTTAAAGAGTTGCAGCTAGTGACAGAGTTGCAGCTAGTGACAGAGAGTGATAATAATAGGATCTTTTAAGAAGTGAGTCTGCTGGCAGAGGATACTGGGTATGATGAGAGTTGAGTAAGGCCTCAATAGAGTGAGAGACATAAATAATTAATGGAGAGACCATTATTAACTCTTCAATTTCCTCTAATAAATTTACAGTGGCCACAATTGCTCACATACAGGTTGGAAGTCTTATTGTTACAGAGTCTAAGTTTTAGCTGTATTATTAATATCTGAGGGGTCTCTGATGGCCCCATGCCTTTGGGTAAGAACCCCAAAGGCATTTTCATTTTTTTGATGAGCAAAAGGGATCAGGGAAGGTTATAATTAGGATGTCATAATGCAGGAGACTCAAGAATTCTTGACTTTCTATATTCTCAAAAGAGGAGGAGGCTTCTTCTGGTCATTGTAAAGGTTCTGGGTGGTCAGCTTTTTAGAAAGGAATATAGAGGCTGAGCCATTGCAGAGAAATTTGGGATCCATTATCTACAGTGTCCTACTAATCCAAGAAACCACAGAGGTTTTTGTTATTATTGTTATTTTTTCTGTCGTGGGGGCAGAAAAAGCCAAGATTGCTTTTTTTATTTGAGGATTAAGAGAATGACCTTGATCTGAAATTAGATGTCATAAATATTTTACGTGTGGGAGGCAGAGGTGTAGCTTTTCTTTTGAAACTTTATAGTGGCTAATTTCTTTAATAGAGAGGCTGTCCTCTATGGAGGCCTCCAAGGTAGAGGAACAAAGTAATAAGTCATTCACGTATTGGATGAGAACAGAATGTGAAGGAAATTCCAGGTCTGCTATGTCTGCTTTTAAGACTTGGAAGAAATATATGGATCTTTTAGTATACCTGTGACGTGCTGCTCTCCAGGTATTGTTTTCCTTCCCACATGAAGGCAGAAAGATAATGGCTATCTGGATCAACCAAGATGCTAATGAAAGCACTGCAGAGGTCAGTCACGGTGAAACCTGACCATCTGGTGGTATGGCTAATAATAACGAATGTGGGTTAGGTACAGCAGGATGATGGGGTATTACAATGTTATTGATAGCTTTTATGTATTGGACAAATCTCCATTCCAGGTTATTAGGTTTTTGTACTAGTAGGATGGGGCCATTACATGGGTTAGCTACTACATGGGATAATTAGCCCCTGTTTGAAGTAATTCTCAATAATTGGTTGATTTCTTGAATGGTTTCCTGGGATAAAGGGTATTGTTTAATATTTGGAAGTCTTTTTTTTTTTTCATCTATTTGTACTTTAATTGATGGAACTGAATGAATTCAGCCAATGTCAGTGGTGCATTTGGACTGTAAGTTTTCAGGAATAGAGGTTACTAGATCCTGAAATGTTTCATTAGGAGATATTTTCTCATTGTTTGCAAGAAGTGAAAATATAGGGACTGAGAGTTCAGTGCGTTCCTCTAGGGTTCCCTCTTTAGTAGATTTTTCCAATGTTAATTGCATTTCCCCCTTTTGAGAGAAAGAAATATGAACTTTGTGGGCTTCAAGAAAATCTCAGCCAATTAAGTGAATGGGAGCTGAAGGAACTAATAGGAACTGATGAGAGTCCTGTAGTTCCCTAAGTTAAATGAATAGGGATTGGTAAACCGTGATCAGTTAATTTAAAACTCCAGCCACTTATATTTTGTTGTTACTCCGAGGAAGTGGAACAGAAAGTGTGGTGGGATAAGAAGAGTTTGGAGATTCGTTTAATCCTGGTTGCTGCCTTCTGTAGTTCATAACTTTTGCAGTCTGGATTTGAAAATCTAGGACTTTAGCAGCTTTTTGTTTGGATATTTTTTTTTTTGTCAAAACTTTGGCAGTAGATTTACAAAAATAAAAAATGCAACATACTACCAGGCGAAAAAGGACATCAGCAACAACTACAACCGTGAGGATAGACAGGGTGAAATCGAGGATACCTGATAAGACAGCTTTTACCCCACTTGGTATCTAAGACACCAGTAGGACTGTGGGTCCTTACTGTTGACTAGTACACAGTGTCTGATATGGGGATGGGTAAGAAAGAAATATGGGACCTCTGAGTACGGAGCTGTTAGTCACAATAACAAACCCAGCAGCAAGACAGATCAGCAGAAGAGGCGATAGTTTGGGAAATCCTCACTAAGGAGTTGTCTCTCTATTCTATAGACAGAATAAATAACCAAAGAAAGGTTAGCAAAATTATCAACATTTTCATTTTTCCTTCTTCTTAAACAGATACTTTAGATCACCTAAAGGTTGGCCTATCCACTGGGGTCTTATGTCCTCTTCTTCCATGGGACACCTCTTTACTCTGGTATGATGGACCCAAGGTTTTACTCCTGACAATTTCAGTGAGATGTGAGTTGTTAGAAGCACTTCACAGTGTCCCTTCCATTTCTCTGCCAGCTGTTGTTTGGGTTCTTGTTCTTTCCAGACTTTAAGCAAAACTCCGTCTCCTGGTTTAAAGGGGTATAGGGGTGTCTTCAACTTGGGCGGGGTCCTGAAAGACGCAAACTCATGTATAGCGCGGTTAGTATTTGATTTATTTATTTGACATACTGCTTTACTCTGTTTTCTTCAATTATAGTTATGTTACCATACTTACCTCAGGGTGCTAGGAAGGGTCTCCCATGAACTATTTCATAGGGGCCACCCTTATCCAGGGGTGGACAAGCGGCAACATCTTATCCCACTTCAGATGGGTTTTAGTTTTCTTAAAGTATGATTCATTTTCTCCATTTTTCCCATAGATTGAAGTCTCTAGGATGCATGCAATTTCCATTCTAGATGCAGGGCTTTACTTGTTGAGTTGTCTCCGATAAAGGAGGGTCCATTATCACTCTGTATGAAGGAAGGGAGCCCTTACCTTGGAATTAATTCCTTCAAAAGGATTCAGGTAACTTCAGATGCTCTCTCCATTTGGGTAGGGTAAGCCTCTACCCAGCCTGAAAATACAAGCAAGTGTTTGAAGTTTCCAGTCATTTTAGGCATCTGAGTGAAATCAATTTGCCAATCATGGAAAGATTGGGCCCCCACATGTTGGGTTCCCTGTGCAGCAGGTTGCTTTTCTGTTTTTGGATTGTTTCAAGCACATAAAAGGCAGCTCTGAGTTATTTGTTGGACAGTTTGTTGCAAAGGGCGTCCTCTTGTATGAGGTCCCACCAAATCCATTAAGGCATCACACCCATAATATGTGCATTCATGTAGGTGCCTCATAAGGGGCCGAACCAAGGCTCCACGTAGAAGAATATGTCCCTGAGAATTCTTTCTCCACTTAGCTGTGTCATCCCAAGTATCAAAGCCCCAGTCTTTAGCTCTCTTTTCTTCCTCAGCAATGTAGTGGGGTTTATTTATATTGATCTAAATTTAGCTGAAGTATCAAGGCCCTGAGGAACAGATCACCATTAGCTGCCTTCTTAGCAGCCTGTCAGTGGCCTGATTTCTTTTTGCAACCTAAGTGTCTCCTTTTTGGTGAGCAGGACAGTGCATGATGGCCACCTGCTTGGGCTCACCCATGGCCTGTATCGGGGCCATTATTTCAATTGCATACTAAATATCCTTATTTTCTGTTGCAAGGAGCCCCTTTTCCTTCCAAATCGTGCCATGAGCGTGCATGACCATGGAAGCACGTTCATATAAATGTTTACCTTTTTCCCTCTGGATAACTGAAGAGCCTTGGTTAAAGCAGTCAGCTCAGTTTTCTGGGCGGAAGTCCCAGTTGGCAGTGCCATTGCTTCCAGTACCCGTCATTCCATGACCACTTCATATCCAGCCCATTGTCCATAAAACTGCTCCCATCAGTGAAAAGGTCCCAGTATGGCCCTGGCATTGGCTAATCTGACAGGTCCATCCTGCTAGAATAGACAGCATCCAGAATCTCTAAACAGTCATGCTGCAGAGGCTCATTCTTTTCAGCTGGTAAACAAGGTGGCAGGATTGAGAGTCGAAACAGTCTTTAATTCAACGTTTGGATTATCCAAAAGGAAGGCCTGGTATTTTCCTAGCTTTCCTGCGGTCAGCTAATAACCTCCCTTCTGTTCTAATAAAGTCAGAACCTAGTGGGGGGCATATACTACAACTGGTTGTCTTAAGGTGACGTTTTTGGCCTCTTGTAACAAGTCACAAGTAGCTGTTACTGCCCAGAGGCAAGGAGGCCACCCTCTCACAGTATTGTCTAGTCTCTTTGACAAGTATGCCACTGGCTGTGGGATGCCTCCCAGCATCTGTAATAAGACTCCAAGGCTCATTCCTTGTTTTGCATGAATATATAATTTAAATTCTTTCTGCAAGCCAGGCAATCCCAAAGCGGGGGCAGTCATAAGAATCTGCTTTAGTTTTTCAAAGGCATTTTGGCAGTCTGTGGTCCAGATCAGAGGCTCCACATCTGTCCATTTAAGGGCTGTGTACAGGGTTTTGCTGCTAGTCCAAAGTTTGGGATCCTGATCCAACAGAACCCTGCCATTCCTAGGAACCCACTCGGTTGTCTTTTATTTTGGGGTGCCTTAAGATTCAAGATGACTTGCTTTTGGTCTGACATCAGGCTGTGGTTTCCCTTGCTAATTTGGAGTCCCAAATAAGTAACCTGCTGTTTGCAAATCTGTGCCTTTTTGGGTGATAATTTATAACCACATGAAGCCAGATGATTTAGCACAGCCACTGTATTTGCAAGACAGTGATCATAATCGGGACTGGCTATAAGTTAATCATTTGCATATTGTAACAGAGTCCCTTGGTCCAATTGTAGGTTCTGCAGGTCTTTTGCCAAGCTCTTGCTAAACTGGGTAGGGGAGTTTTTAAACTCCTGAAGCAACACAGTCCAGCAGTACTGTGAGGTCATCCTAGTCTCAGGATCCTGCCATTCAAAACGAAAAGGAGTTGGGTCTCTTTTTCCAGAGGAATACAAAAGAAAGCATCTTTTAAGTCCAGCACTGAGTATCATTCATAGTCACCTGGTACTGCTGTCAAAGAGTATATGGATTGGGCACCATAGGGTGTATGTCTTGTACCATATCATTAATGGCACGTAAGTTCTGTACAAATCTATACTCATTAGTATGGGGCTTCTTGACCGGTAAAATTGGCATATTATAAAGGGACCAACAGGGATGAATTAGTCCATGCTCTAGAAGTCTGTTCAATATAGGTTGAATTCCTTCCAATGCTTTCTTTTTAAGGGGTTATTTTTTTCTTATGAGGTGTGAGGCCCCTTCTTTTAACAGAACGGTAATTGGTGTGACTGTATGGTATGTCCTGGGGTCCCGTTGGCTCATACAACCTTACTCACATTTTGGTAGACCTTGGGAGGAATAGAATTTGTTTCTTCTCCTTTGTCAGGGAGTAGACATTGAAACTGGAGAGCATTTTTGGGCAGGACCTGCAGGGTGGAGTTGTTGCTTCTCTGGAGAAAAAGTGTTTTGGGCACTCAACTTGTATAACAAATCATGGCCTAGCAGAGGTACTGGACAGTCTGGCATGTGTAAGAAACTGTGTCTCAACTTTTGTTCTCCCAGTTGGCACTGAAGAGGTTGGAGCATGGGTCATTGTTGGGTCTGACCAGTTACCCCAACCACTGCCACCATGTCCTCACTAAGAGAAGTTAGTTTAGAGTTTAGAACAGAAAAGGTAGCTCCTATGTCATTTAAAAAGTCTACTAATCGAGTCCCCACTGTCAATTATACCTGCAGCTCCTGTGAGGATATTTGGATTGGAGCCACTAGTGAGGCATGGCTTCCCAAGCCCCCTCATTCATCATGTGAGTCTTGGACTCGAGAAAGCATTTCTTGTTACCTGGAGCCCTTTGTAGTATTGGGCAGTGTTCTTTCCAATGTCCTTTCTCTTTACAAAAAGCACACTGATTGTACTTCATCCTAGAGTGGCTTTTTCTACCCTTTCCTTTGACTGTCTCAAAGGACCCTTGGTTGTTGCAGCTACCAGAACACGCATAGGTTTTAGTTACTGTTCTTCTCTAGCATTATGTACTTTAAAGGCAATATCAACAACTTGTGAGGGATTCATGCCAATTGCCACTTCTACACACTGTAGTTTCTTCCTTACATCTGGAGCACCCTGCCCTGTAAAAGTCATATTAACCATGTGCATATTTTCAGGGGCCTCTGGATCCACATCTATATATTTCTGATAAACCTGATAGGTGCATTCCAAAATTCAGTGAAGTCTTCATTAGCTTTTTGTTGTAATTCTTGGACCTTGTTTAAACTATTCTAGGCACTTCCCTCCAGAGGCCTGCCAGAACACACTTTCAGTAATGACTTATTCTTATACTGTTTGCATCTGCATTAGGATCCCAAATTGGTTCTGCCATCAGAATGGCAGTATTGGGATCTGGGGTCTGATTAGGATCCTCACCATGGAAAAGCTGTGCCTCCTCTTTGGCTTTGTTCTCCACCAGTCTATGCTCTTCTGCAGTAAGTAATATATTTAGTAGGGTCAGTACGTCTGCCCAAGTGGGGCTGTGCATTGCAAAGATGGTCGCGAATAATTCTGTCATTCTCTGAGGGTCCTCTTTATAGGTTGGGTTTGAGTTTTTCCAGTTCAGTAAGTTAGAGGTGGAAAATGGGATGTAAGTCCAGTAATACCTTGCCAGCTATCCTTTTGGACCCAAGCCCCCTATCAGATATTGCCATAATGCAAATTGCCCTGCCCTGGCTGTGGGTGTCCTCTGGCCAAATTGAGTTCCCTGTTGAGTCTTGAAAGGAGAGACCATTCCCACTCCCGAGTCATGACCTGGTGGGTATGGGACCGAAAAATCAGTTCTCGTCGCATCTTTCCCAACTGTAGGTCTCTCCACCAGCAGTGGGGGGTATAGGAGAGCTGGTGGTACGGTACGGGAGCAGGTTCTGTAAGGCTTGGATTGAAAGGGCTCATGAGATTCAACCTGGTTAATTCTTCCTCAGTTTTATCACCTGGATTCTGACTATTCTCAAACACTAGTGGTGGAGGTTTCCTTTGTACCATTAACTTTGTCCCAGGCCTTTCAGCCTCTTTATTATTCAGTTGCATGAGAGGTTGTACATATGGGATCTCATCCCATTTACTTTGCCTTTGACAAAATAATTCCAGTTCTAAGATAATGTAAGGCTCCATTCAATGGCCACTTCCCCACATACTCCAGCATGTACATTGGCCAAGCAGTATTACAGCAATACACCATTCTCTTTTTAGACTTAGGCTTATAGCTGTAAGTTTACCATTTGGCCAAGATTCTCCCCAAGGAACTTTCAGATGGAATAGAAATGGAGCCTTCCATGTTAAAACAAAAACAACAAACACAAGTTGACAAGCAGACAATACAGGGAATTCCCAATGCAAACAATTTCCATCTCAATGCCAAGGTCTACCACACAAATGGGAACCATTCAAAAGAGAACTGAATCCTCCTAACCCAAAAGGGGATCAATCCCCTAGTTTCCCTACTTCCACTCAGCCGTAACTTCCAGACCTATGGTGCCACAAGTGCCCTACTTACAGGGCTGGAAGGTTCACAGTCTTCCCCAAGTGGGTGGAATCGAGATTCTCAGTGTGCACACTGGGGAACTTACCAAAAGGGCTGAGGCATTGCGAATCTTCCCAAATGCGTTTCCTTTTCCTCAGTGAGGTTTAGGTTTTGAAGAGTTGTATCCATTTGGGGGAGGGAGAGACAGGACTTCCCTAGAGCTAAACAGGCTTCAGCAGCCACTGGGGTGGTCCCTCACTTTCTCACCAAGACAAAACGGTGCTCCTACTGGCAAAGACCCACAGTTTGACCGGGGCTGCTCCCCGCCTCTTCCTGCCACAGCAGCATCGTAGGGTGCCCTTCTACTGGGGCACTGATGGTCTCGTCCAGTGATGCCAAATTGTGTTACTGAAAGGTCAGTACTTGTCTCCATGGCTGAATCGGTGAGAACAATGAACAAGGACAAGTGGTTTGAGGAAAAGGAAAGGGAGATTTATTAATTTGCTGGCAAATGGGAAGGGTGGCAGACTAGCATTTTGAGAAATCATGGCCCTGCCTTTAAGCAGAAATACAGGGCTTTTTAAAGGGGGAGGAGGCTCAGAGGTTAGGCTCAGGTCCACGTGACCAGTGTCACCTGTCGTCACTTTGGGCTGTTGTTGTTTAACTATAGTTGGTGATTTTGGTTGACCTTATTTGCAGTGAAAATGGCCTTGTGACCTCTGGACAATTCTGTTGAGTCATCTCCTGTGATTTAAGATACTAGAAAATAAATCACAAAGAACATTTTTCTACCCCTTTGATTACTGGCCTCGGGGAGGAATGCAGGTTTTAATTCCCAAAAAGGGTTTTAAAGAGACAACTTGTAATACATTTTGCCCTTTTCCAGACTTTTACCTCTGTTACACAAAGAGTTCTTAGATATGACCTCAAAAACATAACCCACAAAAGATATAACTAATAAATTTGACTTCATCAAAATAAAAAACGTTTGCTCTGCAAAAGACCCTGTTAAGAGGATGAAAAGACAGGATACAGATTCAGAGAAAATATTTGAACACCATATATCCAACAAAGGATTTGTGTCTGTAATATATAAAAACCTCTCAAAACTCAACTATAAAATCATGAATAGTCCAATAGAAAATAGACAAAAGATGTGAACAGACATTTTGCTGAAAAGGGATATACACATATCCCTTTAATAATAAGCACCTGTGAAGGTGGTTAACATCATTAGCCATTAGGTAAATGCAAATTAAAACCACAAATGATAATGCTACACACCTGTTAGAATGACTGAAAAATAGTGGTTATACCAAATAACTGGTGAGGATGTGGAAAAATTGTATCTTCACTACTTTGCTGGTGGGAATATAAACTGCTCTAGATGTTCTGGGAAATAATTTGGCAATTTCTTATAAAATTAAACATGCATTTAACCTTATGATTCAGAAATTGCACCCTTAGGCGTTTATTCCAGATAAGCTATGGGAAGGCTATGTTCTCACAAAATCCGTGTTTTCATAGCAGCTTTATTTGTAATAGCCACAAACTGGAAGACAACCTAAATGGCTTTAGGGAGTGAATGCTTAAACAAACTCTGGTCAATATGTACAGTGGAATATTACTCAAGCAATAACAAAAGAGTTATTGATAAATGTAACAACTTGAATGGATCTTAAGGTCATTATGTTTAATGAAAAAAGCCAATTTCAAAAGAGTACATGGTAATTCCATTTACATTGTATCCTCTTAATGACCAAACTATAGCGATAGAAAACAGATTAGTGGTTTCCAAGGACAGGGACATGGTGCAGGAGGTGACCATAACACAGTCGCCTGAGAGAATTCCTTTGTGAAGATGGAACCACCTCACTGTGGTGATGGGTGCGAGAATCTATCTATACATGGGATCAAATTGCACAGAAGTACACCCACACAGACACACACACACAGACACACGAAGACAACTGAAGGCATGCAGAACACTGAATGATGGCTGCAGTCTAACGATGTTGTTCCCATGTCAGTATCCTGGTTTTGATATTATACTGGGGCACATAACATGTCACCATTAGGGGAAGCTGAGTGAAGAATTTAAGGGACACTGTGCACTACTTTTGCAACTTTATGAGTCAATAATCAATTCAAAATTTTACAAAGTTAAAAATTATAAAGTATAACTATTCGTTTACTAGGCTATGGTAACAAATTGCCACAAACTGGGAGGCTTAAAACAACAAAATTTATTCTCTCAGTTCAGAAGTCCAGAAATCTGAAGTCAGGGTGTCTGTCGGGTTGGTTCCTTCTGTAAACTTTGAGGAGGAATTTGTTCCATGACTGTATCCCAGCTTCCGGAGGGCCTGGCAATCCTTGGCATGTCTTGACTGGCAGGTTCATCACCCCAGCCTCTGCCTTTGTCTTCACATGCCTTTCCCCCGTGTCATGCATGTCAAACCTCCCTCTCCTTTCTCTTATAAGGACACTAGTTATTGGATTTAGGACCCAACTTAAATCCAAGATGCTCTCATTCAGAGATTCTTAAGAATCTGAAAAGACATTATTTCCAAATAAATTCATACTTACAGGTTTAGGGCGTTAGGACTTGGATGTACATCACTGAGGGCATACTATTCAACCCACTACAGTAACCAAGAAAAAAAGAAAAAGAAAATCAACCATAATTCTGTTGTTCAAAGATAAACACTGTTTTAATATGGCAATATATTTGTATGTATATATTTATGGTAAATACATACGTGTGTATAAATGAGATGTTATATCTAATGTTTTGTATCTTTCTTTTCTTATTTTTGTATCACAAATAGTTTTCCAGGAAAATACAAAAGTCCACTGAGTAATATGTAATAATATTTATACAGATAATTATAAATTATACTGTGCAAATATGTTTATACTTTGGCTCACTTGTATGATTTTTTTCCTCTGAATTTTCTTTTCTGGAAATAATGTAATATTTGCAGTGCTAAGAGAGATTTCTGTCTGTCCTAACTTTGGAGAAGTTTAGGTAAATGAGCTTGCTGATTGTTTAAAAAAGGAAATTTCACTTCATTTTAGGAATATCTTTTTTAAATAGCTGCTTTATTGAAATATAATCCATATACCATACAAATTACCCATTTAAAGTGTACAATTAAATGGTTTTTAGAATATTCATGGTTATGCAACCATTATCCCAGTCAACGATAGAGTATTTTCATCACTTCAAGCTAAGAATGTTTTTATCACTTCCAAAAGTAACTGATACTCTTTGGTTGTCACATCCTTATTCCTTCAAATATCGATACTTATTCTCTCAAATACTGTATTCTCTAAGGAAATGTTGTGTACTTTCTGTCTCTAGAGAGTTGCCTCTCCTGGACATTTTGTGTAAATGAAATCACATATATGTGGTCTTTTGTGACTGACTCCTTTGCCTTAGCATAATGTTTTTGAAGTTCATCATTTGTACTAATAGCATGTGCCTGTATTTCTTTTTAATGGCCTAATAATATACCGTTGTATACATGTATCATGTTTAACCTTTCATCAGTTGATGGACATTTGGATTATTTCCAAGTTTTGGGTTTTTATGAATGATGCTGTTGTACTTGTCTGATGGTTACATAAGGCTATTGGGACTACAATTTCCAGCCTGGGTCCTTTTGAGAGATAACTGGCTTGGATGGGGGCAATTGAATGTATGGTAGGTTTAGGTAGCCAGACATCAACTGAAAATTACCAGATGGGAAAGAGGTCATTCAAAGGATTTGTGTTTGCAGAAAGAGAGGTAGGATATCATCAAAGTGCTACTAAAATTTTGCCAAATTTGTTATTTTGTCTAATGTTTTTGTGGTGACAATTTCCCAGTGCCAATCAATTTTGTGCTTTGTATTACTTAGAGTAAGAAAACATGCATGCCGTCCCTCTTGTGCTTCAGACTTGAAGTTTTTCTCTTTTATTGTTTGGCAGCTAGCATCATTTGTATAAATATTATCATTCTAAATTGGCATTCCTAGATTTAAATAAAAATAATTATGTCTACACAAATGAAGATAATTAAGGGAGTTAAATTATTTAGTAAATTGCCTTTGATGAAGTATTATGTATTGGCACCAGCTACTCTAGGTGATTAGAATAATGTTGTGATGATAGTGCAGCATGACTCTGAATATTTTATTATTGATCTATTAATAGTTTATTATTGCCTTAAAGCTCAGCTTGTTTTGTTAAATGAGATATATGGCAAAGCTGCTGCTTCCATCCACACTTGGAGGAGCAGGTCAGAAGGAATGGAAATATTTGGGGACCTGGAGTGCGGGACCATCTGTGTCAGGGCACAAAGGACCCAGCCAGCATGGACTCTCACTCCAAGGGGTAGGGCCACTGAGCTCAGTTTGGAGAGCTCCAGTCACAACCAGGTATGCCAAGCACATGCCTGCCCACAAGTAACCAACACATCCATCCTGACATGTCCATACCCAAAGGGGCCTGGTAGAGCCCCACTCGCTGCCTGAGATTTCACACCCACGTCTGAAAGTCCCAGCCCCCTCCAAGGTTCCTTTCCACCACTGGGACTAGTGAGTGGGGGCCCTCCATGTCTCTAGAAGTTGGGCTGAATTAAAAGACACAAAGGAAGAAGAAAAAGTAACTTCATTTCAGAAACCCTTCCTTTATGTGCCATTTCTGTGGGTGCAGATTTTTAAAGTAAACTTTAAGCATACTAGGGTCTTCTTTTGTTTGCATTTTTTGCATGCATTTCATATACTATGTAATTTTACTTATATACTAGTAAATAAAATATACTAGTTTATGATTAGAAGTAATAGCTAATTTAAGCAAATCTGGTGAAAAAATAGAAGTGTGTAAAAAAGTGGTTTTATTTTTCACATTACAAAAATATTAAAGACAGGTGTTACTTAACAAGACATGGACCTTTTTAAATCTCTTTAAAAGTCTATTATTGTGAATCTCTTTTTGGTCCATTTTTAATTTTGTCTTTGTGGTGGTAAATGCTCATATTGTAGGATACTGGGCTCCACATATTAATATGTACATTTTCTGAGCAAAATAAATATAGCTAATAAACGGTATGATTGTTGCTTATTAGACAAAAGTGCACTTTTTCCTGTAGTAAAGACTTAATTTTTATTAATATTATGAAACATGTTTTGGCTACGTCTTCGTTATTTATGAGTTTAGCAATGTACGGTGCAATATAGGAAACAGAATTGAGACCCCAGTAATAAGCCAAGCTTGCTGTTACCTGTCAAGTTCTCTTTGGAAGTGAACATAAAATTAAAGCTTAACAGAAATTATCCTACAAATTAAGGAAAAAATACGTTTAAGTTTTAAAAGTCGTTTGCCTTCAACTTTTTAGTAATGTACCTGCTACCTAAAATAAATATCAAACTGCAACACACACACACACACAGACACGAGCATGCACGTGGGAACTGGCTCTTGTGATCATTCAGACCTAGAAGTCTCACGATTCTGCCATCTGCAAACTGGAGAACCCGGAAAGCCAGTGGTGAATTCAGTCCGAGTCCAAAGGCTGGAGAACCAGCAATGTCTTTGTCCTAAGGCAGGAGAAGGTGGATGCTCCAGCTCAAAGAGAAAGAGTGAATTCACCCTTTCTCTCCCTTTTTGTTCTATTCCAGCCCTTCAGGGATTGGATGATGCCTTCCCACATGGGAGAGAGTGATTGTCTTTGCTCTGTCTACTAAATGCAAACGCTAAACTCTTGAGGAAAACCTCACAGACACACCCATAAGTAATGTTTTAGCAGCTATGTGAGCATCCCTTAACCCAGTCAAATTGCCACATAAAATTAACCATCACAACATGTATGCAATAATATGTGAAAATGTGTAATCGTAAGTCCACAGTTTGGTGAATTTTTACATATATACCCTCAGTCAATATTTATCCCTACTGTAACTATATTTCTGACTTCTGTCACTATTGATTACTTTTGCTTTTTCTTGAACTCCATACAAATGGAAACACAATATTAATTGACTATTAAAGCATCCTTTAATAAGCTTCAGCTTTGCAATTATCGAATCAGACTTAATTGCTAATATCGTCAAATGCCTCCCTAAATAAAGTGCACATAAATGTGTATATGCAAAAGTAATCATGGAGGATTTATATAAATATAATTGCCAATAAGTTTTCCATTTTGTTACTCATTTCAGGAGGTTGGAAGGTTTTTATTGTTCTAATTGCTAGTATAGTAAGCATTGTCTTATTTTTTCTTTTTTCTGTATTACGTTTGATAAGAATTTTGAAATTACAAATTTTCAGTGTTTTTATGGAAATATACTTCTATCTGTTTTACTATTTGATTTTTTAATTTGATAAATGTCAACTTCACCAATCAAAGTCTTTGATGCCAGAAATTTGAACATATTTCTAACCAGTTATAGGTTATTATTCTCCTTATGGAATAATTAGGAAGGAATTTATTTGAATTACATGAGATTGACCATCTTTTTTAAAAAGAAGTTTCTAATGCAAGTGTTTTTTCTTTTAGAATGAAACTTTCTACCATGTTTTTTGGTATAGATTAAATAGTGGACAATATTGAAAGGCTTTGGTATCCATTGTATTTTTGATTGTAAAATGACAGTCTCACAGGTTAAAATCATCTGAGGGAAAAGTGACTTTACAAAGTACATATTAAACCCAACATTCAAACTAATGTACATACTGATATAAATAAATGATTGAAGAAATAAAGGGGGGAGAAGAGACAAATTTCTTGTGTAGCAGAAATCTGAGTAATTAGTAATTTCAGATACTCCACCCTCGAAGAGATGGAGCATAACTCCCCACTCCTTAAAAGTGTGAGCAGCACGTTGTAACTTCCAAGGAAGGTAGAGTAGAAAAGCTGGAAGAGTAATTTGACAGGGGAAAAACCTGATAACTACTGCCTCAGCCAGATGATGAAGGTTAACATCAACAGTGATAAGTCATGTTGATAATATCTACACTTGATGTGATGTGAGGAGAATGGCATATTCTTCTGTGGTCTTGTTCCTAAAAATCTATAACCCAAGTCGTAATCATGAGAAAAACTCCAGGCAAATCTCCATCTTGGGACATTCTACACAAGTACTTCAACAATATGCTTTAAAACTGTGAAGATCATAAAAAAAAAAAAAAAGGAATTTCTGAGAAATTGTCAGTCAAGAGAAGCCTAAGGTAACATAATGACTATGTTAATGTGGTATCCTGGAACAGAAAAAGGACTCTAGGCAAAAACTAAGGAAATCTGAATAAAATGTTGATGTTAGCTAGTAATAAGGTCTTGATATTGGTTCATTAATCAAGACAGAGTTACCATAGGAATGTTAAGATAGCAAGGTTAGGAGAAACTAGGTGCAGGGTATATGGATACTTGTTACTATCTTCACATTTTTATGTAAATTTAAAACTTTTCTAAAATGAAACCGTTTTGTACAAGTACATATAATTGCATGTAATTGAGGAAAAAAATTCCAAATGCCAAATATAATTGAGCTATGAGTGGAGTCCATTGTGCATTTTCCTTCTCCCGCCTTCAGACTCCCTGAGAACAATGCCAGAGAATAGCTATTACAGAAACCTGTCTGCAAAGAGGAAATGTTCTTATAAGAGCATTATGAATCAGAAGTCTATTTACACTCTAATTATATACCAAAACTTCAAAGATAAACCTTTGTCCATGCTCAGGATTTTTTAAAAGTACATTATAAATCTTTTTTTAAAAAAAACTGTCCCCCTAAGCTACCTTCCAAGAATTCTTAATTACAACATGGTGAAAAACCAGGAAGTCAACTCCCATTACTCATCTGACTACTCTTAAAATTATAGTTTTACATTCCATTGTATCGCATGTTTTACAAGTGATTATAAAAATACAGTAAATCAAAGAGTGAAAGTGATTATTCCTACTTTATATTACATAAAAGAGTAAGCCAAGCCAGCTTTGACTATGAGCCATAAACATTCTAGAATTTTAAGCAATGTAATAGAAATTAAATTTACTATCTTTAACAATGGGTATAATGTTAATGGAAAGAAGAGCAAAGAAAGCTTCAATTTGTCATTTTTTTGGTCACTGACACTTTTACATAATAGGTTTGTAAGCAGAGGCTTAGATGTATGCTTGAGGTAGTATATCTGCAATACATTAAATGTGGTGTAATACATAGCAATTATGTTCCTTTATTCTATTTCAGATGTAGAATGTAGACCTTGAATACCCCTTGGATAATAAAGAATGACCATTCTAATGTAATTAAAACAAAGCTGAACTCTTCAAACTCTAGATAGATTTACTTTGATGTCTGGGAAAATAGTAGTTCCTTGGGAATGAAGAAGAGATTGGATGCAGATACTCTAAAGTGTTGACATAGGAGAGAACTAGATATATATTTTTTCCTCTATGTTGAACCGCTTGATAGCTTAGAAAATCTTGGATCAGAATTATATTTTAGATAGAACATGAAGTTTTGAAGTCACAGGCTTCAAAATGAATGTAATATGAATCTAGTATTTAAATCTGTGTGTTATTTGAGTAAATTTTATTAATCTCTTTAAGTCACAATTTCAGTTTGCACATTGCATATGGTGGGTAACAATCTCATTTTTGAGAAAAAATATTCATAAATGATTATTTGAAATGCCTTAGCAAGGTGTCTGGGTGCATAGAATTCAAGAGTGATCCTCTAGTCACTCATAGGCTTTTATTAAATATTCAGTGAAGTCATAAATATAAAACATGTAAAACCATGTCTTTCATAGTTGGCACTCAAAATGTGGTGTCATTGCTCAGCAGGTGCTCTCAGATTATCATGCTTTTATTCACTAAGACCTTATGATTAATTCATCCAGTAAAGCTTGAAGGCGACATTTGAGATTGGTGTTTATTTCTGATTCTAAGACTATGCCAAGATTTTTGCCAGCTCCAATGTCTTGATCCTTTTTATATTTTACTTAAGTGCAAAGGAGGCCCAGTGTACTGCCAAGATATGGGAATTTAAGCATGTATGATTTTCCTTGTCTGGTATTCCTTTTGCTGTAAAGATGATTTTCTTTTTAAGAGTTGGTCTCTGGGTAATTTTGTTTTTAACTCATGTTTTTATTCAGCAGATATTTACTGGCCAAATATTATATGCCAGCTTTTCAGCAGTAAACAACACATACATTCTCTGTTCTCACTGAGTTTACATTCCAGTGGAGGTAGGCAACCAGTAAGCATTTAAGTGTAGACATGTCAGTTGGTGATGAATGCCAGGAATAAAAATAAATCAAGAATAAAGGGTTAGAGAATCATGACAGGTACTATATTACCAGCCAGGAAAGACTTCACTAAGGAGGTATATTTGAGTTTCAGATGAGAGTAGTTAGTTGGAGTTAGTTTAAAACACATGCACACATACACACACAGGTGAAGTTTTCTTCAAATTTGTTCATATCCACTAAGATTTATGGTACACAGAAATCTTAAGAGATCATTAATTCTTACTTACATCTTATAAATGAGGGAACTAGTGTTTTGAGCATTGGTAGCTATTTTTACTAAGTAAATGATGGGTTTTATAGGCAAGGGAAGCAAGTGCAGGACACTTCCATATATTATTTTATTTAATGCTCACAATGGTTTAAGAAGGTATAATTAGCCCTGTTTTAGAGGTGTTAGAAGGTCAGTAAAATGAAGCAATTTGCCTGAAGTCACTATTCATTACTGATGGAAAAATGATCCCAATCATGATCTTTTTTCTTTAGAACAGCTTTTATCCATGACTTTGCATGATAAATTAGAGCACCAAAGGGATGAAAATCCAAGTCAGTTGATAAGGAACTCAGTTTTCTGTCCAACTGAAGACTCAATGATCCTCTCCTAGTCTCCCCATCCCATTTTAATCCCAGTTTAACCCAATTTACCTGTAAATTGTAAGCTGTAATCTCATTGCAATAGTATGACAAGTCCCCTTTCATTTACAAAATCAATTATTACATTTTTTGTAGTTGTTTTAAATTAGATTACTAACGTGGCATTATTGAGTCAGCGTTCTTAAAGGCAGGTATCACTTTGAACATTAAATCACACTAGTGAGGTTAAAATAGACTTCTAAAACCATTCTCTCATGATCTTTGTGTCTACAGTCTTGCTTCCTTTCCTCTTCCTAACCTATGTAATTGTTTCTCTACCTATACTTTGGTATATTGTAAAATTAATCTTGAAGTTATGTCAAGAAATGCTACTGAATTGTTTGTTTTACAAAAATGCATTGTGTAGTCTGGCTGGTATTTGGTAAGGCAGGCTGTTTGCATACTTAGATTTATTTCTGTTTCTGATCATTGGCAAGTGTATTGTCTTGAATTGCCATGTTCATTTCATTAATGTCATCAGTCAAACTTCATTCTTTAATTATTGGGTCATTTTTATTCTTAATATCTGTTTCTTAATAATATGTTATTTTTTAGTTTAAAATTTTAAATGTATTTTTCTACTTTTTATAGGGGAAAAGATGTGCTGTGTTATATGCTAGAATGTATTATTTGTAACAAATCTAGATGTGAAAGTACTTAATTTTTATCATCTGGAACATTATAAATCCTTGTGGCTAGCTCTTTCTTTAATCACCTTTGGATCATTTGGTGTAGTATTCTAATTGTTTTCATTAAGTGCATGTTTCCCCATTAAGACTTAAATATATACATACACATATATAATATAGCTCATTAATGCATCATTTTATTATAAAAAGGTAATGCCTAATTTGTTCTATAAATGAATTTATTTCATAATTGCATATCCTGAATTGGTATGCAGGTTTAATATTTCACCTCTCTACAGAATTAAGTTTTCTTTAAGTAACTGCCCTTTGCACACTGTATCTATCTATCTATCTATCTATCTATCTATCTATCTATATGATACAGTGTATACACACACACACAAATACTCTTTTTTGTCTTTGTTGTTTTTGTTGTGGTTGTCTTTCTTCATTATTAATGTCATGAAGATAGGAAGCATTTGAAACTATGTTATTTTAACAACTGATACATAATGGTTGCTCTCTAAATTGTTTTCAGGAACCAGATATTTTATTCGTCCAACAAACAATTATCAAGTGACTATTTTTTGCTCTGCATAAAATCGAGGATTTTACAGGGTCTCAAAAAAGGAAAAAATATTGAGTGCTAATGTGCTAATGCTAGGAACTATATTGCAGTCAGAGAGATCAAATAAACCAAGGCTAGACATCTGTAGCTCATGAATATTCAGGTCCCATAAGTGCTTGTTTTGGCTGGGCTACAGAATGCAATGGGTTGTTAACCACCAGTCCATCAATACAAAATTGTGTGAATAAACTATGGTAAATTTATACAGTATGCTATACAGCAATTAAAATATTTTAACTACTTTTTACATCGATAAACCTCCAAAACATAATATTAAATTTAAAAACAGTAAATTGTATGTAATCCTTATAGTTCGATAGAATTTATATAAAGTATGGAAACATGAAGAGCAATTGGATATATTGTTTGTGAATAGACACATATTAGGGTTAATATAAAAACATACAAGAAATGATTAAAAGCAAATTCAAGGTAAAAGTTACCTTTGAGGAGGCAAGGAGGGTTATATAGAGGACTGTGAAAGGGAACACAGGGTCTTCAACTGTGCCTTCAATGATTAGTTTCTTATAAAAATTCTGAGGCAAATTTGACAGAATATTAAGATTTGTTAAAGCTGGGTAGTTGATACTAAGTATTTATTGTAATCTTTTCTGAACTTATCTTCTTGTTTGAAATATTTTATGACAAAAATCACAAATATATTCTATAACAAGACATCCAGTAGAAGTTAAAAAATAAGTTCAAGAAGTAGTCAGGGGCCAGGTGTGGTGGCTCACGCCTGTAATCCTAGCACTCTGGGAGGTCCAGGTTGTGGGGATCGTTTGAGCTCAGGAGTTCGAGACCAGCCTGAGCAAGAGTGAGACCCCGTCTCTACTAAAAATAGAAAGATATTATATGGACAACTAAAAATATATAGAAAAAATTAGCCGAGCATGGTGGTGCATGCCTGTAGTCCAGCTCCTCGGGAGGCTGAGGCAGAAGGATTGCTTGAGCCCAGGAGTTTGAGGTTGCTGTGAGCTAGGCTGATGCCATGGCACTCTAGCCTGGGCAACAGAGCCAGACTCTGTATCAAAAAAAAAAAAAATAGTCATCAAGAGTCAGATTATAAAGTGTGCTATGCTATATAGCATGCTAAGTTTGAGGATTTCTCATATGAACATATCCACTATTATGGTCTTTGTTATTCATCTTTATGTTGAGGACTCCAAAATCATTCAGTTCAACCCAACCCATCCTGCTTCTCTCTTTTTTTTTTTTTTTACAGTAGAAACAGCCTTTATTTGTTGCAGCTTGAAGTGTAAGAGGAGGGGCTAGGACAGCTTCCGCTCCTGGGGTCCATAGTCTCTGCTTCCGCTGGTGGTCATCCTGCTCATCTTAATGTTAGATTTCTAGGTCCTACTTCCCTTATCCTGGTATCCCTGTGAATGCAGCATGTACAAAACTAGACATCTTTTACTTTAACCTAGATGCCTGGCCATCACTCTGGTCTCTCTCACCACCAATACATTAATATAATGAAACAGGTAGGAGTTGTTCTCCTATTTCGTTTCCATGGATTTATGTAATGTGCTTTCTATCCTTGCCATTACCTGAGTCAGGACCCTCAGTCCTGCTTTCCTGGTTTGCCTCAGTGTCCTTGCTGGCAAATCTCTGGGCTTACCCTCTTCATATAAACCCTTCACATGGTTTCTAGAGAGATCTGTCAAAAGCAGATCTGATCTTTTCTCATGCTTGATGCTTGTCAAGAAGCTTTTCGTGACTCCCTGCTATCTCTAGGAGCATTTTGTAGAATTTGTGAAGGTCCAGATATCAAAACCACCTTGTAGTCCTTGTTAAAAATGTGGATTCCTTGGTAGGGACTCTGAACTGATGAATTAGAATCTCTAAGTGGTCAGTCCCGGATCAATATTTTTAAGAAAACCCCAAATGATTTGTGTGCATAATATGATTTGAGACTGTAGCTGGGTAGGGAAAGCCTATTCACTCCTCAGTCTCATCTTTTGCATTCTTTGCTGTCTACACTCACCTCCCTGCTGTTCTTCTTTAACTGATCCATTCTTGCTCATGTTTTAACACGACATACAGCAGCACCTCATCTCAAAGACTCCCTCTTACTTCTTCAACTCCCCTTGTTTATCTTTGTTACTCTATTTGTCCTAGTCTCGCTGTCCATCCTTCCTTTTTTAAATTATGATGGTCTGGGGGCTAGGAGATTCTTGTTTACATAACATGTAGCCAGGTAACTCACATAAGTTGGGCCTTTTGTTATATAAAGCTCCTACCAACATTAATTACCTATGATCTTCATCACAATGAAGGGTTAAAGAGAGTCTCTTCAGAATTTAACTTTATATGTGTTTTATTCATTAGATGATCTCTTCTGTTTAGTGACTGACTTGCTCCTAGGTATCTCTAAAAAATGGAAATAACTTCAATTATCAATATAGTGTATCTATAAAAATGCTATCTATTAATGCAAATAATCATTGTGAGCTTTCTGGAAATCTGTGTAGGTGATTAAGTTTAATCAATGCATATTTTCTCACATTTCAGCTCATTTTTGGTGTTGGCTAGCCTCTCTTTTGATAGGTAAGCTGGCCTCATTCAGTCATTTTAATATAAGCCAAGAATCACATAATTTTAAGGCCAGAAAGTGTGTTTATGTGCAGGGGGAGAGAAGACAGAACGGAAATTTAAGGAAGGCTAACCTAAAGTGTGTTGAGTTTGAAAGAATCTCTCTCTCTCTCCCCCCCATATATATGTGTGTGTGTGTGTGTGTGTGTATTTCCTTGGGGGAATTATTAAAGAAAACATAGCTTTAAAATGATTTAAAAGCGAGACTTGTTTAACACTTTATTTTTGAGTCAAATGCCTTTCTGTTTACCTCAATAAAACCTAAAAAATTAATATCACTGCACCTCAATCCCCAAATAAATTTTTTCTCCTACTCCCTATTTTATATAGAGGTCTGTACATTTTAAGATTTCTTTATTAACACAACGGGGTATTGACTGGGCTTCTTTTACTCTTCTCTTAAAGTGAGCGAAATCATTTCTGCCCCAAATGATGCCATCATTTTAGCAGATAATGGAAAGACAGACACATTGTTAGTTTCTTCTTGGGTCAATTTCAAATCTTGATAGAATACTTTCTTCTGAAAAAAAAAAAAAAAACTACTTCCAGATGTGCTGCTTGGTGATATTTAGCTTGTGGTTTTCTCATGAAGTGTCTTTCAGTGGCCGTCTGTTTTCATGAGTTTCACCTGCCTGAATGGCTGAAAAACTTTCTCCCTTCTATCTGCTCTAGTTACTGTAATTACTTGATGTTCAGGTAGCACAGTGGTATCTGTACAGTTTATTTCTGTATTTTCACTTCTTAAAGCACATTTAATGCATTACACATGACTTTTTCCAAATATATAAATGAAATTTTGAGTGTTCATATTAAATATTGTATCATTCTATTAATTAAAATTTGACAGATTCAAATTGTGATAAAAGTTCGGTCTGATTGTGTTGAAGCTAATAGCTATGATATAGGGTTGGAGGAATCTTTGATCTTTGAAGTCTGACCTATAGAGCTGTGTGTGGCCAGGAGCATGTATGGCTCCTTGATCCCTAGGTTTTTTCAACTATAAAATGAAGATATCACAGACCTCTAAGGGTTATTTTGGAGAATAAATGAGAATGTTTTTAGGACAGCATTTTGTGCCCTTCTAGTGATAGATTAGATTCATAAACATTGGTAGAGATTTGTTGATCCTCAAAAACTTCCTGAAGACAATAGTGATTTTTATATCTAACCTCTAGACACTATAGATTATGTTATTTTGAATTATCACAATAAAGATTCAATTATCCCCTATATATTTCTGAATTATGTGTTTGGTAAAGAGGTCCATTGTGTTTGGTGTTTTAAATTGCTTTAATTAATATTTAATTAACCAGAATTCCTTAATCCTGATATTGTTTTCATTATTATTCATTTTCTTTGTAGTCTGTAGTTAAAATGCTGTAACAATTTCTAATTACTTAATTTTGTGGAGATTTGACTGAATTACCTTTTTTGATTCACTGAAGTGAAGTGGATTAATTATTATTGTAACAACATTAATGTTTAATACATTAGTCATGTTTGCTTTTCTCGCTCTCAGCTCTTTTGTTCCTTCATTAACTTTTCCATTTCAATATTTCATTCTTTCCTACTCACTTACTCTCTTTTGCTTTTCTGTGTGACCTGTTTCAGTCTCATGTTGTTGTTTAAAGCCACTTATGCATTTTACGTATATATAATACTATATACACACAGACATACACACATATATGTCCATTTTTTAAATCTCTGTGAGGAATAAGAGTATAATTTATTCCTTTCCAAAGCTCCAGATGACACCTATGTTTTTTCTTGTTGATTTGCTCTCCCAAGTCACATACAAAAGCATTTAAACTTTTGTGTATTTGTGTGTTAACTCTATTTAGAAATAAAAGATTTTGAGAACTAAGTAAACAGTCCATGCTGGTTTGGTTGGTCATCTCTCCTTATTAATAGTAGAGCCCCCATTTACCATCAAAAGGATCTCTGGACAATAACTTAGACGGTCACCCAGTGAAGTGTCCCCTACATGATGCATATAGTAGTAGGTTCTGTGAGAGGTCCAGGAAAAATGAAATGGTATCTGAATTCAGAGAACTTCTGCTTTACTCACAGACATGACAGTAACAAATATAAAATAGACATGTCATAATTGGATATATTTGTATGCTGTATGCTAGTTTGCATGCAGAATTATTAAAATGCATTTCTAAGTTGCTGTGAAAATCCTGCAGGAAGTAATACATAGAGAAGATGCTTTGAAGATTATGGGAATGGATTCAAATCTATAAAAATGAAAAGAATCTAAATATGTATTAAAGGGACTAAGATGAGTAAAGAACCTATTGTTTGGATTCTGTTCATTTTCCTATTAACTTTTCAGAAAAAAAGCTGTCCTCTCACTTACTAACCACAGAGTTTTCTTTAACTTCCTATATAGTAGAATCCCAATTATTCTTCAACCTCATGCTATCAATTTTATCTTCTATTTAACAAATTTCCTGTTGTACAATCTGCCTGTGAACTAGAAAATTAATTCATTTTGCATACATGATTTTAGAGATCAAAATATTGCTATATATTTTGTTCAGATTAAGTGATAAATTGCTGAGTTTAGAAAAAGTTATTATAAACACCTATTCCATCCATTATAGTAGTGATGGGATCAGCCCTGCTGTAGTGGATTATTCATAAGGAACAGTACTGTGATATAATGCTGAAATGGTGTATGACCTGCTTATGGAGAGGCTTAAGTGCTAGCCTTTAGTGTGAAAGTGGGGGAGAACTAGATAATTAAGTTGTCTAGTTAGGAAGTTAGATTGATAATATAGATTATAAAATCCTACATTATGTGTTAGACTATGATTAAGCTATTTATTTCTCAAGAGATTTTTTAAAAGTCCAATAAAAAAGTTAAGATTATTAAAACAAAATTTAGCTGAGCAATATCATAAGGGGAGGGAGTTAATATACCAAAATTGGTACCAATATACTTATGGTGGTGAAGTAATAAATTTAGGCATGGATTTCTTTTTAGTCATGGAATTATTAATATGAATATATGATAAATTAGTTCAACAATTGTTTTTGAGCACCTGCTACATATCAGGCGCTTTGGAAGATACCAGGAATAAAAGATGAATGATACATGGTTGTGAATTACAGGGAATATGCTATCTAAGGAGAAGTCTCAAACTCTGGTTGTGTGAGAGAAAAAAATTACATAACCTCTGGCATGTTTTTTGTGGATGACTTCAAAATGTAATGTGTATATATATTACTTACATTTTCTATCTAAGACGTCAAAACATTTTGAGTTTCTTAATTACATTTGTTTTGATTTCCCCTTGAATTTCTCAGTTAGCTCCTTGTTGGTCAACCAAGCATAGAAACTGACAGACCGGTGAGAGCAGTAATTTTCCCCACTATTGCTTCAGCAAGAGTTTTTTTAATGGTGGTGAATGATTTCAAAAGTAGATCTAACAGAGGTCTTTTTATTTGTTATATCTGTAGGGTCCCTCTTAACCATTAATCACAGGACTGACATTGAAAACATGTATTATTCCTGCTTTATGTAATGAACAGAATAGCTCTTCTCACATTAAGAAAACTAGATTCTCTTAATATAGTAACCTTCCCCCCCCACACACGCACACACTAAAATTCTTTTGGTGACTCACAAAATATTTAAAAAGAATTATGGCAAATACTGTTATTCTGTTTCTAAATAGAAGAGTATTATAATGCAAAATACGAAGAGTAGATCACCGAGAAAGGGTGCTATAAGGTTTCATATATGACTTGTCTGATGTTACCTGATAAATCTGTGTGGTAGGGTTGAGTAGTGAGGACCTGGTCAAGCATATTCCAACTATCTATATAGTTTCTCTCCAAGGCAGTTAGTGGGAAGGTGAAGTCCTCTAAAATGCCAGAAAGTACCTAGATGTGAGAACCCAGAGCCTTGCCTTGAAGATCTGACACAGTAAGTAAATAGCTGGAGTGATTGATAGCTATTGAGTAGTTCAACTGTAGAGAATGATACTGTGGTCCAACATGCGTATGCAGTTCATCTGTAGGGAGATTATAAATTCAGACAAAAGTCCTTTGGCCGAATACCTCATTTGTGGAATTCCTGCAATAAAAAGCATCTTTAAGTTTCTGTTTATTTTTAAATTTGTCAAATGTTTACAGTTTTCTCTAACTTCCTCCATCATACTAGTCCCTTGGGATATGTGTGTGTGTGTGTGTGTGTGTGTGTGTATGTGTGTATATATATATATATATATATTTTTTTTTATTTCCATTTCACCATTCATCAAAGATTGTGACAGCATTCTGTTATAAATGATGTCATATTTTTATCTGAGAGTTGTAGTAAGAGAGATGGTGGTGTCCTCAGAGAAAATTTTTTAAAAATTACAACACCACAAATAAAAAATAAACCTTGTCTGAGAACTGTTTCTGGGGAAGAGATCATTAATTCTGTCTTAGACATGTTGAGTTTTAGTTGTTAACAAGACTTCAAAGCTGAGTTGAAAAACATATATCACTTTTGTTAATTATGCCTCTACTAGTATATAACCTAGTTAAGGAAAGTGACTCTCATTATTATAACAATATCTGCCACTATTGGTTTCCAGCCTTTATTGGTGCTTTACATATACTTTTTCTTTTGCCTTATGAGGTAGTTATTCTTTTCCCTCGTTTTATAGATGAAGAACTCCAAGGTCAGGTATTTTAAATGCTCCAGATTATATACCTGGTAGAGCTAGCATTTGAGCCTGGTCATGACTGTGTTCAGAGCTTGCACAAGACGTCTCCTAAACCCACACCATAGGGGTCAGTAAATGCTGGTTTGACACATGGCTAGCAAGTATTTCATGTCTAAGTAAAATAGAGTACTCTACTTGTCACCATAGTGGTGTTTAGAATAAGAGTAATAGTTTGTGTTTCTGTTCAAGTTATTCAGTTATAAAACTAATGTTCATTGACATCAATGGAAAGTATTTTTAGTGGGAAATAGTCTTTTTTTCCTCCATCATCTTGAGCTTTATCATTTCTTTGGGTTAGGAACATTCTAATTCCACTGTGTTAGTTATTTGAAAGTATAGAATAACTTATTGTTGACTAAGTCATCCTGTTGTGCTATCGAATATTAGATCTTGTTCATTCTAACTGTATTTTTGTACCCATTGATAGAAATGATCACTTTAAATCCAAGCTTTCCCTTTGGTATTAATGAATGGTGAATTATTCAGCCATAAAGAAAGCTATCTTTAATCACCACTGTGTCTTAGGACACATATTAAAGAGAGGGGAAAGGTTTATATTGTTAAGCTGATTCTGCACTTACGTTATTAATCTTCACATTATAAAAGTTTGCTGAAAGGTTCATCTGTGGTTATTTCCATTTATCTTTCGTTACTGGCAGGATGGAAATCACTGTTGCTCAGAGCACTTCATAAGACTCTTGAGGATAACGTCCTCAGCTTTGCTAATCCTCACTGAAAATGATTTGAATGTAAACTTGAGGACAGACTTATACTAGTTTCAAAAACGTTTACCCAGTTTTTATAATCTCCTAAAATACTTTATAAATCATTTTTAGCACATATTTTTGCCAAAAAACTTGTGCAGGTAGAGTTACATGCTGCATAACAAAGTTTCAGTCAACAGCAGACTGCATGTACAAGGGTGGTCCCATAAGATTATAATACTGTATTTTTTACTGTACCTCTTCTATGTTTAGATACACAAATACTTACTACTGTGTTGCAGTTGCCTATAGTAAAATAACATGCTGTATGTGTTTTTAGCCTAAGAGCACTAAGCTATACTATATTGGGTAGGTGTGTAGTTGGCTGTACCATCTAGGTTTGTGTACGTACTCTATGTTTGCACAGTGATGAAATCGCCCAGGGAGGCATTTATTAGAACATAATCTCTGTCCTTATGGGACTCATGACTGTATACACACACATATTACCAAATGAATACATGTGGGGATATATACAGAAAAATTTAAACATCGAATAATACACTTAGGCAGTAGTAGGTTTGTAAAAAGGTGTTATTTAAATGTATATTTGTCATTGTGTTGCTTTAGCAATATTTATATGCAACATTGTAAAAGCTGTATTAAGGAATTTTTAAACATTAGCATTTAGACAGCACATTTTTTGAGCATCTGTTTACTCTTTGTAAGCTAGGTCAAGGGAGCTGAAAGATCTTTCCCGTGCTTCAAAGAAATCTCAGCTTAGTGACAGACAAGTAAAGCATCCAAAGAGGATGTATGTGCTAGGGTAGCATGGGAAGGAAGAAACCTTAACTCTCTGGTAAGTTAAGGTGGTGATGGGACAGGAGATGACTGTTCAGGGAAGACTTGTCAGAAAAACTCAAACTCTTCCAGGTCTGGAAGGACGAGAGGAATTAGGTGGAAGAGGGCATTCCAAACAGAGCAGCAGCGTGCATTAAACGCTGAAGCATCATAGCCCAAGATTAGGAGATCCATCAGAATGGGGCTCAGTTGGAATGATGGGTGCAGGGGGCAGATCATCACTTTCAGACTAGCAGATCTGCAAAGCTCGAGGAGGAACGAGCTTTTTCTTATGGTGCTCAAACCCCTGCCATCCTGGTCTCTCCACTCTCTGGATGAATGCTCAGGCATCTCTCTTCCCTTGCACTCCTGTCCCCAGCTGCTTGTCTGTGCCACTCCATGGATCACTACTTCTAATTGACACTGCCCTTCCCATATGATTCAGTCACCTCACTTGACACATGTAGGTTCCAGACCAGTGCCCACCCTTCCTGTAACCCCATGAGCTAACAGAGTGTGGACATTCAGCATGTATTAACTCAGATCACAGCATGTATTAACTCAGAGGAGCTGTTTAGGCAAAAATAAGTGAATGAGAAAAAAAAAGAAATTAATGAATCAATCAAATAATCAAGGAAACCCACACACCTACTTCTAGGCACCATATGCATACCTTTTCCCATGATAAATCAACACTTTGGCCATTCAACATTTAAAAACTAGCTATATGCACACAGCTTCAGTTATGATTAAACCTTTGTAGATGAAACTTGCAAGGTTACCATTTAGGTGTACACATGCACTAGATTCCATTCATAGAGAACGCCAGTTGGCTGTTGTTGAAAATTGGGCAACATCCAAGATTAGAAAAAACCAAAACAATACCTGTAAGCTTCAGGTCTCCTTTCAGTTTTAAAATTTGCTGAATTTAGCTGGATCATTGTGCTCTGTGGAGTTGTGTGGAGTAGAGAGCTCTGTGGGCCTGAGAGCTTAATGCCTGTGAACAAAAGGCTCAAGTTTCATATGTGAACACCTAGTTGCAGTATTGTCATCACAGACATGAGGAATATTAAGAGACAGTATAGCAGTTTTGAGCATTGGTCTTGAAGGTAACTCAAGATGGAATCCCAGTTTTAACACTTGGGTGATAAGCCTAAGGTTTTTTGCATGTATCATGGCAATAATACCTGTTCTTTCTCAATAACCTTGGGACATTGTGAGGATCAGTGGACATCTTATATATGTATGCATCTTGGAAAGTATAAAATGAAATACCAATTAAGTTGGGGTTAATATGGAGGTATAATGTTTAGGGAAAGTACTAGACCTGTATGTGAGATTTTGTAGTCACACATAGGTATTTGAGTAGATCAAAAGATGAGAAAAAAAGTGATAAACGTGAATAGTGTTAAGAAATCATGGCCTATGTCTGGGCAAGAAAACTGGATTTGTGAAGATAATAGCTTTGAGCAAAAAATGAGAGGTTTGTAATCATCCAGAATAATGGTGTCTGAATTCTTCATCACACTGTAGTAGACACACAACACGATTGTTGTCTCAAAATTCTGAGAGCAGTTTATAAAGGAATCATTACACACCAGGAATCATTATGTTAATATAACATTAGAATACCTCAAATGAGTGAGTGACTGAAAACTTGAACAGACTTTGAAAAAATTGCATTTTTGCTTTCTCAAGCATGTAGTTCTTGGGTGAACAATCCCCCTCTTTAATTTTGTGAAAGTTATATGTGCCCTCCCCCGCCCCATATTACTATGCTTAATGCAGGTATTTACTGAAAGCTCACATGCAAAAAAGGTAAAGAATTTGGTAAATAATGCAAATAGGACCAGAAATAAATATACAATATTGTGTGTCTAGGGGCAGGGGTGTTGGATGGAAAATGAATGAAAGGCTAAGAAAAAATGATGTGAATTGCAAACAAACAAACAAACAAAAAAAAAAAGCTCCAGAGATTAACCAAGATTCATTATTGTGAGAATGTAAAAGAAATGAACATATAAAAGAACATGTAAAAGAAATCAGTAAAAACAGTTAGGTACTTTTTAAAGTAAGAAACTTCTGAAGATAGATTTCTGAGTGATGGAGCAAGAAGAAAAAAACATCATGTGATGGGGATGTTCTTTAGAGAGTATTTTTATCTCAAATTTAATTATACTTCTGAATTTATAATCAGAACAGATCTTGTTTACTTAAAGGCTCTACCAAACTAAATTAAATTATAATTATTTAGATGGTATAAATATGGGCACAAAATTGAATTCTAAAACAAGGTTGGTATAGTGGCCAATTGACTAATTATATCCCTAAATGACTTATTGCAATATAAATTTTCTTTTTCTTTATTTTGTTCTCTAAATACCAGAATGAATGATGTTTCTCATAAGTACATAAAGAAGACAAGAATATACAACTAAGGCTCTAGGGTGTGGCTGCATTTTTATTACTTAACTCCCCAGTGGTAAAAGCAGGTACTATTGTGGACTTAGGAACTCCTCCATGGGGTCTGACATAATTTGACATAAATATAAACTATTATAACTATTTAGATTTGTTTGAACTAGAGTACACATACTCATCATAACCATGTTTGAATTTCCTGTTGATATTTATCAAGAAAAGACTTTTTAAAAATGAATTATTTATAAGAGAGATTTATATTAGAAAGCCTTTTGAACTATTATGGGAATAAGTTGTCAGTTTTCTAATTTTCCTCTACTAGATTAATCTGGAACAGAAATTTGTCTATTCTTCTCCTGGTATCAGTCAACATGGATTCCTAAATTTTCTTGACCAGTAATTGATTTATTTTTTGAAAGATGTTATCACTTCTGTGACATTGTCAGTTAACTCAGAGGTCCCCAATGTTTTTGACACCAGGGACCGGTTTCATGGAAGACAGCTTTTTCATGGACGGGGGTGGTAGGTGGGGGTGCGTCACTGCGTTGGCTCCACTTCAGATCATCAGGCGCTGGATCGTCGTGGGGGACGCGCAACCTGACCCCTTGCATGTGAAGTTTGCGGTGGAGTCTGGGCTCCTGTGCGGGTCTGGTGCTGCCGCTGGTCTGACTGGGGGCGGGACTTGGGCTGTGATGCCAGCGATGGGGATCGGCCGTGGGTGCAGGTGGGGCTTCGCTGGCCCGGCTCTGGCCTCCTGCTGTGCGGCCCACTTCCTGGCGGGCAGGAACCGGTGCTGGTATGCAGCCCAGAGGTTGGGGACCGCAGTCAACTCATTGCTAAGAAATAGTTAAAATGAAATATGTGATATCAGGGAGAATATTAATATTCGTATTTAATAACACAAATAACGTATTTTTATTCCTGAAAAAGAAATGATTATGAATGGAGAATGTTATGGTATCATTGAGATGAGCATCTATGTATGTTTTTCTTCCTTGGCACTAAATAGCATAGCTAGAGGAAGTCTCCTTCCTATCCAGTTAACAGACTTTTAAATAAATAGGCTTTATAAATAATCATTATAAATGATTTATAAGTCTGAATGAGATTTTTGCACCTACACTGAACTGTGATGTTCCCTAACATGCATGAGGATCTTCTTTCTCACATCCTAATGAAGTATGGTGTTCGTTAGAATATTTGAAAACAGAAATGTTTCATTTTTATTTTTAGAAATAAGTTTTTTAATAGGTCATAAGGCTTTGTTTTAGGATGCATATTATGTGCAGATATATATAAAAATTCAAATATAGTATCATCAGTTAGGATACTTCTATACACAGGTAATAAAAACTCTATAATAAAATGTGGTATATGTATACCATGGAGTACTACTCAGTCATAAAAAAAATGGTGAACTGATACTTCTTGTATTAACCTGGATGGAACTGGAGACCATTCTTCTAAGTGAAGTATCACAAGAATAGAAAAAACACCATATGTACTCACCGTTAAACCGGAACGAATCGATCAACACTTATGTGCACATATGGAAATAATATTCATTGGAATTCAAGCAGGTGGGAGGGGAGAGGGAGGGGATGGGTAAATTCACATCTAACAGGTATGATGCACACTATCTGGGGGATGGGGACACTTATAACTTTGACTCAAATGGTACAAAAGCAATTTATGTAACCAAAATGTTTGTACCTCTATAATATTATGAAATTAAAAAGAAAACCCCAAATTATTCATTATTTATTGTCTTATATAATAAGTCTATATTTAGTGCAGTTTCAGGGTTAATTCAGGGGCTCAGTGGCATCATCAGCAGATTCTTTAGGTTCTTTTCAGACTTTCTTTTTTTCTATCATCCTCAGCATGTGGACTTGAGACCTTAGGCTTGCCCCAGGATCCCCTCCTCACATAGTTGTGTCCAGACATAGAAAGAAGACGGAAGCTTCTCCACAAACATCTCTTTTAAAGAACTGTTTTTAGTTTTAAAGAACTGTTTTAAAGAACTGACAAAGAACCCCATTCTTTGTCAGTGTAAGGTCTCATGATCCTGCCTAAGACAGTCACTAGCCGAGGGAAGGAGACCACTGTTGATTGTATTAGTTCAGTTGTGATTCATAGCTTGGGAGATGTTCAGCCTCTCATGAAAGGACATGGTCACTTTGATGAGTGAGATTAAAATCAAGATTCTGCTAACAGAGTTCTGTGATGGTAGCATGACAGTTTGGTTGGTAACAAAATTTTATCTGCCAAATATCAATTCATAATATGTTTTAGAATTGCTAAACAATGAGAACTACTTTATTTGGTTTTAAACATAGAGTTTAAAAATATAATTCTCAACTAGAAGTACAAGTCTTATGGGAATGATCTTTTAGGATGAAGTAACAATAATTTCATTGTCTATGAATACTCCATTCATTGCAAGACAGTTTGTAGTGTCTGACAGACAAGTGACATCTCTAAAAACTTGCCACCCCCCACAATGTTATTACATCAATAATAATGATATTATGTAAAATTGCAGTCACCAACCTCTGGGACCATGGCCCAGTACTGGTCCATGGCCTGTTAGGAACTGGGCTGTGCATCACCACCTGAGCCTCACCCTTGCCCTGTCCATGGAAAAATTGTCTTCCATGAAACCAGTCAGTCCCTGGTGCCAAAAAGGTTGGCAACCGCTGATATAAAAGACTTTGCTGTAAGTTTCTCTTGTTTTATCTTACCTAACCTCCCTATTTTATTAATCCCTGGTGCCTATTCTATTTCCACCTACCCTCAAGTCTCATTTCCTGCTAAACTTTTTATATTTTGGCTTTTTAATGCAAGATTTTAATAATTTAACAAATGTTTTATGTGATACTTATTAACACAGAAATTTTGAAATGTAATGCGAGATTAAATACGAGGTGCTAGGATACTTAAGAAGAATTGCTGAAATCATTTTGTTATATTGGAAGTTGAAAACAGAGAGTTTAGAAGCCTAAATAGTATTATAAAAAATGAAATGACAGCAATTTGATAGTAGTAAGGATACCTTCAATTATCAGTTGAAATTTATATTTCTATGTGACATTCACATTTAAATTGTTAGAAAGTTAAAGTCATAAAGCCACACATGCTGCTTTTAAAAAGGGTGCAGAAGTATTCTAAGCCTCATTTTAAATAATTATTATAGGCTAAAAAATTTCAAAACTTTCATTTTCATTGATCTGTATGTTAAACGTAATACCAGTCATTTGTTTTAGGCCATTTAACTAATACAAGATTTCACTGGATGTGAAAAATGGAAAAGACAAGATAAAATAAGCACACATACTCGTATATTTTCTATTGTAGAGCAGAACTCATGCTAAACGTTTAATGTTTAGATATTATTAAACATAAGGTACATGTTTGTGTGTGTGTGTGTGCATTTTTCTCCCATATTCTATTTCTCCTTAGGTTAGGACATTTAGTCTGAAACATCTAACACAGAAATGTTATTATTATAGTCTCTCCAAATATGCAACACCTGAAGCAACAGTGCCAGTAATATTATGAAAATGTCTTTCATCTAAAGGTTTATAATGCATATATCTGGACTGGAAAGATTCTTTTTATGAGGGGTTTTCCTAAGCCAGAGCTGAACTCCCAGCAAGTTGAGGCCTACAGAGCCCGTCATTCTTTTCTAAGAAGACATTGTTAAGACTCTACGTTTGTAGAATCCATTAGGTGATTGATTTAGTGTGCTTTCTGATAGCAGGGTAATAATATTGGACAAGCACATATGTAAAATCACTTTCACATAAAACATTTGCTGCAGAGAATTTAGGGTCCATGTTTTGTAAGCCTTGGCATGCCTGTATTTGAGATTTGGATCAGATAAGCATCTCTTTAGCCACTAAAGGATACATGAAAGTGCTTGTCAAACTCAGCGTGATTTTTTCAGAGTAAAATCAGTGATTTCTTTTTCTTGTTTTTGAGAGATTTGAAACTATTAAATTAACTGGAGGTAGATGTTACTTAGTTTACACAGCTGTACCCACAGAACAAAGTCATCTGCAGCAGTTGTTTTCTAAATACAAACACAAACTTTCTTTCTGTAGATGACAGACATCTTACATTAAAAATTACACATATATATCTATCCACGTATGTAACAGCTATATGAACAAATACATAAGCCCAGTGAAATATAGTATATTGTATTCATATATTCCTAAACGTCTCTTTTGTTTCATAAACTACTTCTATGACAAGGAAAAACAGAAAAATAAGGATGAAGAATTCTTCAAATTTTACAAAAAATACATACACACTATTTCAGCTGATTTTATTCCTAGTTAATATAAAGCAAGTAAGTGGGAATTGTTGTGGAATTGTTGTGGAATCTAAATATATTTGAATGTAAAAAATACAGGAGAAGTAGGGAGCATTCACCAAACTCTAAAATTAGTTCATTTGCAGCTCTTTATATAAGTAAAGAGTTCTGAGTTTTGATCTGTATTTCTTTATGGATGCCAAGATTGAATTTTGACTTTAGCTGAGAACTTAAAAGTTGAAAAGATGGTACTAAAAATTGGAAAAAAAAAAAACAGTTAAAATGAAGCCATGCAAGTAATAACTATTATATTTATTATGTGACATTTTATAAAATAAAAAGTAAAAAAAAACTAAAGGGTAAAAGTGAGGAATTTACAAGTGTAATAATGGAGCTTATCAGTTAGTTTATTTTATGGTGTTAGAGATGAAGTTTATAATAGACTGGATGCCATGTTATATATTTATCATTGTTGACACCCGTTTGTAAAGAAGGTTAAAAATTTGATCCATCATGAGATGATCACATATTCATGAAAGTGTTTGTAGATTCAATAAAATGCTTTCTACTGAACTAGTTTCCTAATGTGTGGATGGATATATATGGTATGGGTATATCAGGATGTTAACAAATTGAATTTCACAATGTGTTTTAAATTAAATATTCAAATTCCTCTTTTTACTTTTAAAAATAATGAGCAAATCAGTATAGAAACATTTAGAGTAAAATGTGCTAGAAGATACTTAACGTGGACAAATAAGAATACAAAAATATTGAAATTTCTCATGCTTTTACTTATGCAGCTTTTGCGTAGGAAGTATGAAGAGGCAGTGTCTAGTGATTATTCCACTTCTTTGAATCTAGGTACTCAACTGTTTAAGGTATTAAGGATTAGAAAGAGAAATGGCTGGAAACTCTTATCAGTGAGTCAGATTTTCCTCTAGTCTGGTAAAATGTAACTGCCTTTCAGGCTAGGTTCAGAGTGATTTGTTAGCAGTAGGACACTCCAGGAAAAAGGCACGTTCTTTATTGCCAGTCCACTGAATTTCTGAATGATGACCTTGGAAACCATAGAAAACCTTTCTCACAAGCCTAGACGGGTGTCTGGATACGGGGTCTGTTTCTTGTCTCTTTTACCTTGGAATCAGGCCTGGGCTTAGCCTTACAAATCTTTATCATTCTAGCTGAGAAAGAAGGAAGTCAGGTAAGAGGATAGAAAGTGCCCTTCCAAATAAACAAAGAAAGTGCAAGCAAGCTATCCTTGCTGTGTTTGCATTCCCCTAGGTTTCCTCCGGATCTTGTTCTGCTTTCCTCCTTGGAAGCATTCTTTTAGCAGGACATTCATTCTTTTAGCAGGACATGAATTTAAGGAAGGAGAAGGCTACTTGGGGATGCACAATAGAATACTTGCTTTTAATTCATCTAAAAATCAGAATGGATTAATTCTAAATGGCCCATGGAGATGGAGATCCTTAACTTCCTTCTCAAGATTGGTGTGAGCATTATTTGCCAACAGAGACACTAACCTTGAGGCTTCAGAACAGATACTTTTAGCAAAAGTGAAAGCCGGCTGAGAAGTAGCATAAAATCCCTGAAAGACCTTCTTCAGGTAGGATGATGTTGTTAATTAAATTTTCAATCAATTAACAGAACAGTTCAGAACATAATGGTTTAGATAAACACCTACATGGGTTTTCTTTAAGATACTCAGAGAAAAAGAAGTCCTAGATTATCAAATATGTCCTTAGTTTACACCAAGGGCATCTTCATCAAGAAGAAAGTTAAGAAACACACTGAGACTGCTGTAATTCAATGATATATAGTAGTAAATGTTCACTGGAAGTATTCTAGCTAATTTGTTTTCTTCTGTGTATTGTACCTAGGTGGTATAATCAATCAAGGCAATTAATCAATGCTAAAATAACTTGTATTTTTTTAGGTACTTCCAAAAATATCTAACATAAACCCTGTTTCAAATTTATCATTCTTAGACTAAAGTAAGTCAGAAAGAGACTATGATGTACCAGGCTGGGATTAGTTGTAGACTATTAGTCTAAAGATTGCCTGGGTGCATTTTCATTTTTGGTACCCAAAAACTCAAATGACTTTCATCCAGTGACTTTGATCCAGTCCTTACATTGAGCTTAGTCAAATATTCTTCATGTGTACATTAACAGAGTTGGATCTGATGATTTCTAAAGTTTTCTTCAACTATACGATGTTATGAAATAATATACAAATATACAAAAACATGTAGTATAATAGATTGATCTAGATAAAGACAAATACAGAAAAGTGCCTAAAAATGATATTGGGATAAAATAGTGTTGACTTCAAGCCAGGGTTATTGAGTGACATTTTCTAAGTTACATTGTGGAATTTGAAAGGTGTGGATATCTATTCATACAGGAAAAATTCATTTAAACATATGCTTAAAAGGGTTTTAGAGAAATCTGTTTCAGTGTTGCTTACATTTAGTAAAAAGATTGACATTGAATACAATGTAAACATTTTTAAGCAAGGAGAGAAATCCTTATCAACATGCAGTTTTCTATAATTACTTTATAAGGGCTATGGGTGGCATATATTAACCTTTTGTACCCTGTATGTTTATATATTGAAGATAGTAATTATAACAATTTTACAATATGTTTTTGAAGTCTTTCTTACATCATCTTATATTTATGGCATTAGATACAAATTTTAGGATGATTACTTCAATATTATTGTACTTTTTTTCACACTAAGTGGATTATGTAATTAGCTATATTTTATATTATTTTGATGTCTTGATGATAGGAAGAAAATTATGTTAAGGTTAAGGCTTTTAAATCTTGACAAAATTTGTTTTTCTTAAAATATTTTGGCCAAAAAATTCTTTGATTAGAATTAAATAAAAAGAAATTAAAAGGTAGATGATGAATGCCAAGCTTAGAAGACTCAACTTTCAAATTAATGGATTTTCTTAACAATGTCTTGTTTCAGCTGTGGCCTAATGAAACAGCAGGATACGTAAGACTTGGGAGACATACTACTTTAGATACAGGCATATATTATAGATATATTAGATAGATATATTAGATAGATATATTGCACATTTGGTTCCAGACACTGCAGTAAAGCAAATATTGCAATAAAGCGAGTTACACACATTTTTTGATTTCCTAGTGCATGTGGAAGTTATGTTTACACTATACCGTAGTCTGTTATGTGTGCAATAGCTTTATATCTAAATAACAATGTACATACCTTAAGTAAAAAATACTCTATTGTGGAAAAATGCTAACAATCATCAGCACCTTCAGCTAGTGGTAATCTTTTTGCTGGTAGAGGGTCTTGCCTCCTTGCTGATGGCTGCTGACTCGTTAGGGGTATGGTTGCTAAAGGTTGAGGTGTCTGTGGCAATATCTTAAAATAATTTAACAACAAAGATTGCTGCATTAATTGACTTTTCCTTTCATGAAAGATTTCTGTGTATCATGCAATGCTGTTCGATAAAATTTTACCCACAGTAGAACTTCTTTCAAATCTGGAATCAACCCTGGCTGATCCTGCTGCTACTTTGTCACCTAAGTTTATGTAATATTGTAAATCCTCCATTGTCATTTCAACAGTGTTCACAGCGTCTTCATCAGAAGTAGGTTCCATCTCACGAAACCACTTTCTTTGCTCTTTCATAAGAAGCAACTCCTCATTCATTCAAGTTATATCATAAGATTGCAGCAATTCAGTCACACCTTCAGGCTCCACGTCTAATTCTAGTACTCTTGCTATTTCCACCACATCAGCAGTTACTTTTTCCTTCAAAGTCTTGAATCCCTCAAAGTCAACCCCGAGGGTAGGAATCAACTTCTTTCAAACTGATGTTAATGTTGATATTTTGACCTCCTTCCATGAATACTTGATGTCTTCTAGAATGGTGAATTTTTTCCAGAAGGTTTTCAATTTACTTTGCCAAGATCCATCAGAGGAATCGGTATCTGTGATAGCTATAGCCTATTAAAATGTATTTCTTAAGTAATAAGACTTGAAAGTTGAAATGACTCCTTGATGCATGGCCTGCAGAATGGATGTTGTATTAGCAGGCATGAAAACATTAATTAATCTCCTTTGTACATATGTCTCCATCAGAGCTCTTAGATGACCTGGTACATTGCCAACAAGTGATAATATTTTGAAAGGAGTCGTTTTTTTCTGAATAGTAGGTCTCAGCAGTGGACTTAAACCAGGCTTTTATGTTCCATTTATAGAGCACAGGCAGAACATATTTAGAGTAATTCTTTAGGGCCTTAGTATTTTCAGAATGGTAATGAGCATTGGCTTCAACCTAAAGTCACCAGCTCCAATAGCCCCTAACAAGAGAGTCAGCCTGTCCTTTGAAGCTTTGAAGCCAGGTATGGACTTGTGTACAGTTATGAAAGTCCTAGATGGTATCTTCTTCCAATAGAAGGCTGTTTCATCTACACTGAAAATCTGTTGTTTAGTGTAGCCACCTTCATCGACTGTCCTAACTAGAGCTTCTCCATCTGCACTTGGGCTTCACCTTGTACTTTTTTTGTTATGGTAATGACTTCCTTGCTTAAGCCTCATGAACCAAGCTCTGCTAGCTTCCAAGTTTTGTTGTGCACCTTCCTCACCTCTCTCAGCCTTCATAGCAATGAACAGAATTATAATCTTGCTCTGGATTAGACCGTAGCTTAAGGAAATGGCTGTGGTGGGTCTCATTTTGTATCAAGACCGCTAAAACTTTCCTCACCTCAGCAATGGAAAGTTGGAGCCTTGAAAGTCTACCTGATAATTTATGATCACAAAAGTAATTGATAATTTTAGTTTGTAGATTACTGGAGGCTTTGAAAGAGCTATGCTTATTTCGGGAATGGAACAATAGTGTGTTATTTAAAAACCAAAACAGTGGAAATCTGCACTTTTTAATCTGCACAATTTTATTCACTAGCTAGAAGATGACCATAAGTTATGTTTTAGAAGAACCTTGGATTTTAGGAATAAATGCCTTTTCGTTTGTATAAAGGGTAGACTCTGATCAGCAGCTTTATTCTCTGTTATTAATGTCCAATACTTGTTAGGGAAACCCAATTGTTTGGGGTTTGTTGCGCTCTTGGAGAATTTATTTTATCTTTTTCACTGTTAGGCTTCCTACTAAAGAGAGGGATTGAAGTAAGCAACTTAAGAGAAGCAAGAAGGAATTAAAATCAATAATGCTTCACTTTCTTAACTTGGCTCTGCTGCTCCTGTCTTTGCTTTGTGGGACTGGATGATTGATTTCATATCTTGGTAGCTCATTTTCGTTATCTATAAATGTACAAGTAAGTTATTCAAAATACTCTTTGTGAATACAACGTAAATTAATCGGTTACTCTCATCAACCAACAAGGAAAAAAAAACCTTTCCTTTTTTGTGATTTCTAAAGAGTGATTGATTTAAAGGTTAAATTTTGTTGTGTTTTTCAAAGAGCAGTAAAGACCTCCAGGAAAAAGAATGGTGAAAAAGAAGGAACTCATTTTGGAGCATATGCTATACATAAAACACCCTATAAGACAACTGATATTGTCTGTATTTACAGATGAATTATCTGAGTCACAGAGATGTTATATAAATTAGTCATGATCACATAACAAGCAAATGGTTGGGAAGGTTTAAAATAAGACAGTTTCAATTATTTAGGATCTATAAGGTGTCAAGCACCATGCTAGTCTTTGGTTTATGGAGCTAAATTAGACACAGGGCTGCTTTGTAGGAGTTCCTTCTAGGTGAAAGTCGTTTTCTAATTCTAAAACTCTAGCTCTGATAGTGTATTGTAGAATGATATTAGAGACGGAATTTATAGACTGATTAAAGGACCTAAAATAGAGGAAATGGAAGGAGGAAAGTTTTTTGAATGCTAGACCAATGATTTTATATTGCAGATCGAGTTTCCCTGATTCAAAAATCGGAAATCCAAAATCTGAAACTTTTGGAGTGGCAACATGAAGCTCAAAGGAAATGTTCACTGGAGCATTTTGGATTTCAGATTTTCTGACTAGGGATGCTCAACCAGTGAGTATATGTAAAGCAACTATTCCAAAAATGTGAAAAAAAATTCAAAATCCAAAATATTTCTGATCCCAAGCATTTTGGATAAAGGATACTTAATCTGTACTTTATTCTGCCGTGGGAAGCCATACATGTTTTTGAACAAAAGAATGATGTTATTTAAACTGATTTGTTAATTATAATTTTTAATCATGAAATTTCATAATTTTCTGGTGAATTTTATCTCTCGTAAAATTTAGTCTTCCATATTTTGGTTGCATCCTACTTTGCTAAACCGTTTCATTATCCCTAAGCACAAAATGATTGGATCAGACTGGACTTCACTCCTCTTTGCTCGTACTCTCTCACCAAATCTCAGTTTTACCTCCTCTGCTCTCATAATTCTAAATCTCATAATTCTAAATTACAGATAGCCATCTATCTTGCCACTCATGCACTTATTTACTAATTTCACAAATATTTGTTAAGTGCTTCCCATGTACAAGCCCTGAGGTAAGCCCTGGGGTATGGTGGTAAGTAAGGCAAACCTAGTCCTATACCTATACCTTCTAATTGAGTAGACAAACAACAAACAAGTGATTAGTCTAATTTCATTTATCATGTGTGCTATGGAAGACAAGTATAGCATGCTAGGAGAGCATAGTACGGGAGTTGGGGGTTGGGAATGTCTTAGTGTGGTAGATGAGGGAGATGGCATTTGTGCTGAGATCTAAAGTGTAAATAGAGTTAACCAAGCCAAAAAATGTGGGCTGGGGTGTGAGTTGGGGGTTGGTTGGGGATTACCAAAGGGATGATCTCAGAAGAGGAAGCATATTCCATTTTATTCCCCTTCTGAATTTCCTAGCACTTTAGTGCCTGTACAAGTCATTTGGTTTTTATTAAATAAAAATATAAAATAGTATATTATGCTTTGCCTCACTTCCTGATTGTACATTCCTAGAATATTGGAATTTATGTTTTAACTACCAGGGTGCCTCAAACAAATGCTTTGCATACAGTATTTGCTCAACTGATACATGATGATGTAATGCACTAATAGTTTTTCACAGATTTGGAATGGTGTCAAGAAGGAAGAAAGAATTTTTATAAAAATAACTTACGCAGGCATTACTTATCCTGTTATAATTTCACAATTGACTTACAATTTTATAGTTATGGTCTTTCGAATGTGCTACTAAAAATTTGTCATGAGTAATTTTTAGATTGAACAAGAACAATGTTGCAAACAAAATTATTTCTTGTATACTTAGAAAAGTATGTAGAAGCTATATCATTAACTGATGTTGAAATTTTTAATTTGAGATGTTTAGATAAATGGACCACTCTTTTTAAGATTATGTATTGGTTTTGACTGTTGAAAAAAAGAATGCAGATAGATTTGGCTTATTGATTGAAAATAGAGTTCTTAGCTTATATTCTTGAAAGAGGCCAGGGTTTTGTACTTTGGAACTTATTGGCCTTTTTTTTTTGTTTTGATGGTGTTTGAACAAATAAAAATAATCTAGTAACAACACAAAAAACTCCAAAGTTTCATAACTTTAGTAACTATAACTCTTATCCCACTAGGTAACATGAAAAATAACATACAGGATTTTTTTTTTTTATATTTCAAACATTTGATAGTCCAAAGTTCTCATCAGAAATTCTATATTATGAAGAAAGGACTGATGTTAAAATCTTGTATTTAAGGAAGAGTTAAGCAGGGAAATTAAGGAGAAATCCCAGTGACCAAGACCCTTAGCAATGTACACAATGACTAAAGTTTTTATATGCTTTCTCAATCATTCTTATTTTAATGCAGTACATAAACCCTAACTCCATGGTCATGTGTATTTCTCTATGATTCTATTTTTCTGATCTGTAAAATGGGGAATTAAATAGTACCTGTTTCATAGGTGTATTGGAAAGATCATACAAATTAAGTAATCTGAAGTTTAGAACCTGTCTAATACTTAATGACCACTTAATAAATATTAGCTAATTTTGCTAGAGATACTATTTCTTCTTCTTCACTAGAGCAAATAATCAAGTAACTTTTTCCAAGAAGGAAAACCCTTTCTGAATGCTTTCATTAAAAAGAATGTTCTTTAGTTTTTTCTTACAGGATTCAAAAAAAAAAAAAAAAAGCCTCACAAATTCTTATTGGGGTTAATTTTGTTTCTTTAAGTAGAACCTTGGAGGATTTTCTCCCTTTTATTTTTATAATTTAAAATATTGTAAGGAAGTGACTGGGAATAGATCTTTCATTAAGTTTGTAAAGGATATAGGGAAACTTTATCTGCATACTCAGCTTGTTGTTTTGTTTTGTTTGTGTTTTTTCATTACAAGACAGTATTTGTCTTTGATTGTTCATTTCAACTCATGTGTTCTTCCTCCAGAGCAGCTATCCTTCTAAGGCTGAATCTCCTTTGCTTGTGTTCCGTATCTATTAACTTCTCTTCCATCCCCGGGTCATTGGTTCTTAGCATTTTATTGATGATATAAAACCGCTTTAAAAATTATTCCTTCGGTGAAGTGTCTGTGCTAAATCACTTTTGAGATAGATTCTTTTCCTTCTGATTTGTCAGGATCAAAATGACCTTTTGCTTGTGTTGCAGTATTTTTTTTTTTTTTTTTACCTATTCTCCATATATTTCCTTTACTATTTACCCTGTTTGTATAAAGATACATCTGGTGAGACTTGCTTTTTACTGGCATATAGGATGTGTGGACTTTCTTCTAATGGCTCAACATCGACTTGAATGATACACATATTCCCTTTTTATCTCTGTAACTGGAGGGGAAGGTTGATAGGCATAGATTCAGCCCAATTCCCGGTGGCTGGCGTCATATGAAATTAAGCCAGGGTGTCTTAAATCTCTGTTGCCTCTGATTCTCTGTTACTCTGATCCAAAGGAGGACACCATAGACATCTGCAAATCCCACCATGTATGATTACTGGGGGGATTCTTGCCTGCACCCTGTTCCTAACAGTTAGCTTGTGGGTACACCTTCTGCACCGCACTTTTAACACCTGGCATCTCCCCTTGTTTCTTCTTGCACTCATAAATTGTGTTTGCTTTATTTTCTGATAATTATACCATCTGAATGGTCATACGCCTAAGAGATTGTGAATAGTACTCTGGCCATTTAAAAATAACTCATAAAATAGAGAAATATTTATTTAGTCTGATATAAATCCAGTGTCGCTGATTAGGAGGCAGTTGAAGGGAAGATGTTAAGTATCTTCCTTCACTTTTTTCAGGTGTACTGGCTTTTTTGTTTCTTGAACTAAGTCACAAGTAGGATACTGATTTATTTTTTTTTTTATTTCAACTGCACTGACTTTGTCATTTGTAGAAATTCTTGCCAGAATGTGTAACAATTGTTTTGCTGGTAATACGTTTCAGTTACATTTGAATTTTCATCATGATCCAGGATCTGTCTTAGAATCCACTTTAAACTAAAGCATCTTATGTTTGAGTCCTCAAAGCTAACTATTAAATATTCAAATAAATATTTGATTAAATCTTCAAATAAATGTTGATGCCAACCTGATGATCTATATTTTTCTTGACTCTGAAAAAGGTAATCTTTATGATGTATATTAATTTTCCTTCCTTGTTTATTATAGTTAAGAAAATTTATTAACTACATTATACACAGCTATACTTTGTTGTCATGTGTCACATTTTGTGAATATCTCATAATTCAATGTCACATAGCAGAGCTAATGATCATTGGGCTATTCAGCTGTTGAGTTTCACTTTAACATAGAGGGTATTTCATGTCTAGTATTTGGCCATGCCACACCATCATCTGTTTTATAAGATCCTAGGAACTGCTACTGCAAATGATATATGCATATGTCACAATTTATTATATAGTTGTAATTCACGGATGAACTTGGTGGGGCCTTCAGTTGTTTTGACCAGGAATGACTTCATAGTTTCAGACAATTTAGTGAGTAAGAGGAAAATCTTCTGGAGCACTGGAATGTTGGTATTTTTTAATTACTTTGCATAGAGGACTGTCTTTTGGTCAAAGCTGGTATTTTTCATTTCTTGTAAGTGATAGGACCTATCAGTTATTTTCTTTTAGCAAATATTATGAAGAATATAATAAGTCCAAAGACTGTGCTAGGCCCTTGAGATTAAAACAGTGAACACATTAGCCTTGGTTCCATACTCATGGATTTTGGGGCCAGTATCCTAACACTTGAGTCATTACATCACACACTTTCACAACTTTTACCAAAATGATATCCACTTGTGCTGTTATTTGCTAAATATTTTTCCTTACTTTGAGGAAGTTTTTTTCCCTAAATAAGTAGATTTTAAAAGAAAGCTGTAGGAGATGTCCACGGAAAAAATATGATTTATATGTTTAATATCTGTTAAAGTAAATTATCAACTGTTAAAATAAAGAGCACATCTTTTTATGTACTACCTGAAATCATATTAAGAAATATCTGTGGTGTAATTACCAAACCTGCAGAAATGGTGGTCCAGAACGATTCTGAACCAAATGGCCTGGAAGGAAGTGACTGTCATCACCACTTTAGGAATTTGGGGGGTGAGGGACAGGCAGTGTTGTCATACTTTCTTCCTAATCCTGCCCCTAGTAAGCTCCTAATGTTGACGAGTAAAAGTGGTTGAAAAACACTAGTCTTGGAAGTGGAGTTTGTAATAAATAGTAAATGTTTTGTGTATTTTATAGTGTCATTACACGTTTAGCATTATATAAACATATTGTTTTCAATGAAAGAACTTTTAAGAAAAGGCTAAGGGTACAAATGAATTTTTTATTTCCTAGCAATCCTAAAATGGATATATATTTACATGCTTATTTTGTGAAGAAGCATTTTTTATCAAAGATCAAGTCATCTGAGAATTCTGTATTCAGTAGCATTAACATGGAATGTTGAAAAGGAATATATAATAAGACATATTTTGTGGCCTTAAGTAATTTCCAGTCTAGTTAAGGAGATAATCTTAAATTAAAGAACAGGGAAGGCCTATAAGCTTAATTTGCAAATTATGTGAGGCTGAACAGTGTGCCCCAGTTGTTCTTATGAAGTGACATAAGTGTTCTTATGAAGTGACAATGTGTGCTGTGGGCCCAGGGGTTATGTGCAAGGAGTCAAACTCTGGCTGGCCCCTTAAAGCCTTGAGTCAACAGGGTATTCCAATCAGAGTGCATCAAAGTGATACCACCAATAATGTTTACTAATGTAAGTGCTAGAAAAAAACAAATACTTAATCACTATTTTGGATTTGAAGATCTAGTCATGTGTGCATTTCCTCTGTGCCACAAACTCATTGCTCTAATTCCTTAGCAAACTACCTCTTTTCCATATTGTTTGAAATCTGGACTTATTGATATGTGCGTACATATACGTATATATGTATATGTTTGTATACATATACACATATACATTTCACTATATTATATGATCATGTATAAAATGACAAGTGCAGTAAGTGACAGCAGCTGTGAGTGACTGTTGTTTAATCAGAGTGGGCAAAGATATTATTTTTAATCCATAGTGGTAAATTAAGAGTTTATGGCATTTTTAAAAAATGCCATTGAATTATTTGGAACTAAGAAAAAAGTGTAGGTTTATTAGAAAAACCATTTGAGAAGTAGCCTTCAGAGTTATATTAATATAATAGTCAGTAGTTCAAAATTATAAGCATGACACCAGTACATCCTCAGGTTACAACTTTATCTTTCTATATCAAAACATAACTGGGATTCTGGATTCTAATGCTTGTTTACAAGAATACTGAACTATAACAACATGCCCTATCATTCCTGTAAATCATCCATAGACTCAATTTAATCTGGTATAATATTTTAAAATAATTTTTTATTGATGCTCAAGCCTAAAATCCTTAAATAGTATATACTAAACAATATAGTCTCTTAAATTAAATGATTTTTTTCTTGAGTGCCTCTTAACAAATTTGCATTTCAATTAAAATATTTTAAGCACACTCTATACTTACTCCATATATAAAAAAATACATAGGTACATAATGAGAAAAAATGATTGAAAGCAAAAATTATTTAAAATAGCTGAGAGTAGTCACAGATGAAGTCTCTTAAGCATGGCCCATTTACACATGGCAAATTTCTTCATTCATTTGAACTTTTTGATTAAATCTGCACCATTTCTTCAGTCAAATTTATAAATCAAAAACTCAGAATATCACATTAATTTTTTGGTTAGATTTACTGGGTCCTTGTGATGAATTGTTTGTTTTCTTGGTCTGCAGTATTTTCCAGAAAAAAAGAAATTTAAATCTGATCCTTTTTAGGCCTGTTCATCTATAAATTCCCTAGATTCGTTCCAGTTCCTGCCATTCATTTCTGTTTTAGTGCTAATATTTGCAAGGAGTTTCTTGCGCACTTCCCATCATAAGTGGATTAAAACCCGTGTGTTGGCATCTACTTAGAAGTTGCAGCTGCTACTACCGACTGAGCAGTTAATAGGAAGGAATACTAAGGCTTATGGCCTTTTCCTTCCCACATTATTTTTTTTGCACCGTACTCTATAAACAAAAAAGCTCCCGCTTGTGTACATTTTGTTTACTTATAGGATTTTCCCTCCACGTTAACTTTTAGTATTTTGAACCACTTAGCATTCGGTGTCTTCTACTATCTTTTAACCTTTAACTTTTCCTTTGTACAGCGTCTTTAATGAAACTTTCCATTCATTTTCCAAAACATAGCTTTTTTTTTTTTTTTGTCATATAACTATAGTAAGGCATGATATACAAATACATTACATTACAATTTGGTTAAACTGTGGAAAACTGTGTGAACATGTACTGGTGAGAAAGTCACTTCGTTTCCCTTAGGAAGTAGCTTTGTGTTGAAAGGGTTCTTAATCTTCATGGTGTTTATGTATCAACTGCTTAGGCTTGAGCATTCTTTTGAAGCACTCATCCTACATTTTATTTTTTAAAAATATGGGTTTAGATTAATGAGCCTGTGGAAGCAACTTTGTAATATCATTTTATTTATGTATGAGGGGGATAAAAGCGATTTAAATTCAGCAGGGATAACACCTCGTTCATAGAGGAGAGTTAATTTCATAGAAACAGCATACCTGAAAGGAAACTTTCTTAAAAGTAGAAGATGATAATATGCCATGTGCTCACGTTTTCATTCAAGATTTAAGACAAAAATATTTCCTTAAGTTCAGTTCAGCCTTGTGATTTTATAACACTATGAAATATTGTCTGTTTTGAAATACTTTAATGTTTATTTCTAAAAAAATTCCTTTGGGTAAGATACATGAGTAAGGTGGGAGGAGAGGGAAAAGAAAATCCTAAGGTAAAATAAGAGAAAAAAAGACTGACTTGTTAAGGGGTAATAAGTATGGACAAAGAAGTGAAGGGAAGAAGAAATAAGTAGAGGCATGAAATGGGGAAGTAAGTGAATTATTTTTGTTAAGTCAACTCTCCTAATTTACTATTTGCTCCTGGCTATGATCTCAGTTTTCTTAGGTATTCTCTTAATGGATAAGAGGATCACAAAAATCATAGAGTAGTTTAGACAAAGTCTGAATATTTGTGTAGTTGTATTTAAGATTATAATTAGATGGATATAATTTTATTTATTCAATAAATACATATTGTGTACCTCCTGTGGGCAATGTAATATTCTAGTTGCTGGAGATATTGCAATAAACAAGACAGATCCTTGCATTCAAGGAACTTACCCTCTGGAAGGGAGACTAGGGTAATAAAGCAATCTTCCCTTACATAAGATAGTTTCAGAGCGTTTTAAGTACTAAGGAAAAACTCAAAGTAATGTGCTGAAGAACTCATGGTAAATATAATGAAAAAAAAATCCCATTTCATAACAACTGCAAAATTCCTACCTTTTAATTCATCTAAAAAATGGTATACAAAGGCTTTCTGAAGATAATTAAAACTTAATGAAATAGTAACCAGACAACTGTACAAATCTGTGAATGTGATTTAAACTAGTGTAGTATCTCTTTTGGTGATGGGTAAAATTTAGAAAATTTTAACATTTGACATTTTTGAGGGATATAGCAGCGGTTACTTTTTCCACTGTCCATCTGTTTTTATTCCAAAACTTTGGATTAGACTTTGGGATATTGTCACAAATCTGGTATTGGCATTTCCCAGTTGACACCATTGCTCAGGGATTGTTATGGGCAGTTTTATGCTGAGTCCCTTTATTTTGAGTAATTGTCTTTGAAGTTATTCAAGTAGTCTTAAAAGGAAAAGAATACATAAAATGTAAATAAATGGAATACCTTCTATACTGGTGGGAGAATTTAATATTATAAAAAGTCTTCCCAAATAATTTTAAAAGTAAACATAATTTCACTGAAATACTTATAGAATTTCATGGAAGTTGATAAAGCTAATCTGTAAATTGATGTAGAAAACTAAAGGACCACTAGGTGCCAAGCCATCAAGACTTGTGGTAATTAAACAGTGTTTTTGTGCAAGAATAGGTGAACAGTACAGTGAAAAAGAACAGAGAGGCCAGAAACTGATTCATGTATGTATAGCATTGTGATAGATGAGGCAGAGAATGGGGACAGTCTGAACTGTACAATAAGTAATATTTATTAATAGAGCATTGGCTATCCATAGGGGAAAATAAATATACTATAGGTAATAGGGGTTTTTTTTTAATATTCAGGAGTGAAAAATACAAGAATGTCTTTTTGACATTATGCAAGGTATATTTTCTTAAATTAGACACCAACAACTGACAATTTGAGAATATTAAAATTAAACCTTTGTGTATGTGTGTGTGTGAGACAAAAAAGCTATAACAAAACTTAAAGAATAAAAGTCAAATTAGAACCAGCTTTACTCTCACTGTTGTTTGCTTAAAAATTTATTTTAATAAAAACAGAATTTTGCTTAATAGTGAAAAAATCTATTGGGTTGAAAAGTTGGAAAACCAAAGTGTTATGAAAGAAGAGAAAGGTTACTATATGAGCAAGCTGAAGAATCCATATTAAAGACAACAATAAATAAAATAGAGTAGTTAAGACAAAGTCTGAATATTTGTGTAGCTATATTTAAGATTAACAATAAATAACAGATATTAAGCATGAACCATGTGCTAGATGAGTTTTCATTTAAAACCTAATCATATTGGATTGAAGATACTGTCATAAAGAGACGTTCAAGTGAAAAATGATGAGATTTGATGAAATGGTAATTCCATTAATACAAATTAGAAACTAAAGTAGTAGAGGAACTGATCATGAGTTTGGAGTAGGATATATTAAGTTGGAGACTCTTGGGAACGTGATTTTGTGACTTGGAAGCAAGTTCTGCACTATTGCTACAGATTTAAAGAGCACATGCTTATGAAAGATATTTATTCAAATCCAAAAAGTACTTGAGAACACCAAGGATTTGTGATTAAAGGAAGTAGACTGAGGATAGAATCTTGGAGAGGAACCAATTCCAGGTATAAAAGGGTACAGTTGTATAGAGTGTGTCATGTAAGAAAAGAAGTAGAAAGCAGTGTCATATAAAACAATAAAGTAGAGCAATAAACAATAAACAAGTAAGATATCATCTAGGAACTGGTTGTATTTTCCCATTGGTGGGTGATGGTTCATTGACAGAAAGCAGTTATAAAATCAGACTCTGAAAATGTGTGTATTGCTTACTCTTTAAGTTATACTTAGAAAATAGTATGCTTTGAATTTTAGGAGAGTTGCTTTTACATATCTTCTTGTTTTCCCTTGGGTGTTTTTGTTCATAGTAAAACATAATGAGGTTGATCTTCTACCAGAAGTACTGACTATCCCTTTGCTGTTTCCAATGCTGGTGACCAATAATCCTTAAACAGCAATGTTTGCACAGGACTTGTTTTCAGAATGATTTATTTTCTCAGCACTAAAATTTTATTTGACTTTAAAGTGATCTGTGAAAAGATTTAGTTTCAACTCAACATTAGTTTTACGTCAGATAATTACTTCATTTGAAGTCCCAAAATGCTTCCTTTTCTTTATAGTGGCCAGTATGATTGTCATGAAAACTTTTAGATGTGTGACATTCCTGGTATTTATTAATAATATAACTGCCTTTTAATATTTATTCGTTTACTCTCCTAACATGACATTACTTTTGTCAGTGAATCAAATGATTTGCTCTTCTTTACTTGAATCTAACTTTCACAGTATTCTTTTACACTTATGTAGATTCTTTACACTCCCATCAATTCCTTTGTATTTCGGCTTTAGTTTTATGAATTCTGCTTAATGTAGAAAAATATTAAAACTAGCTATTTTTATCACAAGTTTGTGAACAGCAAGAGATAAATCACTTAAAGTATGGCCTCATGAGTTTATGTTGACTGTTTTTCAATTCTCTAATCTTTCTCTAATGTCTCGCTGCTCTTCTTAAGATAACAGCAGGGTGTGGAAGAACTGATAGACAAATGCTCTCGAATGGACAGATGAGTACACTTGGCCTTGGCCGTGGTGTTAACACAGTAGCTCTGTGTGCACCCCTTTCACCACCAAGATCATCACCAATCACTGCCCTCTCCTGAAGCAAAAATAAATCTTAAAGATTGTGAAGGTGGAGACATGATATGCTTTTAAAAGCACTTCAAGAGGAAGATGGGTCACTTAGCACTGTCGCTTAGAGCTCTGCAGTTCAAGAAGATAGCACTGGTGGGTATGGAGCAAGGGTCCGGTGCCTGACTGCAGCAGCCTCGTGCCAGGTTGTGTGCCCTGCATCATTTACACACGGTTCTGAAATCTGTCTCCACTTAGAATATGTTCCATATGTGATTTACTAAAAATTTCAGCTTAATATCTATGTTAAAATATTTTATTCTTGACTAAAAGGTCAAATATGAAATATTTTTTGAAATTATAATTTAACCCCTTTATAACCCCTTTTTTTTATTGTACTGAAATTTTTATACAATATTCCATTGTTTTATTATACTTTTATGGAGGGGTTTGCATGAAAAATAATAAAGTGACCCCAGTTATTGACTGCCTTCTCCATCCCTCTTGTACCCTTCAATAACAGGTAGAGAAGTGATGATGATTCCAGAGCATTGTATACCCTGAATTCAAGGAAGATTAAAAATGTACTCACTGTATACCATTTAACTATAAATTTACTGTACTATGCTCACTAATGGACTAATGGAGAGAACCTACTTACTATGCAATTGTCCAGAAAAAAAAACTTTTTAGTTAATATTAAATGAAATGTTTGATTACCTATGTAATACTTAAATATATGTAGTACTGTTACCTTTTAAAACTTTCTTTAATCTTCTTTATGAAATAGAAAGTCTGGTGATGTTGGTTAAAGGGTACAAAGTTTCAATTATGCAACATGAATAAGTAAGTTCTGGAAATCTAATGTACCACAGGGGACAGTATATAAAAGAATGGATTTTACTTGAAATAATGTACTTAAAATTTGTCAAGAGGATAGATCTTAAATCTTCTCAACACACACACTCAGACACACACATACCCCACAATTGGTAACTATGTAGAGGTGAGATATATATATATATATATAAATATATTTGTAAATAAATACTTATAAATATATAAATTTTGATATACATATAAATTTAAAAATGAAAGGTTTTAATTATATTATGAAAATTGTGGGTGTTTTTTTTGAGACAAGATCTCGCCTTGTCACCTGGGCTAGAGTGCAGTGGTATCATCACAGATCACTGCAACCTCAAACTCCTGGGCTCAAGGGATCCTCTTGCCTCAGCCTGCAGAGTAGCTGAGACTACAGGCAGTGCCACCACACCTAGCTAATTTTTCTATTTTTCGTAGAGACTGGGTATCATTCTTGCTCACGCTGGTCTCTAACTCCTGACCTCAAGCAGTCCTTCCGCCTGAGCCTCCCAAAGTTGTAAGATTACAACCGTGAGCCACTACACCCTGCTGAAAATTGTTTAAGAACCAAAAGTAACAACATATGCAATCCTTACGTTTGCTACTTTTCAGCCTGACCAAATGGACTTTATTTGCTTTTAAAAAGAAAAAGACTAGAGGAAAACTTCTAATGTTTTAAGTATGTTTTATAAATGAAGCACTGTTAATTCAGAGAAAAACTTCAAAACAGAAGTTAAATCTATTTTATGCTATGTGACCCACCTACGTGGCTCAGGAGAGAACCACTGTTCATTTAAAAATATTAGTGTATGAACTGCTACAACTCACCCTAAGGGTACTGTTTATAGTTGTCAGAGAAGGAGACAGCTTTGTCATGGATCCATGCCTGCAGTTTGGAGCATGTTCTCTGGTGGGGGTCATGTCTCTGTTCGTGATGTCTTACTCAAGTTAGAAGTTTTCTCACTGAAAAAACTGGTGATGGTAAAGTCTTCTTCATGGGTCACTGTAGCTCATGTGAGAACCTAACAGTTTCTGGCTTACTGTAGGTAGTCAAAAATGTGTCACTGCTGTTATCATTTGCACTTAAAAACTATTAGAGTAAATAAATCCTTTTTGTTAAAACATAGGAGTACAATTGAATTGTTTGCTATATTCTCTTAAATATATACATTTCATGTTAACAAATCTTTAAATTTTCTCCAGAAAAGTTAATGTTTTTATAAGTTAGTGAATATAAAGAGTTCTTAGATTGTTCTAAATATTACCCTTTGGAGATACATTTTTCCAGACAGTGTGTTAAATACTTTTATAGAGTTACATTGGAAGTACGTGAAATGTTGTCATCATTTTTATGTGAAAAACATGCTGAACCTACTTTGTGTGTGTGTGCGTGTATTTTTTCAAATGCCACTCAGCACTTCTGATCTTGAAGTGAAAACTCACCATTTGTTTTGCTTTATAATGGAAAAGTTATTTTGGGGGCAAGTGTTCTTAACCTTGATTTTATAGATAAAATTTCGTAGTTGTTTCCTGAGGGCTGGGTGAATATTGTGAAATTGTATGCTATTGTGTGAAAACTATGAGATTCTTTATTTAGATATATAATTTTCTGGTTTGAGCATCTATACCTTTCATCTGATTCTCAAAACTTTCTCAAGCCATTGAGTTAAAAGGATCAAAAAATAGCTTTTGTTTTTACACAGTTGGTTTGTAAGTTTAACTTACTTCAGGAATTTTGAAGGCTGGTTTTGTAATTGGAACAATTATACAGGAACAGAGGATTATAGACATTGTTTAGCACATCATGTTAAGGTTTATTTTTGTCTCAAAAACTTCCTTCATCATTATATTCTTATGTCTAGGTCATCGTACTGGCCTGCTCCTCACCATAATGGTGCTACCGTATCATACCACCATAGCGCAATACTTACAATCCGTTCTAAACATTAACTTTTGTACCTCATATCTGGCACAGAAAATCAAGGCTATCTGATAAAAGTTTTGATCTTGGAATTGTGGTACAGAAGAGAATTGTGGAGTGGAAATCTCAAATTTGTCATTGTATAGTGTATATATGTTTCACAAATCTGGCCAAGAGAATGGGATTTTATTGTTAAAACAAATCCTTGACTTTTGATTTCAGAAAGGAAAAAAATAATTTCTTCTATGAAGATGTTGCTCTTTTGATGACTTTTTAAAGTTGTTGGAAGTTTTATTTTAGCGATCTCAAAGATCATGGTGAAGTCACTCCAAACATGAGTTTAATATAAGTCTATTCCATAGAAACAGATTTTACAATGTAGCAATTGGTTGCTGCTGTCTTTTCATATAATGTGAAAGATCTCAGTCAGTTCTTCAGCCAGTGACCTTCGGGAAACAGTGGTAATCCAGGAACCAACCCATATGTCATTCTTTTTTATCTACTGAATTTTCTTTCTAGATATGCTTGTAAGTGTGCTAAGGACTTTTTTCTTAGTTCAGCCACTCAACAAATAGTTGTGCCTGTTATATGTGAGGCAGTGTGCAAAGCTTTGGGAGATACAATAGTGAAAACAAACAAGAAACAGTGGAAATGAAACAAAACAAAAACCTAGGCAAAATCCATGATCTATCATACTTTGTTCATTAAATTACACACAGGTGCTGTAAAAACTAAATAGATAAGTAAACGCATATTTACATACATATACATATGTGATTTACATTCATTGTGAGGGATATGAAGTTTTACTTTTAGTATAGTTTCATTTTGTCATGTTTAACCCCAATCATTAAATACATTTTTAATGGTCTCTAAATTAATATGGAATTTACTACCATTTAAGGAGTGTCAAATTCTGGGAGTGTGTTTGTAATCAGCAGTAGAAATAATGTCAGCTCTGTTGATCCAAGTAGTGGAATGGAGCCAGAATCCAGCAAATCAGTAATAATCGGTAAAATTGTCTCCTAAGTAATGGGTAGTACTAGAAACACCTTACAAATAGCCCAGTAGAAACAGTTAAACAGTTATTAGGATCCTATTAGTTATTAAAGTTAGTAGGATCATTGTTGTTTTATTGTTGTTTTAACCTCTCTTAAAATAAAGTACTGTAAATATAATGCATATTACCAAGTTTATGAAAACAAAACCTTATACTCAGTGGGCTAAGTTGGACAAGGATTCAGACAGTTTAAACACACGCTTATGAATTAACCACACAGATGTCCAGGTTGAAAGATGTCCTGGAGTAGTGTGTTATATTGGAAAGAGAATCATATTTAGATTCAAAAGATCTGTATTGAAGTTTAATGTTGGCACCTGTCATTAGGGGATAACCATGTGTCCAAGTTTTCTGGGGACGGTAACAATTTATGTCTATTGCCTTTACACAATTAATAATATCACTCTCTTTTCATTCCTAAAAATGTATTGGTTTAGATAGGAAATTGTATGGTCACCCCTCTTTATTGTGACAACTGTTTTTGCAGCAATAAAGTATGCATGATACATTTAGCTTTTAAGGTTGTGTGATAGCTGGAAAAACACTCATGTATAAGAAAATGTTTTGTAATCTGAATATCATAAGAACTATAAAAAGACATATAGATATTTGTGTATTCATTTGGGCAAAGTGATTAAGGTGAGAGTAGTTTTATTTTAATCATGTCATTCTTGAATAATTTGGTATTACTCTTAATTGATTAGTTGTATAATGCTCCTTTTCCCAAAGTGTGTTATGTTGCTATCGAGTCACAGACCATGACTACAAGGAATATTGAAACCTTTTCTTTGCTTGTGTTAAGGATAATGAATATATTCCATGTAATTAAAAATTCAGTGGGTTTTCTAACTGTTTGAAAAATGGAACCAACTATTGTATAATTTCATAATGTTCAATTTAGTTTTGACTGTTTGCTTTTTTATTATCTTTAGGAGGTAGACACATGTCCTATCAGCTTTTGAAAATGATAATAATTTTGTTATGTCAGTAAGTCCTTATCAGCGCTTACAGACTTTAATGCTTTCCCCTATGAATTTGATCTTAAGTGTGACATTCTCAAACAAAAACACTTTCATGTGGCTCTGTTCCTGAATCCTATTTTATTTCAGGTGATCCATTTAATCTCTTTAAGATGACTGCACCTTAGCTTTTTGAATTACTTCCTGGAAAACTGTTGGAGGACTTGTATTAATTTGGAACAAAAGAAAAGGAAACTGATTTTTACCACTAGCAAATGACTTTCCAACTTCAAGGTCCCTTTATCATTAGGAAGAAGAAAGTAATTCTGCCTAAATCTGAGAAGCGTTTAACTGACCGTCAGGAGGACTACAGAAACTTGGCAAGCAAGAGTCAGCTTACCATATGGAACTTTTAAAAATGTAGTTTCTGGGACAAGATGTTAAGGGATAATAATTGCTACCTTGCAGGGTTACTAAAAGCATTAACTAGATAATGGATATGAAAGCATCTGCCCAGCATCTGGCCAGTCACCTGCAATTCTGAGTAGGTACTCGATAGATGTTAGTTGAGTAAAGGAGCAAGATCTGGGATGAATGAAGAGTCCAGGGGATGTAGCCTACCAAATAATGCTCTTTCTTTTATTTTTTTCTATGCCAGCCAAGACCCTCTCCCTTAAAGATTAGTGCAAATGACCATGAATAAAAGTTCATCTGACCAACTCAGATAATCATTTTTACAAGCTTGATGTGTCTTTTCAATCACTCAAATTTTTTTCTACTTCCAAAATCTGAAATTGAAGATTCTGAACCACCTAGATTAGGATTTGAGGTCACCAAAAGACTCAATTTTACTATCTCCATCTACTGGCAGGGAGGAACTATACCCAAGCATCTGGACTGGCATAGAAAAGAGGAGAAAGAACATTTAAAAGGTAAGCAAAACATATATTTTTATTTACTCTGAATTTTTGAACTTTTCTTATCATACAGTCTATTGTACTGTCACATGATTAAGGTTGATATAATGAACCATCTTAAAGTGAGAGAATTTGTTTACATGGCATAATACTCTTATCTGATTCTTTGACATGAGCACGTTTGGACTTGAATGCCTTCCTTTCATAAAGGGAGTCTTTTGTGTCTTTGCACTTCTAAATTTCTATCTAGTCATTCCAGTGCTCCCGTGCTGTTTTTATATTCTTAATAACCTTTAAACTGCAGTGTGCTTACTGAAATGTCTTTGTTCTTATTTCTGTATATTCTGTACATATTTAAGGTAATTTTGCCCAGCAAATTATTTTGAATGTTATGATTTAGAGAGAGTAGAAGTATGTTTTTCAAGGTGTCTTTATTATTCCGGTGTTTCTTAGATTCTGTTTTTCATCCTTCATTTATAAATATTTTAGTTTGGCAGAAAGTGCTGAATTAAAATTTCCCATTAATTCATGAGTAAAAGTCATAGTACATATCAGCTCTGTTTTAATTTGGTATTTAGCTTTCACATCACAAATCTTGAAACTGTATTGGTTTACTTTTAACAAAATTATAACATAATGATTAAACTTTGTAGTATGATAACTGTTGTAAAATAAATACCCTGATGGTTTGTGTGATAATAGATCTCAGGAAGTTTAAATCGGGTATTTTACATGATGCATATAGTTGTTCTTAAGTCTTATGTTATGCAGATCTTTCTTTAAAAAACTATCTGAACGTGAAAATAGAAATAATAGATCTTTGTCAACTTAATTAGTATTACTACAGTTGCTGCAATTAAATTAAATATAATTTGTACTTTATTTCCAGTTAGTTTTCTCCTCCTCCACCATTTGTCCTTATCTTTGTTGCATTTCTTTGGACAATGTTTCATTTCTTTTAGAAGAGGGATAGATGGATTTATAAGGAACACGAGTGGAGAGTTTTCAACTTCAAAGTTAGGTTTCATGGGCAAGAATTTTCAAGGAGAAATAGTGTGTTCAGACAGGCCTGTTCACTTGCTGGGAGGTCATGAATGTAGCTGGTCCGTTTGCCGGCTGGGGGATTACACTCATATAAACAGTACGAATCCCATAAAAAGGGATTTTCAAATCTTCCTGTGGCATCTGACAATGTCCAGTCTGACAAATATCCTCAAAGTTTGTCCTGAAATCAGAAGACAAGGAAGTAGTTATTTCTGAATATTGAAGGAACTAGTGATAACACGGTATAAGTGAGTAGTCTCATCTTACAAATGGAGCTTCTGAGGGACGTCATAAAGTCAACTCTGTCCGTATTTTGAATGAAAATATGTATCTTCTTGAATCTATTGCATCCTCTCTTTCAGCTCCTCTTTTGAGCCCCATTGTCCTTTGATCTTTGGATTGATTTTAAGACTATTGTCCTAAAGCTAG
>CM052440.1:114654300-114706816 GCA_028533085.1 Varecia variegata
GTCTGTGTATGTTATGGTTGTCTCTCCTGAGAGGGGCATAACTGTAGTAAAAACAAAAATTCAATTAAAGAAAACTTGATATTTTCACTATGGGATTTAATCTAGTACATTGTTTTAATGAATATTTTGTATTCCATTCTTACTATTTATTTTGAACATTTCATTTATACTTGTTTTCCTGTTTCTTCAGTTTCCTTTCTTGCATTCAATTTATCATCTTCTCATTCCATTTTTCTTTTCTACTAGTTTAAAAAGTAAACATCTATTTGTGTGTTCAGTGATCACCTTAGAAAGGGATATTTAACTTAACAATATGTAAAGCTAATCAGTATTTGCCGTCTCCTCGAATGTAAAGTTACCCGAGAACATTGTAACTTCTGCCAATGCTGGCTTCCCACATATCACCACACTATGTTGATAAAACAGAGCTGAGTTTTTTGTTTACCGTGGTGTTGGAGAACTCCACTTTGAGAACTTTAGTAGTGTATCAGAGGAGGAAAAGCAAAACCAGATTTTGTTAATTTGAATTTGGTTTAACATGGATTTTTCCATGTGAGTATTTGATTTGATTGGGATTGGGTAAGAATTAGGATATAATAGTTTAGATTTGGTAGTAACAGCAAAGCAAAGATTTTGAGGATAGGAGTTCAGCAGCTTTAGCTAATAAACTATTCATACTTCCAGTTGAAACAGTTCTTTTAGGAAGTTCCTGTAATGAACAATGAAGTTATTTTCCTTGGCGAGAGTCTCTTGGACTCTCCTGAAGACAGTAAGATTGTATTATGTTGTTAAGTATGAAATGTCCGATTTCCTTACTTAAGGGAATCAGACTGTCAGCTAAGTTTGACAGTTGATATCTCTGACATTTCACTTTGACATTTCTTGTTTTATTTTTCTTGTGAAGGTACATTCTTAGTCTTGCGAATGTACTGTTTGGCTTGTGATTGTCAATTTTTTTTTTTTTGAGCAATTTTTGTCAAACCATGGATAAGTTAAAACTTTGTGTTATTTTCGAATATGAGTTCCATCATGGAACCAATGCAGCGCAGACAGCTCAAAATATCAATGATGTGTTTGGGAAGGATGTAGCTAATGAACATATAGTACCTCAGTGGGTTGAGAAGTTCCGTTCTGGTGATTTTAATCTTGAAAATGAGCCATGTGGGTGACCTGAGACCAAGGTAGATAATGATGAGCTGAAAGCAGTAGTGGAAGCAGATCCATCTCAACCTACACGTACATTAGCAGCAAGGTTTGACATTACTATTCCAACAGTATAGGACCATTTGAAAAAAATGGGCAAGGTAAAGAAGCTGGATAGATGGGTTTGGCATGAATTACACAAGCATCAGAAGAGAAATTATCTCGAAGCCTGCCTTTCTTTGCTGTCACGACATAAAGGCAAACCATTTCTACACTGTATTATTACATGTGATGAAAAATGGATTGTTTTTGACAATGGCAATCATCTGGCACAATGGTTGAATGAAGATGAAGTGTGGAAACACAGCCCAAAACTGAATATTCATGAGAAAAAGCTAATGGTGTTTGGTGGTCCAGCGCAGGCATTATCCACTACAGCTTCATGAAACCTGGTCAATCGATTACAGCACATGTCTACTGCAACCAACTGGACGAAATCATGAGGATACTTGTGATTAAGCAGCCGAGATTGGTCCATAGAGACAGGCCAATCCTCTTGCAAGACAACGCTCAACCGCATGTTGCACAAACAATGCTGCTCAAACTACAGAGGCTGGACTTGGAAACGCTCTGTCATCCACTGTATTCACCAGACCTTGCACCAACTGATGACCACTTCTTTCATGCTTTGGACCACTTCTTGCAAGGAAAAATACTCAATTCTCAACAAGCTGTGGAAAACGCCTTTTATGATTTCCTCACCCCTTGCTCTCCAGGCTTCTTCACTGCTGGCATAAGCTACTGTTAAGATGGCAAAACTCTGTCTATAGTTTAAGCACATACTTTGATTAATTGTACTGCTTCTTGTTTGAGATACAGTAAATGACACTTTTGATTGGAGATTGGACATTTCATATTTAATGACCTAAATGGTAAAGTCCTGTTATTGTAAACAGTGAACTGCGTAGGGTGGATGGTTTTAGTCCTTATTGTCCAAGCTGGTTTTGGTGCTGATGACCATTACCCCTACTTCTGATTATTATGGTCATTAAGGATTTTAATTTTGTAGTTTCTTAACTCCACAATTTAGACATTGTTTTCATTATTTTGTATAGTCAATTTTGTTTATCTTTATTGATGTGTCTACTTTTTGGTGCCAATTATTTCTTGTTGTCCTTTAGAACTGTTTTATAAGGTTATTCTACTTCTTTAAATACAGTCTTTGAAAGTTTATTGAGTGAAAGCCTGTTGGTTGTAAATATTCTGTTGTTTATTTTCAAATTTCTTTATTTCGCCTTCATTCTTAGAAGTTAGTTAGACTGGTTATAACATTTTAGGTTGTATGTTTATTTATTTTTCTCAGTATCTTGAAGACACCATTTCCACCATCTTATGGCTATTGAGAAGTTAATCATGAGATTAATTCCTGATATATCCCTGTAGTCTCCCTCTGAGTGGTACATTTTGCAGAGGGCGATGTGTAGAGGTGGGGTGAAAGGGAAGACACAGAGTTATAGCCAACCCAGGCTACCACCTGTGGTCCATTAAACTCTGCCTCTTGTACACCAGGGTTCAGTAGATACCCTCGGTGTCCCAGAGCATATTTTCCTCACTGAAATCTTTATTTCTTGTGCTTATTTGTCCTCTTAAGAATTATATAATTTCCTAACAGTCTAATATTGCATTAAAACCAATGATTTTCTTTCAGTCATCAATCTAGCCATTTTAGTTGTATGTACCAAGAAGTTTTTCCACTTAGCTTTGTCCACCATGTGGCTGGAATGTAAACTATTGTCAAGCAAAATAACATTTTTCCTGACAGGGCCTGGTATAATTAAGTTCAAGTTTAAATTTGGTTTTAAAAAAATGATAACATCAACCCTTTTCCATGGCAGTGTTATGGGACTAAAATATAAATGTGTCCCCATAAAATGCATTGTAAGAATTTAAACTGCCTTATTTTCACAAGTCCTAAACATACAAGAGTCTAAAAAAATCTGAATCTGTATTTTAGCTTTATCTTTAAAATAGGATAGAGTCAGGTGAGATGTTTTGACCTACTTCCCCATTGCCCTGCTGTCCTTCTCAAATAGTCTTTTGGAAAGAAAAAGATAGAATGTGTTGTGTGTTATGCTATTAAGAATTTATTTTATACAAAATACAAAATAAGTAAAATGCAAATTAGGTTTTATTATTTTTATAGCCTGACCAGGGTATACAAGCAATGTGGTGGTGGGTACTTAGGTAGGACAGGCAGGAAGGGGGAAGGTGAATGTTACATATACTTATATGTATACATATATTACCAGCACCATTTGGTGTAGAAAATACCAAAATAGGTCTTGCTTTTCAATGTTGTCTGTGAGTGTGTGTGTGTGTGTGTGTGTGTAAACAGGTGGACAGATATAGAAAGTAGGCATGAATGGGTTATCAGTGGGCTTCTAGTCCTCTGCTTTACAGAGTCATATCTTATTATTTATCGATTGTGTCTCCTCCAAGGCTTCTGATGTTAGTGACATATGGTGTCCCTAGAAGGACACATTTTTTAGTAGGAAGCTTCTTTTTTATTTTTTCCTGTTTTTCCCCCTTCTGAAGTAAACAATCTGCACATTTATATATTATTTTAAAGAGAGAAAGATGATGAGAGAGGACTTCAAAAAGAATCGGTTACTCAATCTGTCCAATTTAAAATGGTGCCTCATCTTCACCAAAACACCCAAGTTTCTTTTGGAGGAAATACTGTAACTGGTCCAAAGAAGAAAACTTTAATGGGACACAGGAATACTAAATCTGCTTAAATGAAATAAACGGATTGTTTTACTATTTAGCATTTAAGATGATCAAAAAATTTTGATTTTTCTTTAAAATAAAAAAACTTTTAGACCTTTTTCTCTCTTCCTCATGCTTATAATAGAATTAATGTGGACTTATTGTTTGCTCATTTATTTACTCTTACATTCAAACACGTGTTGAGCACTGTGGTAGGTAATAAAAAGACGTCAGTGAATAGGAGATAGCTCATGCCCTCAAGTAGCTCATAGTCTGGGTCAAGAGGCAGACAAATAAATAGGCAATTAAGATAAAATGCCACCAACCCAGCATATTGTAAATAGAGTACAGTCATTACTATAACTGGTTATGATGAGATTGGTTTGTTGTCCAATTTCTAATTTATATCATAACTGTGTATTTTTACCATCAACAGTCTCTAAATAATGTTATTAATTAATTATAGAGAAAGAAGGGTGGATAAATTAACCCTGCCATGCAGACCTCAAAAACTCAACACTCATTTTCTGTGTTTTGCACTAGTAGATACAGCTTTCAAGGATGTATAGGTTTCGCATATGAACTTTACAATGCCAGTGAAAGCTGTGGCTGATAAATTTTAAGAAGACATTGTTTTATGTTCCTTAGTTGTATGGCCATATAACTGAAATAAAGGTAATACTGTTTATTTAGCTGATAATGACCTTAGAGACTCATGAGTACATCATAAGAATTTATTTCCTGAGCAAAATGTTTTCATGGGTCCCCTAAAAAGGATTGAGGGAAAAAAAGTCACCACTAGTCCATATTTGGCATAAGTGATCTTAAATTTTAACCATGAGAGATCCAAAGACATCTCCCAAAGCCCTTTACTTACATAATTCCCAGCCTCTCTCCCCATCCTGAATCTGCAAAACTGGATCTGAAAGTAAATAACTGAGTTTTGGACTATAACTCTGAATTTTAGTCTTGTTCATGATGGCAAGAAAAAGATAGGTTAAACAAACAAACAAAAATCAATATACTCCTTTAGAGTATTTTGTGGGAACCCTGTTGTAGGACCAGAGAAGAATGTTGTAGATGACGGTGTGGTTACTTCTGTGGTATGCCTACCTCAAACACCAGCAAGGTAAAGGGGAACCAGATTGGCTTAAATCATTCATTATATATTCCCAAGATTTGCTTTAGGATCCCATCTGTGCTGAAGCCCATGCATCGTGGTTACTGTCCTAGTCTTTCCAGACTCCCATAACAAAATGCCATAAACCAGGTGGCTTATGAACAACAGAATTTTATTTCTCACAGTTCTGGAGGTTGGGAAATATAAGATCAAGGTGCCACCAGATTTGTCTGGTGAAGAGGATGGCTTCCTGATTCATAGACAGCTATCTCCTAGCTACGTCCACAGTTGTTGAAAGGGCCAGAGATCTCTCTTGGGCCTCTTTTATAAGGGCATTAATCCTATTCATGACCCAGTCACTTCCCAGAGGCCCTACTTCTAAATATCATCACCTTGGGGTTAGGATTTAGCATATGCATTTTGGGGGGATACAAATATTCATACCATAGCAGACACCTAAACAAGTCACTACTGTTTTAAGGAAGAATGGGAGGGTGCATTGTAGTCGTGGAGGCAAACAGTGTAAGTACTGAAGCGTAGACAGAGTAGGCATAATGGAGAGAGGTGTGGGGGTGCCATGTGTACTGGGCCTTGAAGAATAAGGTAAGACTGCCATAGCTGACTAGCACCTAATAGATACTCAACAAAGGTTAGTTAAAATAAAATAATTGGTGGAATATAGAGAAATGAGAACTCCAGACACAGTTAGACTGGGGATAGAGAATGTGGGAAATAATTTGAGAATGAGTTTCTCTGGCACAGGAGATGCCTGTAGGTGTGACAAGTGGTGAGTCTGTAATGGTGGATAGGATCAAATTGTGAAGAACTTTGAATACTATGCTGATAGATTTGAACTTCCTTTCTTATGCTCTGAGAAGCTAAGGGTTCTGTTGCAGAATAGGGTCATGCACCAGTCTATATTGCAGGGAGAGAATTCTGACAGAAGCAAACAGAATATAGATTGGAGAAAAGATTGAAGACAGTTGGAATTGTTGAAGGAATTTTGTTATTTCTGAAACACAAAACTTTACAGGTAGATGTTCCCTCAGACTTTCATACTTAAATATTGTTTAATTCTTTTCTGATTGATGCAGTAACAGAAAGCATATTGCTCTCTTATCGCTACTCCCTTCTTTGTTAGTACCCTGGGGTAAGGGGGAATCTGAGGTGGGGGTGAGGCTGGGGTGATGGTGGGGTTGCCCATGCACTTGTGTGCCAAGAAAACCTACAAATAGTCCTAATGCTTTTTATTTCCAAGCTAAATTCTCTTTTGTCCCAGGGTACAAGTTTTGGCAGGAATCAAATGACCAATTTAAACGTTGTTTACATCAAAAACATTTACATTAAAGAAAAACCAAGGAATAACTTAGAGTTGTTTTTTTTTTTCTAAAACTGTTTAAGTCTTTTTGTTGTTTTAATTTTTTTAACTGCTGTATCACTATAAAAGGTATTTAAAAATTACACAGGAGGATGTCACTGTGTAGTAAGAGGTTGCATCAATTTTTTTCTAGAGTGTTAAATGGCCATTCTATTATCATGGAGAAGAGATGGCCTTCCTCTTTCTTCCTAGAGATAGGTAAGGAAATTTTACTTGGTCCCTGAGAAGAGAAGAAAAAAGATAACTGCACTGTGTCTAATAATAATCTTACAACTCTGCTAGTGATGTGCCATAACAAAGTAAGTTGCCCCAATAGGTAGAGGTTTTCAACATAAGCTAGAAGGATTCATAAAAATGAGTGTTAACTTTAGACTCTTCTAGTTTTAAATGACTACAAATAGTTAGCTCTTGACTCTAACTAGTTTAAAAAAGGAAATGTTTGGATTCTGAGACTTAAAATTTCAGGAGTAGGCTTTATCCAGGTTCTAAAATGATGCCATTAAGTCTGTTGCTTTTTCTCTGCCTCTATAGGTTTGCCTCCTGCTAGGTGACTTCATTCTCCATCAGGCTGGCCTCATAAGGTGTCAGAGAAAGCCATGGAAGAGAAAGCCAGGATTTTAACAACTTGCAACCTTTGAAGGAGGCAGGAACTTTTCTGGCAAAAGTCCCGGGAAGAATTTTGATTGGCCTGGTTTGAACCAAGTACTCATACCTGATAGCAGTTGCTAGAGCAGGAACTAGGAACTGTGTCACTGTGATTGGCAAGATTAGGGTTACATGCCCATCTGGAGACCCAAGTGATGTCCTCTGATTAGTGGGAAAATAGCCCCTGAAAGGAAAACTGTTTTGTTTTCCATCAGAAGGAGAAGGAGGTGCTGGTGATTCAAAAATAACCATCTCTGCTGTTGGTGTTTAGGACAGATAGGTGTTGAAGGGCAGCTTTCAAATTCACAGTTACTGTTTTTCCTACCTGCACTTCTGGCCAGAGAATAAAGTTCTCTTTAGAGTACAGATTTTGCCAGTGCCCTTTCCAGCAACTCTTTTGAGTGTAGTTAACTCAATGGCATAATTTATAGTTTTGTTATCCTTTGCCCTCTGTAGCAATTACTTTTGTAACTTTAAAAAAAAAAAATCATTCCCAAGAGGGCTTAAAATGAAGGGTGGGGATCTGACAAAGTCTGAGATCAAGGGACTTTGCTCTTGGCTAATGAGATGTTTTGGTCTTATGTTTTGAAACGTTCAAAATCAACATTCCAGCCAGAGAAAAAATGTATCCCGTGACTCCCCAAACTCCTGTCTGGCTCACCCAGTGTTTGTCTCTCAGCAACCTCTACCTTTTCTCCAGCATCTGATCCTCCCCTCTTCTGCCCCCAACACCTCCCTCTCCTCTTTGCCTTTCTTTTTCCACCTTCTCTGTTGGATTAATCCACAGAGATCACTTCCCTGCATCAGTTGGTCCGGGTTTTACAGTTTGCACTTTATGAGGATTTGGGGGATATTGGAATGTCAGTCTTTGTGCCGTGCCCCTACCTTCCATAGTTGCCTGCTGTCACCGCAGTAATGATGAGATCTCTTGTTCGGGTTGTCCAATTGGCACAAAGGCTTAAATATGTACAATTTTTAGGACCAAAGAAATACCCATATTACTATATTTCTGGCTAGCTAACTATTAATAGTTATCTGTTTACACCATTTACCACACACACAAAAGAAACAAGCAATGGCAATAGAACACTAATCATTAATAATAAAGAACTTCTAAATGTATAAATTTTAAAATATACTATAATAATTCTGTTGCCCTTTCTGTCTCAACTTCATCAGTTTTGTTTTGTGTAGTTATATTTCCAGTATTAAAATATTAATATAATTTTTCTATATGAGCTTTCAAATAATACACTTTCTTAGATTCACCTGACCCTGTTAATTCCTGATTCTTGATGTGCTAGATTCTGTTCGGGTCCCAGCTCTCTTTATGGAACAGCCTATCCCAAAAGAAGCCAATCTTTAAAGAGGTTGCCTCTTCTGGCTTTTATAATACAGGCAAATGCTGACTTAGGATTTATTTCTGATGAATTGATGGATTTGTTTCTCATTGTTACTTGATTTCCTCCTTAAGGTTTTTGCCAGAATAGCTAAAGACAAATCTGACTTTTACAAAAGGATTATTGTTTTACTATCTAATTAACAAGGGTTAAATTAACATTTAACGGAGCCCTTCCAAGTTAAGCTTAAAGTGATTTCACTGGATTTGATTCACCTGGGAAGGAAGAGAAGAGAAGTGATGACCACCTTCCCAAATTTGTTAACAACGTAGGTCATACTTATGCTTCCATTTCCAGAATCTAGCACACCAAGAGTCAGGCACGAACAGGGTCAGGTGAATTTAATTTTCAGCAGGAGAAATGATAGGACTGTGATCTCCTAGTCAGTGTTTTCTGCAGGTAAGGCAGCACGGCTGTGAGTCCCAGTAGACTGATCCTGAGAAGCTGAGGCAATTAGTACCCTTAACAGAAACTTGTGGAGAAAAACAAAGAAAAAAGGTTTTCCGTTGGTATCTAGACTATATCGTAGAACTCAAGGAGAAAGTTCCTTATTAGATTAAAATATGTAAAGAAAAATTTCGTGGGAAGAACCTCATTTAAATTTAACATTTCATTAAGTCAAATCAAAGGGAAAACCTTACCTCAAAGCACTTCTCTAAAGCAAAGGTCTGTGGTAGTTATGACTTGCCTACAAATTCATTGAAATTGAATGTGGATCATGGTGGATGCTTATATAAGCCATACTCTTGCTTAAGAAAAATTGACAAGACTTCTGTGTAGTCACCGATATTCACTCAAAGATGGGCAGTGGAGAAGGAAGAGGCCACAGAGATTCCTGCCCTCATGGAGTAAACTCATCCTTTGAGAACTCCAATTCAGAGCATTAAGATAGTAGGTAATCTAGTGTCATGCTTCTTTTTATGTAGATATCAAAATATGCTCTTGTCCAGAATACTGTATACCTTCTTTAATTTTTATCAATAGCTTGCTTAAGTTACCCATACACACACCTTTACGTTCCTGCTCCCAGCTATTAAAATCCCATAGGAGATAATGAGGAGAGGGGATTCCTCCTCATCCATCAGGATAAAATCCTGAATGCATTTTTCAGTGCACACAGTATTGGGATTACTAGTTTGGAAAATAAAGAGGTTTGCTCCAGGTACCATACTGATCACTTAGATTTGTTGGTAAGATGACTTGGCCACTTATTTATGTGCTAGTTTAATTTACTAGCAAAAACACTGGCTTGTGACATATTTCGGGTTCAGTTCTATCTCTTACTACGAGCAATATGGCCTTGGTTAAATTATCTTGCCTGTTTTATCACTGTATTCTTAAAACAGAATAAAATTAGGGCATTGAGTTCCAGATGAAGATTCAAGCCCCTTCCAACGCTAAAAGATCTGGGTTTCTCTGGAATATCCACAAATATGCCCAGACATTAACATTGTTTTTGCTTTCCTCCAAGCAGATAATATTTTAGAAAAGTTCTTTGGAAATATTAAAGTTTAAGGTAATATTACTCATATTTCTTAAACTGTTGACTTATGTATGATCTCTTGGATCCATTTTCAATTTGCCATTAAATGGTAAGTGCTTAAAGTGCTGATGAACTCCATATCATAATCAGTTCAATAAAAGCAATTTTCTGGAAGTACCACTTCTGTTAACATTCCTGTCCCACCCATTCTTTCATTATCTCACAACTCTTCTAAGTAAGGGATGTAACATTTTACCTAATCCCATTCCTTTTTGACTATTTTTGAGCTTTGAGAATCTTCTTCCTTTAAATTAAGTTTAATATGACAAAAATTTCACGGCTTACAAAATCTCTCAAGGTGCTTAGTTGTTTCTTTTGTCATTTTCAAACTCTTAACCATATGACTCGAGATGATGAAAAATTCCTAATTGCAATGAAACCAAGAATTCTATCCATTCAACGTGCTGCTGATAGTTATAAAGTAATAAAGGACTTATCTGTTACCCATAATACATATTGAAGCTTCAGTGCCCCCAAATTTTTCCCCCCCAAAATTATTCCTCTTAGCTGTTTCAAGCACTTGGAAAATGTTTGAATACATTTTCAAATCTCAAGTAAGCTTTACTCCCTGTCTGCTGAGAGACGCAGATCGTTTTCCCATATGGCAGCTGATTTAACCCCCTACTCCTTTCTCACCAGAAACCCTACACACTAACTTCAAAAACATCATCTACTTCTTGACCTTTCTATCTGTAGCTCTCCATCTCAGTCTGTCAGTTTGAATAAGCAAGCTAGTTCATGATATCAAAATATTTGTGTAAATGGAACCAGTCATAATTTATTGCTTCTAAAATTATTTCATGGGATTGTGGTAGGCACTGTTTTTGCTGAGGCATTGAGGTTAATCTCAGTGGAAATGAGGCCTGCACTGTATGTTATCTTAGCGTATTTTGAGGAAAAAAACTCTCTCATCGCAGTTTACCTACTATTTATCTGAATTAAGAACATTCAGAAAGATGATGATAATAGCTTGACATCATGCTGCAAATTCTGACAGTCTTCTTTTAAGCTTAGTGAAATTCAGATACTTGTTTATATATCTCAAGATCTGTAATATGAGGAATTTCCCAAGAGACAAAAAGGAAGGTCCAAAAATGTATTCCAAGTTTTTTTGTGTAGCATAGAAAGAAAGTAAGCAAAAAAAGAAAAAGAGAGGGCTAGAAAGGAAGAAGGGAAGGAGTGAGGGAGAAAGAAAGAAAAGAGGGAAGAAGATGACCTCTGAATGTCGCAGGCTATTAGCAGACAAGCGTTCATTTAGGGATGCTCTCAACTCACTATGAACCTGGGTAGACACCCAAGCAAATAGATGCCACATAATAAACGCTACCATTTACCAAGCTCCTACTATTTGCTAAGCCCTGAACTATGTTGGTTGCCCATGGCAACTCTAATCTTTCAGGAGTCCTTCAAGGTGGTAGGTATTATTATTCCCCATTTTGCAAGGACACGTGTCAGCTGAAAGAGGATATAAAAATTGTCCAAGTTTAAAGACGTAGTAAATGGTAGAGATGGTATTTATACCTTTGCTCTAAGGTATAGTTTTATATAAGAATAGAATTAGCACTGTCTCTCTTAGCTGTACTATTATTTGCTAGGCAAAACAAAACAGAACAAAAAAAATTAGTCTTTCCTGTTCATCATAAACCTAAATGAAACAACACCCTGTTAAAGAGTGTAAATCATTAAGCAATGTAATCACATGAACAGTTTACTCCTTATTTGATGATTTTGACAGTAGTCACTGCTTTGCAGCATATACCTTCATCCCCAAACTGTTTGCTAACAGAGACTTGTCATCCTCAAATCTTTTTAAATTGATGCAAAGAAGGTTTAATTATGCTCTGGTTCAGTGTGCTGCGGTTAGGTTATGTGAGAGTTTACTGTCCCATAATCAGAGACTTAGTATGTACTTATGGAACAGCCACTATGTATAAAGAAGCTTGAGTTGCTGAGTAGAAGTATTAACATCATCCTTGCCTCAGGGAACATTTTAACTAGCCAGAGATACCGATACTTGTGAAACAAGAAAAGAAACAAAATCCTGTGGAATGAAATGTTATGTTGTGAAGAATAGAATATACTTGCAAAAGTATAGATGTCTGAACAGAAATGCACAGCCTTGCAGAAGCCTGGCTGCCCAGAAATTTCAAAAGTTGGTATTTACCTTCATGAATTCACCACTAGAATGTGGCCTTTACCTGAGATGACTCAAAATCTCATTTGCACAGCACATTGAACAGTGATCAGTTTCTCAATTACAGGTTCATTGTAACCACACTCTCAAAGTACCAATCTATAAACCAGAATTAAGTTTAAATGAAAAATATCGTCCCTTGGTATAATCCAGGGATTTGTTGCGTGACCACCTGCACATACCCAAGTCCCACGATGGGCCCTGCCGATGCTGCTCATAAGAGAAGGGTCCCCTCCTTATAGGTGGGTTTTGTATCCTGGAATAATACTATGTTTTTGATCTGCAGTTTGTTTGGGGAAAAAAAAATTCCACATAAAAGTGGACCATGCAATTCAAACCCGTGTTGTTCAAGAGTCAACTATATACTATTAAAAGTCCTGATTTAATAGAGAAGAAAATAAATACCTGTTGATGATTTTGTAGGTGGTATATGTGGCTCTTATATCAGTCTGTGTTTTAAGAAAGTGGCATAATAAAGCAAGGCTTGTTTTTAAGGGACCTAAGCTTTGAGGTGGTGTGGCGAAGTGGTGTGTGGCAGGAGGAGGAGGAAGAGTGTGGGGTATAGATGCCTTACAGGAGGCAATTGGAATAATCTGTAGTATTAAATTAATGAGGGCCAAGCCTAATGGAATTTCAGTACACAGAGATTAAATAAACAAAAAATATTTCTAAATGAACAAAAATATTTGAAGTAACAATTTATAGGATGGGCGATAAGTGATAAAAGAGAAGGATTAGTTACATACCACTTTAGAATTCATTAATCTCCTGTTAAGAAGGCAGGTGAGAAGAGTTAGAAAAACTCCTCTTCAGTTCTTCTTATTACTTCCTTGAAAAGGTAAAATATTTAGTGAAAGAGAATGATTCATGATAAATATAAGGTTTGAGTTTACTTGAGAATGTGTAATTAATACTGATTTTCCATTCCTTTATTCAGTACAGTAACCACTACTGAGGATGAGATATGTGTGTGTCCTCAGTCAGCTGAGTTTCCGGTGGGATCTGATAACGTCCGTAGTTGGAGATAGGTTTGAAAAGAAACAGTATGGTACCTAGACTACAGAATTAAAACACAGCAAGTTGCATAACCAGTATTAAGCTAGTATGCCAAATGTATACAGCAAATTAAAGTGGTCTCCATGGGAACAGTAAGCATGTGAGAGAATGAAAGATAATTCACATTATAATGAATTTCTAAAAATTATGTCTAGTTTATTACTCTGAATAAATTCTAGTGTCCTTGTTTTTAAAAAGCCACTTGTAATTATTTTTGAGAAAATTAGTCATGCTTGTATTTAATATGAATAGCCGGAATTAGAGAAAAAAGGAAAAGAGTATAAATATTGGTTATATAGGGATATTTCAACACCACATGTGTAATCATGACTAGCGATTGTCTACTCTGTCTACATATATTTGTGTATAAATATGTATGTTACCATTTTATGTATGTGTGAATTCACTGCTCCATTCATCCACCCATCACTCAACATTTGTTTAGTTCCTGCTATGTATGGACCAAATACCATGCCAAATATTCAGGATACAAGGATTATTAGATGGGACCCTGGCCTCCAGAAAGTATTGAGTAGTAAGGGGACCGGTATGCAAAATATAGAACTCAAAATAGTAATAGATATGGTAGGGACCATGCTGCAAAGACTTTGCAACCTCTGCCTGTGGGACACACAGATGGCGTCTCTAAAGAGGTCACACATATTTAGCTGAAATCTGAAGGAGAAGTGAAAGTGTGTCAAGTGAAGTCATGAAGGTAATTTGAGATTTAATCAGTCAACATTTTAAATATTGAGCATGAAATCCTTTATTTTAAATAATTGTATGCTCAATGTTTTAAAAGTTACCATTAGCCAGTTTCTAAGTATATCCAATGAAATGTATCACTGTATGTGCTTGGAACCCATTAGTCATAACTTGGTGATATAAAGTACGTTCTTGACCTATGACAGGACTGTTATTGCTGGAGTTGCTGTACCAAAAATGTGATCATATTTGCCATCTGGTGAAATTTGCTGTCTCGCCCAGGTTGAGGTTCACAAATGACTAAAGCCCTGAGTAGCCCACAATTACTCAGTTGCCCAAAGGCCCACAAGTAGAATGGAAAGTTGTCTGTGTTTCATCAGATCCCGGAACTGAAATTTATGGTTAGGGCAGAGAGAGGATGCACATTGCTTTATCTTTTATTCTCCTTTGTAGTTTGAAGTACTTCAGTTCTCATATCTACCAAACGGAATGGTTCAATGTTCATGCCAGAGGGTCACATGGTTGATAGGGTCTGGAGACATGGAGATAAAAAAAAAAAATGCATTTCTTGCCTTCAAGGAGCTTATGTTCTAAGTTCATTTTCAGAATGGTCTTTGCTGTATATTTTAGGACACTTATGTGTATTTTTCATATTTAATGTCTAGTTTAAATAAAATATAAATAACTTGGTGATTGAAATCAGAGTATGTAAATTGATGCATATGGCCAATTGTTGTTGGATCTCAATTTTGCCCATCCCTGTGATAATTACCACAGCTTTTCAGATAAGTTACTGAACTAATGGGGCCTAATTTCTATTAAATATTAGGTTTTATTAAATTGCTGAAGGTAATATAAATAAGAGGGTTCTCACACTGCCAAATGTTTGGAGACTTGTACTTAATTTTCATTATTTTGTAACTATAAGATTAATAAATTCATAAGTGAAATGCATGATTGATTCTTGGTATTTGCAGAGAGGGAAGTTGAGCCTCAGTGGAATATGTGGGTAGATAAAAACTTCTGAATACACGAATAGAAGTCATGAGATGATAATAGTTTTTATTTAAAACCTACCTATACCTCTTCTGTCAAGGGGCTAGCAATCTAAGAGAAAACATGTGGAGCAAAAGAGGAAATGAAGTGAGTGATATATTTGAAACTGTTAAAAACTGTCAAATTGTATGGTAACACAAGAGCCTATTAAAGGATATGGTGGGAACCCTGGATATTAAAGCACCTTGAAGGGGCAATTTGAACAGGATAAGGAAAGAAAGAAATGGAGAACAAGAGGAAAATTTTAAAAGTGAGAAGAGGAAAATAAAATAAACCTATGGCCAAAAAATCTCTGCCTAGGGATATTGCCCAGGAAGGTGGATTTAGCCAAGTGGGCACTAGGCCTAGTATTTCTTATTTCCCTTTCCATGCCGCGAAATATGAAGTAATCGCCTTTGCAGGACTTAAGACAGTGATCGAATCACCTAACAATCTGAAATGTTTCCCTTTAAATGAAGATTTTTGCTTTGTTTTGTTTCTTGAGAAATGACAGTCTTTTTTTTTTTTTAATTCCTAATTCAATAATCAGTTTCTGTGGAAAATATAATCCCATATATCCTATAAATCCTTTGTCATTGGAAATAAAAGTAAATAATGATCCTAAAAAAAAAGTATGAGTCAGAAAGGTTTTTTTTTTTTTTCATATTTTAACATGTGGTGTGAGTAGGATGAGTTGTTTCTCTAATTTCTCAAATTCTGAATTTCCCACTAAGGAGGCTAAATTATTTTTCTTTTGTCAAGATTTGAAGTCTCAGAAAATGTTATGAATGTCTATGCTTCACCAAATTTCCATTAACTAGTTTATTTTAGCCTCCACAGAATCTCATTCTCCAGTGAAGATTGATTATCTTAAAATTGCTAAGTAAACTTTATTTTAAAAAAATTTTTATAACCAACTTTACCTAATTCTGCCTCTAGAGTCTGCATATTTTGTGTGCTGTTTAAAGTATTCTGAGAGTTTAATTCCATAGATTGATGATGAACATTCTTAAAGCAGATACTGGCTTACTGACTGGGAGGTAATATAGAAATGAAAGTGATAGAAGTAGAATTTTACCTAGTCTACCTGTATACTAAATATCTATGCCTTAATACATACACATATATGTGTACGTATGTGTGTATATATGTATCCCATGTGTATACACAGACTTATATACATATATTTTTATAATGATCACTAAAGAAAAGGTAGGAAAAACAGTCAAAATCCTGTTAACTGTTTGAACATTCTTATTTAAATTAGCAGAGGTGAATTTTTTTTTAGAAAGTCTATAAAACTAATAGAGTTTTCATTGGATAATAAAAACTTCTTCCATTTATTAAGCATGATCTTTATGCCAGATCCCATTCTACCATTACTTCTTAGAACTGCTCGGATTTACATTATATCTGCTAAGGGGTAGGGTTATATTTCTTATCAGATGGTACATATATATTCCAAAGTAAGTGTTCTTCTATGTTCTAAAGGATGACCTTTGAAAGTGTGATTGGTGCTGCACAATATATAAGAAAAAGAATTTTGTCCTGTTAGAGGGCACTTGTGGTCTGTGGTAACCCCTCCTTTACCAGTCAGCGCTTTGGAAGAGTTTTACGGAAGTGACAGAGTAAGGAAGAGGTATTGTATTGTAACATTTCCAGTGAAAGCAGCTTCACTTGCCTCCGTGGACTTAGTGCTTGTCCTAACCGTGGGCCTGCATGTGCAGAGGGCAGACCTTGCAAACTGTGGGACTCCCTGTGTAGACCTCGTAATACACTGGCCTTTATAAAGTTGGTTTCTATGGATATTACATGTAGAAAATTATGACATTTGGTGATAACAGTGCTATATAGACCTTGGAAAATAATGAAATTTTCTGAAAAATGTAATAGCTGGTATGTGAATATGTGGGTATGTATGGATGTATGTGGGTCTTATGTAAGTATGTAGTCTAAGTTGCATTTTTGTTTCTCCGAGACAGGGTCTTGCTCTGCCTCCCAAGCTAGCTAGAGTGCAATGGTGTCATCATCTCTAACTCCTGGACTCTAACAATCCTCCTATCTCAGCCTCCCAAGTAGCCTGGACTACAGGCACGCATCACCACACCCAGCTAATTTTTCTACTTTTTATAGAGATGGGGTCTCACTCTTGCTCAGGCTGGTCTCAAACACCTGACCTTAGACAATCCTCCCACCTCAGCCTCCCAAAGTGCTAGGATTACAGGCATGAGCCACCATGCTCAGCCTAGTTGCATATTTTTTTGACATAACTACACACATCAAAGGAAGTGGGACTTGGTTCTTGAATCAGAAAAAAAAAAAAGCTAAGATTTTAAAAAATAATCTTCTATGCCATTGAATTCAATTTTTTATTTCACCAAAGAGGAACCTGAAGCCTAGAGCCATTTTATATTGAACAGCTATTTCTTTAAAATAATCAGTCATCAATCAGGATTCAAATACTCATGTTTGCATATGTCAAGGTACAAATATATAGATCTATTCTTACTAAAGTCATATTTCAGCTAATGAATTATGCTGGAAGACCTGTAATTTTTTTCAAACCTCACAGGGTATTTTTTCAGATGCATTTATGAGAAACCATTTCATTATGAAATAGATATTGAATAAGTGTAAATGCTCTAAATATATAATGAGAGGTTTTTTTTTAAATGCTCATATTCAGGACCCATTCTTGAAATTCTCTAATATCCTAAAAAGATATTTTGATTTCACTTTGGTGTCTAAAACAAACTCATTTAATAATTTTCACCGACATCACCAAATGGTAAATTTGTGTATCTTGAGCCTTTCAAAATGCTTTATGCTACTGATCAGCTATTTAAATGTTTTCTTTTGAAATCAGGCCTAAAGTCACAATAAGGCTTTGATAAGCATTACATGACTGCTGCCCAAATTTTATTATTATGCTACTTAAATATTTCTCTCAGCTTTATATAAATTCGTGTCTAAAATACCTTGCCTTTTGCAAATATAGCAACCTTTATGGTGTAGATGAAAAATGAAAGAGCCTAACCAATAGTAAATCCTTTAAAGGTTCCTTGATTAATGATGAAAATTTGATTCATCTTCATCTTAAACAGAAAATAATTTCCCTTACAGTCACTGAAAATTGCTTGATGAGCTGAAAGAATCATACTCACATGACCCTGGCCTTTTATAGTAATGTTTAGACATGGAATTCAGCTATTCAAAGAATATAGTTTGGTTAGTAGGAAGACAATGTACAGAAGGAGCAGCCTGTAAGGTGTTTTCCAGTAGGTGGTAAAGTATGGGTTTTCTATGGTTGGAATGGTCTTGATGTTGGGCAGGTGAGAGAGGATATTCATAGACCTTCCTCCTTATCTTAAATGTTTATGCCCTTTAAGCCTTGATGTGTACATCCCATCTTAATATTCCCAGACATCCTAAACTCAGTAGTTGGCATGCACCTGAGGGAGGGCTTACCCTTTCCCTATATCTGCCCACCTCTACTGGAACACTGTCCTTTCATTCATACCCTATGTGTTGAAAGTAGAAAGGGGAACAACGAGATGATAATCTATGTGAGAAAAATTTTGCTTTAATCTTGATAGAATGTTAATTTTTATTTCTTAAATTTAGTTTCTCAGATTCTCAATAATGCAGTGACTGTTATTAGCACGTGGAATAAAGGTATTTTGTCTATCATTTATAGGAACTGTTATTTAATTATGACTCTTTTAATAGTGACTCACTCTATGCATTTTATAAACAGCCATGCACCACAAAGTATCATACCAGGCAGACCTAAATGTTAATGAGATTTTTTTAAAATAAAACAAAATTATAAGATAGACTACAATGAAGAGTACAGCAAGTGACCCTTAGAATAGAGAGCACTGTGAATACTATGCCTTGTCATGGGAACAGTCTTTCAGTTGACATAGTGATATTGCCTGCCTAAACCTTGCCATTATTTCAGTAATAGTACAATTATATGAGGTGATGTTTCTGTAAATGTGCATGCCTACACCCAGATAGTAGCTCACTGAGGGTAGGTAATCATAGATTTCAGGAACTGATGAGGCATAGGAAAGAAATGCTGAATAGGTAAATGAGTGTTTTTCATACATTAACACATTTAATCCCTGTTACACTGATATTGTGCCGATTTTATGTATTACAAAATGCAGACACAAAAATTAAGTACTCAATATTTTTGGAATCTAATTATGAATCTTTCTCCTGCAATGAAAGGAGCAAGAGTTAATAATAAACACACACATATATGTGTGTGCGTGTGTATACAGAAACACACACACTTACATTGTTCTAGGCAGGTTAGATTCAGGAGAGCTGACAGCTGTTCCCACAAGTAGTAAGGCCAAAAGGGCTTGTTCTCAGGTCTGTCTTGAGTCAAAAGTAACGATCTTTGCTCACTATGCAGTACTGTAGATCACTAAAACTTATTCCTCCAGTCTAACTGAAACTTTGTACCTTTGATCTACATCTTCCCTTTTCCTACCTGCCCCTCCCCCAGCCTCTGGTATCTCCTTTTTTTTTTTTAAATTTCAGAATATTATGGGGGTATGAACATTTTGGTTACATGAATTGCTTTTGTACAGATTGAGTCAAAGTTGTAAGTGTGCCCATCACCCAGACGGTGTGCATTGTACCCATTAGGTGTGAATTCACCCATTCCCTCCTTCCCCCTCCCACCTGCTTGATTTCTGTTGAATTTTACTACCATATGTACACAGGAGTGTCCATCTATTAGTTCCAATTTAGTAATGAGTACATGTGGTTCTTGTTTTTCCATTCTTGGGATATGTCACTTAAAAGGGTAGTCTCCAGTTCCATCCAGATAGTTTTTAAAAGCTAGAAGCTTTGGAATCATTTTTGACTCCTGTCTTTCGCTTCATATTCCACACTAATTCCTCTCAGATCTACCTTAAAAATATATACAGCACGTAACCATTCCTTAGGGTATGCCCCACCTTCCATACAATGGGCCAAGCCATCTCATGCTGCACATGAATTATTGCCAAGCCCTTCTAGCCTCTTTGCTCACCTAACCACATCTGTTCTCCAGGGAGTCTATTACCAACTAAGAATCATTTGTCTCCTCTATTTCTATCACAACTTTTTTTCTTTCTTCTATTACTAAATCAGCTACAGTCTCCCCCCAAAATGTTGAAACATGGCGGTGAGAATAGCCATCCATAGTTTTGTTCTAAGTTTAATGAGAATGACTTTAATTCTATTTAATATAACATCATGCTTGCAGTTAGTTTTTGTTAAAAAAGTTTTTACTTTGATTTGAAAGTTTATGCTGTTCACAGTTTTTGTCTAAGTAGTTGTATCTATTATATTGTTTCAGCATTTATTAGTATGATCATATAGTTTCTCTCCTTTTAATATTCTTAAGAGTCATTCTTATACTCTTCCTCATATTCATGAACTAAACCCATACTTGGGTTTAGTATTACAAGCATACCTCAAAGATACTGCTGGTTAGGTTCCAGACCACTACAGAAAGAGTCACATGAATTTTTTGGTTTCCCAGTACACATAAAACTTATGTTTACACTATACTGTGGTCTATTAAGTGTGCAATAGCATTATATCTAAAAATGTACATACCTTAATTAAAAATACGTTATTGCTAAAAAATGCTAGTGATTATCACAAGCCTTCAGTGAGTCATAATTTTTTTGCTGGTGGAAAGTCTTGCCTCGATGTTGGTGGTTGCTGACTGATCAAGGTGGTGGTTGCTGAAGATTGAGGTGGCTGTGGCAATTTCTTAAAATAAGACAATAGTGAAGTTTGCTGCATTGGTTAACTCTTCCTTTCACAAGAGATTTCTCTGTAGCATGCAATGTTGTTTGATAGCATTTTATTCATAGCACAACTACTTTCAAAATTGGAATTAGTCATCTCAGACTCTATTGCTGCTTTATTGACTAAGGTTTTGTGTGATATTCTAAATCCTCTGCTGTCATTTCAACAGTGTTCACAGCATCTTCACCAGGAGTAGATTCCATCTCAAGAAACTACTTTCTTTGCTCTTCCATCAGAAGCAACTCCTTATCCATTCAAGTTATATCGTGAGATTGCAGCAATCAGTCACATCTTCAGGCTCCACTTCTGATTCTAGTTCTCTTGCTATTTCTACCACCTCTGTCATTACTTCCTCCATTGAAGTTTGAACCCCTCAAATTTATCCATGAGGGTGGAATCAGGTTCTTTTAAACTCTTATTTATGTTGGTATGTTGACCTCCTCCAATGAATCATGAATATACTTAATGGCATCTATCAAGGTGAATCCTTTCCAGATGGATTTCAATTTACTTGGCCCAGATCCATCAGAGGAATTACTATCCATGCCAGCTATTGCCTTATCAAATTATTTCTTAAATAATAAGACTTGAAAGTCTAACTCAAGGAAATCCATGGGCTGCAGAATGGATGCTGTGTATCAGGTATGAACACATTAACCGCTTTGTACACCAATCTTCATTAGACCTCTTGAATGACCAGGTACATTGTCAATGAGCAGTAATATTTTGAAAGGAATCTTTTTTTCTGAGCAGTGGGTCTCAACAGTGGGCTTAAAATACTCAGTAAACCATAATGTAAACAGATGTGTTGTGGGCTTTGCTGTTCCACTTACAGGGTATAGGCAGAATAGATTTAGCATAACTTTTAAAAGCCCTAGAATTTTTGGAATGGTCAATGAACATTGGTTTCAATTTAAAGTCACCAGTTCCATTAGCCTTAACAAGAGACTCAGACTATCCTTTGAAGCTTTAAAGCCAGGCATTGACCTCCACTCTTTAGCTTTGAACATCTTTCAGCCTGCCTTCCTCACCAAACTTAATCATTTCTTGCTTTTGCTTTAAAGTGAGAGACATGGAACTCTTCCTTTCACTTGAACCCTTAGAGGCCATTGTAGGGTTATTAATTGGCCTAATTTCAATATTCTGTGTCTCAGGGAATAAGGAGGCTCAAGAAGAAGAAGAGAGACAGAGGAACTCCAGGTCTGTGAAGGAGTAAGAACAGGCTCTATATTTATTGATTAAGTTTGCCATCTTATTTGGGTGCCGTTTGTGGTGCCCAAAATAATTACAGTAGTAACATCAAACATCACTGATCACAGATCACCGTAACAGATATAATAATAACAGATATGTATCACATTATATATAATATATAACAGATACAATAATTTCAAAAATTTGAAATACTGCAAGAATTATCAGAACGTGACTGACACACAAACACATGTGGTTAGAAAATGGCCCCAATAAACTTACTGGACTTCAATATGTAAAAAAATGCAATATCTGTGAAGCGCAGTAGAGTGCAATAGAACAAGGTATGCCTGTATATCTTTTACTTCACAGATGAATGATATTTGATTAAATTTTACTTGGGAATTTTTGCATTTCCTTCTGTTTATTTGTGAAATTAGTCTTCATTTTAATATTTAACATTGCCATTTCAGAGAACTTTGATACAAGATTTAGGCTAGCTTTTTTTTAATTGGGAGGATATCTGCCATCTTCAATTACTTTTCCAATTTAATATTTATATAAAATTCTTCTGGAGTTAAGTAGAACTCTCCTATAAAACCCCATGCCATTGCATCATTTTTATTGATAAATGTTTGACAGTCTCTTCTGTTTCTTTTAGTTATTAGTCTTTTAACTGTTTTCTACTTTTTCAGTAAATATTGATAGTTTACATTTTTCTCGTTATCCATTTTGTCTAGTTTTTCAGGTTTAATTAGCATAAAGTTATATAAAACCTACTTATAAATTTTAAATATATTCTTATCTGTGATTATATCTTCTTCCTCATTGGCAACTTTAAAAATTCTTGATTCATTCTCTCATGCTCTCTCTCTTTCTCCTCCTCCCCACCTCGACCTCTCCCTCTGCCTTCCTCCTTGTTGTGAACCAGCTTTTGGTTTTAATTTTGAATTTTAATTTAGTTTTGATTGTATCTCTTATACCACTTATCATCATTAGTTTTCACCTTATATTTTCTTTTGATTTGCTTAATTTTTCTAGCTTTGTAAGTTGAACTCATGGCTTATATATTTGGAGTGTTTTTATTTAGTAATAAGATAATTTTAAACTGTTAGTTTCCCACCATGTACAATTTTAACAGTTTCTCACTGGTAGAACTCTCACGTTGATATGAGAATGGCTGCATCACATGTTGTTAGTCCTGTGAAGCATGCTTATTGATTTGACTTACACATTTCCCACATGGGTAAAGAATTTAGGGTGCCTGTTAATAAATATTACCAAATTAATTAAAATAAATATCTGTAAAATGTAATATGCCCAAATTATCAAGTTGACTGATTAGTTTTGTTTGTAATGGCCATAATATTTCTCTAGCCATTGAACAAGTCCATTTGGCCAATTTGAATAAAGATACACAAATTCTCTGCAGTTAGGCTCAGAATGAAGCAAATGTAGTTATATAGGCATTTTTAAAATAGAGTAAACAGTATGGCCTCTGGAATTTGACTGCTGTAATTGAAGCCTTTGCTTTATATTTAGTCACTATGTGACCCTGGCCAAATTACTTAGCTTTTCTATATTTTGTAACCTATAAAATGGGCACAGTAAATAACAATGTTAACTTTTTATGATTGTTCTGAGGATTAAATGAATTAATGTATAAAAAGCACCTAAAACACAAAACAGTGCCTGCCACATAGGAATCACTTAATAAATGTAATTTTTATTATTTTAAAGTTATATTCAATATAAGTTAAAACATAGATAAATGTTTTGGTATCCGAATAGTAGTTCAAAACTTTTATTTCTGTGTATGAATTGCATTTTGCTCAAAGTATAAGCCAATAAGCACTGTAGAATAATTGTCATATTTTAATTTTATTACCTTTCCCCACAAGCTCAGACTCCAGTTGACACTTGCAGAGCTGGGCCTTTTTAAAATCCACATTCATTTGTTGGCAGGGTTTCACACTACCGTCAAGTTCCAGAATTCATGGGGTAGATTTAATTGACAGGGTTTTAGTCAGTATGAACTAGAAACAGCCTGTTTTGCAGGGTTGGTTTATTTTTGTTGAAAGAAGCTGGGTGTCTGACAATTATGTTTACCAGTGAATTTATTTCTTTGGCATACTCCTTACAATTCTTAGGAGTAGGAAAGAAGTCCTCCTGTCCTCACAGTTTTTAAATTCTCACATGAGAATGAAAATTTCGTCTACAACACCAGACTTGTTTGTTAAACATAAAGGAACATAAATCCTCCATGGGTCCCCAGGGGTATGTTGGAGAAAGGGAGTGATCATTATAAACCACTTAGTGCTGTGTGCTCTGTATCGTGTTGCCATGAGAAAGTGATGTTCGATTGCCTCGTAAAATAGGCTTAGTAAATCCTTTAAATACTGATGTGGGCAATTGTGCATGTTGGAAATTAATACGCAGGAGCATATTGTAAGGATTACTGTGTCTCCAGAACAGTCACCTGGGCATGTGTAGATTTTTGAATTTAAGGATGATTGTGTTTTGTAATTTCACTTTTATGTGTCAAGATTGCTTAGTTTTATTATCGCCCTTTCACTGGGCCTACAGATATGTTTTTCATCATTGTTTTCTCTCTTCTTTTCCTCTTGATGTTTGAGCTATGTTAAAGTATATCAACCCGCCAGCTTCTGCTATGAATCCCATATTCTGCAAATGGCATTCTGTCAGGAAAAAGAAGGATCTCAAATTATTAGGGAAGATGACTGAATTGAATGCATTATTATTTTTCCAGCCTGACTTTACATTCTCAAACAAGTTGAAAGGAAATATGGAATCAAGTGACTATACTTGTATATTTATACACACACACATATATGTATAAATAAACTGACACTAATACATTTATACATATATATCTTTTTTTTTTGGTATTTGAAGATGATATCAACAATGAGACCTGGGCATACTTTATAGGTGGATCAAACTTGAATATTGTTTAAGTAAAAAGAAATGCTATTTGTATAAGCATATCCTTTAGCTAATGGAATTTACTATTTTAATTAAGAAGAAAAACTAAGCTTTAGTAAATAATGATTTCATTAATGCTTTTAAATTCCATAGACATCTTAACAGTTATTGGGTATGACTGTAAAAATTAATGGTAGAATAATTGGATGAATTTTAGAATTATATTTTTTTATGACACCAGTTCTGAAGAACATCTTGAAATGACTAATTTAGTGTGAAACAATTAGTAGTATATGCTAAGTTCTACTGTTTTATAGGCAAAGAGCGTGACTTCTTTAGATGTTCATTTTATTTAACCTTCATGGAATGGAAAACTATAGATTTTTTAAGCATTGTGATGAATGTGTGCACCAGACTTGCATGAGCATGTAAGAATGAATTGCCAGCTCTCTAGCTGCAAATTAAGAAAAATTTATAAAGGTTAAGTTTACTTTATAAATGATATAAAATTCAATAGGAAATCTTCATCAAATAAGTTATAATGCACTCATCACTCTTCTCCTATTTACAGGACAGTGATTTTTGTATCAAGATGAAAATTAGATAAGTCCAAAGTTAAGACTTATTTGTTCTTTAATGAACTTAACATTTATAATCCACTTATTTCTGTGTGTGGTTAAAAATCCTTTTTAAATACCTTTAAAGAAATTGCAGATCAGATAAACACATAATGGAATTTCTTTTTCAACAGAAATTAAAAAATCATGTATAGTAAAATAGCTATGTGAGTTGTTAATTTTAGCCTTCCTGAATAGGATATTCTTTTCTCTTAGGATGCTGTTATATTAGAAATATGTTATAGAGTTATCTTGAAAATAGTTTCAAGAAAATTTTTAACTGCCCAAGCAGTTTATTGAAAATGACTTCACAATGGCCAAATCCAATGGGCACTTTTTGGATCCTTCTTTGGCACTTGGCACTGTTGACCTCTTCTGCTTCTGGTGGAAATTCTCCCTTCCCTCTCACCTTCGCTTCTGTACCATGACTCACAATGGCTTTGCTTGTTGTTTCTCTGACTGCCACTTCTCAGTGTGCTTTTGTTAAAGGAACTTTTCTTTCGACCCACACTTGAAATGTTATTGTTTCCTAGCATTTCTCAAATACGGGATGATTCTATGTCTATGTTACTCCCCTTGATAAAACCTCCAAGAGCTCTGCTTCCTAAGCACAAGGGTGGCAAACTCAGATGCCTTCAGGAGCAGATAATGTAAATAAATGAAGAGATCTGGGTATTTTAAAAGAGCATAGAACATAGACAGGGATTTTTTAAAAACAGGAAAGAACATACCTCATCTAAAGCTATTTCCACTTTGCCCCAGCGTTAGTTGGTATGAAGACCAAGTGTTCATTCCTTCACTCACCAAATACTGAGAGAGGATTTACTATATGCCTGGATGTTTGTGCTAGGCATAGACAATAAATTAAAGATACCTTTTCTCCTGGAGCTGCCACCAATTCTGGAGATGAGCCCTCATGAAGTCACACGAAAGCTACTGATGTTTAGTATTTACAGATCTTCCAATTTATTTTAAGCCATAAACTCAGGTTTTCTGTGAAATGTCACTTTTTAAAATGTTGACTTCAATTTTTTCAAGAGACCTAGGGCCCATTAAAAATGTTTCCACCTATTTGCAACGTTGGCCTACAAAATAATATTCTAATGTCTTACTCTGAAATACCAAGACCTTCTCACCTACATCTGTTTTTCCCACCTTGATCTCCATCTACTTTTTTGTTTTCCATCCTTTCTTCACAATCGACCGTGCCTAGCCCCTTTGTCATTCTGTTACATCGTACATATTGTACTTCCGGCCAGAATGCAATTCCATTTCCCTCCCCTTTCACCCTTGGTCAGTCAGTACTCAGCCCTAATGTCAAGTCCTCTGTAAGTCAACCTTTATCTCACTGTATAGAATTACTTTCTTTTCCACTATTCCACAGTATTTCTTACAGACTCTCTTTAGAGCACTTACCAGAGTGTTTTGTGAACCCAGAACCCATAGAAGCTGTAGTTTCATATTTGCATGGTGATACTCAGCCCAGCAGTTTGCTCCAAGTCAGTGCTTCATAAATACTTGTAGAGGGAGTGGCGGCAACCCACATCAGATAGGCTTACCTCCCAAGCACAGAACAAACAGATACTCTGTGAATAGGAGCTTTGTTTCACTGTAGACAGTATTGATGTAAAAATCACCATCTGATAAAAATGATAATTATCAACTTTTGTGCCACCTATTGCTGAAATACCTACTTCGGTCTGCTCTACTCCTCCCTCACTCTACCCACCTCTTCCCCATCCCCTGCACACATACACCAAAACTCCTGGCCCAGTTACACCGGCTGGCTTATGCACTGGTAATTTATAACCCTGAACTTATATGATATAGCAAAAATATCTCCTCTTTGTATTTGGGTTTTCTTACTGACTGCTTTCAAACTCCCAAGGTTATGTTAAAAGGTAGGTGTGTGGGGGTGGGAGGGACGCAGGGCAGAGATGGGGACAAACTTTCTTGAGTGGCAGCTCTGTGCCGGCAGTGTTTCAGCCACTGCACATGATGTCCTGTCCCGTCTTGCTTAAAATATCCCTGGAAGTTAGGTAGCATCATCTTTAATTTACCAACGAGGAAAATGAGGCTAAAACAGCTTAAGTTATGTGCCGTAAGAGAGTTTTGGATACTAACTGAGGAGGACGATTTCTAAGTATAATTTTTTCATCATATACTTTGGCCTTTTTCAACAAATTTTTGTATTCTGTAGATTTAATACTACATAAAATATATTATATTTGGTTGTCTGGTAGCCACTGAATTTAGACTGTATTTTTTTAATCTACTAGTGGTTTTCAACCGTGTCAGACTTCCCTTTTAACAGAAGTTATGCCATGCCCTGTTTGGTATTCTGAAATGCATCTCATAGAAGGAATCATCTATTTATATGTGAAACTGTTTAAAAAATAAATATATTGGCCTGCATGTTATTTAAAGCTGAAATAAGAGCAAAGTAATTTACATGAAAATAATGTATTTCAATATATAAATAAATAATAATAAATACACTGGAAAAATAAAAGGAAGTAGTCAGATGTTTGCATCTTTTAGGTAGATTGATTATGAATGTGACAGCTATAAATATAGACTAATATGAATATGTTTAATTGTTTTAATTGTGTTGTAAATAATATAACTAGTATTTTTGTCTTGGTGACATGTTTTTCCAAAAGAGTGAGTAATTCTTGGCAAAGTTCTAACAAAATATAGAAACTTCCCTCTGTTTTATAGTTGAATTTCTTGAAAATTTATCTTAAACTAAAACAGTGTAAAACATACATGTTTCTACATGAGATAATGTTAGGTTCTAGACTCTGGTAAATGGTAACAGAAATTTCACCTGCATGAAATGTCCAGTGAAATATTTGAAAGGCATGGGAGACATGGGGCAAATACTCATTTTCTGGACTTTCCACTGTTAAGTATTCCTGGACATTTCAGTAGTACCCACCCACCCCAATCATTGAGACAACCTATTTCTGCAGATTTCTGAAACATTCTCGCCTGGGGCAGTGCTGCTTTCTATGAGTATCTCTGATCTAAACCTTTCAAATCATAGTTGGCATTTGTTCAAAACAAATAATAATTTATTCCTTATATTTAAGATACTGTGTGTAGTGAAATGTAAGATAGAAATATGTAAGAGCTGGTTTCTTTCTTAAAAGGTTTCTATCTTCAAAGACCCACCTAAGAAGATGGGTTACTTGCATATGTATGGCTAATGTTAAAAATATGTATGTATGTATCCAAAAGAGAAAGATGACAGTGAGCTGAGAACACCCAGAGGCAGCAGAGTAGGACTTGGGGTGTGAAGGAAGTGGACGTAATGAGTGGCTCCAGGACACCTGGCCTCACAGGTGAGTAGAGGGAGCCAAGGAGCCGGACCAGGATGAGAGCATCACTCTCAGAAAGTAAGGGGCCATAACAATAGGAATTAAGAGGGGAACAAGGCTGTCACATCCAAGTGGAAATTAAATTGAATAATTCGTGAGTTGAATGTCAAATATAGTTGTTCCTTACCAAATATTTAAGATGGGTATTTACTGAGTTTAGAATTTGTAAACAACAAAACTGGAGAGCTTCAAGTAGAAGACTCCTGTTTCTTCAATTGGGAGCTCATTTTCAGTTTTGCCTCTTCTCTGGAATATTTAATTCTACGTACCCAGGTAAATTTAGGATTAACTCATTGCTGTGGTCCACAGATTCATAACATACACAGACATGGGATTTGGAATTGTCAAAATAACAGATGATGACCTCATGTCTCTTTTCCCTTTCAGGTATGATTTTGTAGAAGTTGAGGAGCCCAGTGATGGAACTATACTAGGGCGCTGGTGTGGTTCTGGTGCTGTTCCAGGAAGACAGATTTCCAAAGGAAATCAAATCAGGATAAGATTTGTATCTGATGAGTATTTCCCTTCTGAACCGGGGTTCTGCATCCACTACAACATTGTCGTGCCAGTAAGTACCCCTTTGAGATCCCCTTATTTAGCTGAATCAGCTATTTTCCCCCCTTTAAAACATGAGAATCAGAAAACAAAAAACAAAAACATTTCCCTAGCTTGAATATTTTTCCCCCATAAATGTCACTGCATTTATCACAAATAACTTGTGCCCTCATTGTAGATCGCTAGCAATGTTAAATACCTTATCCATGTAATGGAATAAATTTGTTACAACATTTATAAGATTACAGTATATTTCCCACACCCCAACTCACTGACTTGTATTTCAGTGTTGATGGGAAATTACACAGGGGTTTTAGAAAAATAGGAAAATTTGCATTATTTATTACTCCTTTATCATTTAGGGATCACCGCCAAAATTTGGATTCTATAATGTTTTTCTGAATTAATGTATAGTTTGAACCATATTAAATAAAATATAATTTTATTTTTCAAGCATTTTTGGTGACGCTTTCTTATACTGTTTTGCACTTTGCTAAATGTTACTCTTACTTTAAAGATGTAAATTTTGAAGGTTATAGAGTACTTTGGTATTCTTATTTTCAAATTCATGTATAGATTTTGTAATGAATACACTGCAGACCTAGAAAGCCGGCATGATTTCAGATTAATACTGGTTTAACTAAATTCATCTTTGTATTGCATTACAAGTCTATGTTCTTAAGTCCGTGTCCATGTTCTTATCTTTTACTATTTTTTCCTATTAATGTGGCATCATTCCTTTCTGTACCCATCCATGAATAATTTTTTTTGGATGTGTTTATAAATATGTACTAACATGTTTATTTTTATCTTTTCTTGGAGAAAAGCAAATTTACTAATTATTCTTTTTAAATCAATGTATTAGTAAATTTAGTTATCTCTATTTTCCTACTTATCTTAATATTTCTCCTGCTTGAATTTGGATGGCCCTTTGCGCCCCCAAAAAGGAGAATTTTTGAAATTCTCACTGGAATTTAAGAAATCTATTTTGTCTAATTATAATTGTTAGTTGTATTTTAATTATATTGTTCTTATATTATGTGTATTACTACATGTGTATCTGTTTGTTGCATTACAACAAAAATATTGAAAACCCTTTTGTTATTTTTATCATATTCTGCTTATAATAGTAATTCAGAAGTTTTTACGCAAATACGATGTCATCTAGTACAGCTTTTAAATATGATCAGTAATATTACAATTTTCAAAGCTATAAAAAGTGGATATTTTAAATGATTTTGACAGAAGATTTAGTAACTTAGTAGTCACACTGAAAACACAATGCAGGTGTTGGTTGCATGCATTACAATGTATGCTTTTATTGGGTATAAAAATGCTGCACACAAGCCAACAATTCATGAGGCAAATTACAAAACATGGAATCAATATTTAATGTTGTATATTATATTCATATTGTATTGTTAAGCAGACATTTCACTTTTTGATTGCTCACAAGTCTGAAACACTACATCGACAACTGATTAAATGAAAGAGTTTTAAATGTTGGTTGAAATGTAGCTAAAAAGAAACAACAAAATGCAGATAGAAATTTGAAAGTGATTATTTAGTAATAGCGAAAACATTTATTGTGTATGATTAAATTATAGGAGATATCCCTAAAATATGTTATAAATTTATATTGTGAATCTTGATTAATTTTCTTATATATTAGTAGATCATTTAAGATATCCCTGTCTCTGTTCCATTCTGAGGTACTTTTTGCCAGTCTAGATTCTCTATTATTTTTTACTTTCCAAACCTTTCCTTAATTTAATAATGTATTTTTAAAACATAAATTCAATTCAATTTAATAATTTTACATAGCAATGAAAAATATTAATAATAGACTAAGTTGTACATTTTTAAAACCAAAACCCTATTAATAGGTAATACTTTGATATTGTCATTATTTTCTTGATTAAAACCACTAAGAATCTATTTAACAAACTTTCACAGTATCTTGCTTCACAAAACTTGTGAGTTTACTTTTTTTTTTCAAGCTAAGGTGGTCTTAGGAGCCCTGGCTTCACTTTCACAAAGGGAGATAGTCCATACTTTTAGTTTGGGTTTTAGTGTATCTAAGGTTCCTAAATATTTAAATATGGAATAATTAAATTTTAGAATAAAACTTACTAGTAGGTCTTTATGAGAGTAAAAGTTTTATTCATCCCAAACCTATGTCAAAAATAAACTTTAAACTAAGGGGATTATTTGTATTTTAAATGAACTACTCTCTTCATATCATATTAATTTGAATATGTATAAGTAGCAATCTACTATCTGGCTGCAGAATAAAATGTAACAGCTAAAATGTGTATAAGCCACCACTAAAAGTTGTCACTTTATGATTTTATGACCCCATGAGTTATCTGGTTATCTAACCCAAGGAGTTGTGTGGATTAAATGAAATACGTAAAGATGAAAACACAGTATATGTATTTACTGTACATGCGTGTAGTATATGTATAGTATTTAGAGCACCTAACTTAGTTCTGAACACATAACAGTTTCTCAATAAATACTTGAGTGCCAAGTTGATCACACAGATCATTCACAGCTTAACTCAGCAGAGGAGTCACTGACACTTGTATTATATACCTGTAGATGTATGTCAGATTCATGAGTCTTGTGATGAGGTAAAGAACCACAGGATTTATTGAAAGTGACACACATCCTCTTGGCTGAGAAGGCCCTGCCACCTGGGTTTGACCTATGATCAGAGATTTACTGTGACTGAGACCAGATACTACATCTGAGAGACATTAGGGCAAATGGCCATCACTGGTTCCATCATTAAAATTAAATTCAGCACATTTTCAAGTAGTTATTGAAATAGTCTGATAAATTGAAAATATGGACATTAGTGGCTGTTGTCAACTCTCCTGGCTTTTGCTGAGCCGTGCTCTGTGTGGCTACTAACATTGACCTGTCCTGGACTGTGGATAAAGGTGGTATGTGAAGAAAAGGCAGAGGAGATGGCTATATTTAGGAAAGTAATAGGCCTTGGGCTGGAAGAAACAAGAGACCCTGAAGGTAGGATCATACATTGCCTAATAAGTGTAACTTGGTTTTAATTTTTAATATTGCTTTCTGGAGAAATTACAGATATATGAATTTTACAATATCACATGCTTTGGTTCTTCCATGTTTAAATTTACTATGACAATTTACCTGTCATTTCTTCACCCATCTTTTGTCTTGGTTCTATATATCCATTTCTCCTTACTTACAGCCGCATTCATTCTACCCTTAATGAGTGCCTGCTGAAAGGCGAGATTTGATGAGTGAAAATTTGACAAGTGATTATGCTTTTAAGCTTTGTAGAATGTTTTGAATTATTAATATCATTGTATACTGCCAAATGACATCCCTTTCTTTATGCACCCCTCTCCCTTCCAACACTTACTAGCAGGGCAACAATCCATCAGTCTTATCTGTGTATCAGATGAATGAAAGCCTAAAGGAAGAAAGTGTGCTTTTGGACAGCAGACTTAAAAGTTCTCATGGCATTTGCTCAAGTGCAAGTGCCCCTCCAAGCCCTTGGATCATCTCTGATCCTTTTTTTTTTTAGCCCTTGATAAACTTCATATTAGCACACCCAGTTCCCCAAAGGCAGTGGTATCACTGATTGCAAACCTACTGCTGCAAAATAGGACCTTAGGGGCCCTTGGTCACAATGATTTCTTAACTTTGTAATGACAAAAATAATGTTAACCACTGGTCCTTAGTAGACTGTTAACTTCCTGCATTGAGATTTGTTGGGAATGCCAAGAACAATGCCAGACACATTGCAGAGGCTCATTAAGAGTTCATAGAAATTCAGCCACTTCCTCTTAGAGTACTCTAAAACCCACGTGGAGCTATACTAACTTCTCATTTACTATGCATTACCTTTGTTGCTGTCACACAATAGAGATGATTCATAACCTAGAAAACTGTAGAATCACAGTAATGGCACTAGGTATTCTCCTAGTCCTGTACCAAGGATACATTCTTGCCTTACTTAAAAATTTGCACTGGTTTCCCTTTTATTTGGGGTGTGCGTTGGGGGGGATTAGTAGAATATCCACTGAAATTAAAGAAATTAGTGCATAATAATGATTTTATAACCATCTGCATATAATCAGCCTTACCTGCTCTTTACAATCAACCCAATGAATATTTTCATGTATTCATATGCAGGAAAAAAAATTTAAGTGAGTTATGTCGCATTTTTTCTAGGACAAGTTATAGAGAAAATGTATTTAAATTCTTCTTATTTTACAAGTAGAGAGATAACGCTGCAGCCTTCTTGCGAAGTATGAATGGATATTGGATTCTGGTCAACCTTTAAGACTCCTTGGTTCTGATTACCATGTGCCTTAGCAGAAGAGTTTTAATACATTAGTTAATCTTCTCATAAAGTTTTTGCCACATAGGTTGCCATTGAAAATTATGTTCACTTTTGTAAGATGATTTACCTGCTCTCTTTTTTTCTTTAATTTATGAATAACAGAGCATATAGTTAAATAAAAGATGACTTATTATTTTGAATAAAGTGATGCTGATCTAATATTTAAAGATTTTGTATATGTTTTATAAATGTATCTTTTCCTTTGTTATGATTTCAGTATCATTTTCCTGATTCCCATGTCCCTTACAATAAGACACAAATAAAATTTTTTCTCTCCATTTGACTATTTTAAGTTGGTATTATAGGCTGAGTTTAAAAAATAGCTTTAGCATAAGATGTTTACCTAGAGTTACAGCTAGTTGTAGCTTAAAAAAAAATAGTACTAGATTTGCCACATAAATTTAAAATTTTAGCATTTTAATGATATTGCAGAGAATTATTTATGGAAATATTATTTCCCAGTCATGCCCCATTAATAATGAAAAATAAATTTCATGCAGATTGATGCCAAATGATATAGTCAACTTTTATGATTGTGCCTAAGGAGTTAATAATGTCTTTGATTTTTTTTTTTTCTTCTTGCTAAAAAAGAAAAAAAAAGACCTGGTAGATTAGCAGTGAGAGATTGTTTGGGAAGAAATGAAGCAAACCTGAAATAAAACAGTGCAAGCTTGTTTCGCTTGGAGGCCACACACAGTGAGAGCCCAGAACACATTTCAGCTCTCTTAGAAAGAAAGGAAAATTTCTTGTTTAATTTTGGAGTAATTTATAATAGATTATATATGTTTTTCTCTGTGTACTGTAGCATAAGCACCATTATTGAAAACATTGAGAAAACTACCAAGGCTGAAAATGATATCATTTCCTTCAGTATCAAAAGACCTTATTAAAAGTTTTAATTCTCAGTTTTAAATATAAAAAATACTGTATGTTTTTGTCAGAAAATTGCTTTAAAAACCATACTTTTTAAAAAACATGTATAACTCAAAATCTGAATCTTTTTAGTTCTTTTAGTCTTACTATGTAGACCTATTTTTCTTGAGTATAATGCTATTTGTAAATTATTTTTTAAAATTATTATGAGATTTGAGGATTTTCTTTTCTCTCTCCAGTCTGGTTAACATTATGAAAAATGTGTAAACAACCACTGATTTTTCTTAAATAGTTTTATTGAATTTTTCGAGTGTTTTAATCTAATATTTCTGATCAAAAGGAATAAGATGATATTTACAATAATTTATTTACTCTCTTTTTCCATTTAATGAATCTATCAGTTTAGTTTAAGAGAAATAGATATTGTAGCTACCGTAACAATTGACTTCATGTTTTTTTTTCCTCTTTTCTTTGTTGCCTGAAAAACTGGGCAGGTGAGGGAGTGATGAATGAACTGAAGAACGCTTTAACTCACAACAGTCCATGAAACTGATAGATTCTTTTAAGTTGCTTCCAAATTTGTTCTATTATTTTTATGATTTTAAAAAATGTAATCCATGACACTTGTTTGGATATTGAATATGTTTTTATTTAGGTTAGTAATATTACATCCAGAAATTAAATAATAACATATAAGAGTGTATAACTATTGTAGCCATATTATCCCCCCAACTCTGTTTTCCTTAGTAGTGATTTTGTAAATGACTTATCCAGAGTTCAGTCAGTGCACCCACCCGCCAGTGTGCCCTGTAGAAGGGTGTAGGGTTTCTAAAGGGAGGGGTTAGAAGGACACTTGATGCCTGAGGTGCTATTAAGGAATGCATGACTGATTGCCAAAGTAGTTATTAATTATGCAGGATATGGAGAACAAAGCAGTGCCGTGAATATTGGAGAGGGCAGGAGAGAGGATATAATTTTTTTTATCCCTTGTGACTTATGCCAGTAGGTTATTTCACTGTTAATATCATCTGAAGAAAAGTCTTAACTGAAGGCCAAATTTGCTTTTATGTTCAGGTTAAGAAAAATTCCGACCAACTTTCAAACAAGGCTTCAAATTCATTGGTTCACTTTCTTACTTAGAGAAAAAGCAGCATGCCTGGAATAAAAATACTTAGAGCAATATCACAACACCAGTCCTACAGCAAAATACATTAATGGCAGAAAGTACTCAAGATTTTTTAAACTGTTATTTAATAAATCTTCATAACATATTGCACTGCATTCCCCTAGTATTCCATGAAACTAGTTTTAATAAGTGAACACAATCATTTGAAAACTTATTTCAAAATAAATCTTTGTTTGCATCAAGAAAGAATTAAGAGAAAATTTTGTTCTTAGAATATTTTTATTTAGGTACTGTGTATCTCTACTGCAGTCTGAAGCACTTGTTGAATGATTAGATTTTTATTCAAATATACTAGGTACTTGTTTATTTATGCAAGGAGTCGAGATGACAGTATTTTATTGCATCAAGGAAATTATACAGTTGCTGCAGAGCCTAAACTCTTACTTGGCTAAGAGCTATTTAATAGTAGATTTTTCACTTCAACTTCTAGCCCATGGGCATAGTGTTCTCTTTCATAGGAAGATCAATGTCCCTGTTCCATTTCTACTGATTCCTTTTGTTTCAATTAATTCCTTGGTATCTAAGAAAGAATTTCACAGATGATATGATTTGTAGTTGGAAAGAAAAAGGCAAACAGCACTACTATAGGAATGGTAAAAGGCAGACAGACCATTGTAAGTTGTTTTATAAAGAGGTTAGATTAATAAATAAAAGTTTAGACTAATTTAAAGCTTGAGATTTGATTGATTCATATTTATAGCTAAAGCCATAAACATTTAGAAGCTTTCTGTTAATATGGCAACCTAAACCTGATGGAGAAAATTGTTCCCTAGAAGTAAGTTTGGTACAAGCTAAAATTACAAATTCAATTGTTTTTCTGCAGTATCCCCATCCATTTTCCCTGTAATTCTTTCAACAAACTTTTATTGAGGGATATCTGATGAGATATTTTGTTGAGAAAATTTAAAAATGAAGGTAATATTGTCCTTAGTCTCTGATAACGTATCTCCTTTTGGAGAAAAAAATATATACCTATATAAATACAGTATGTAAATAAATATTATAAGTAGCTTGGAAAGATTTTGAGAAGGAAGATGGGATTATTGAGGGCAGAGGGATGTCATAACTCTTGGATTAAAGAAAAACTAAAGCAACAAACAAAAATTCTAGGAGTTATCCAGTATAAATTTGATCTCAAATATATTGTAAAAATATTCCAAGAGCTTATTAAAAATGCCTGTTATCACATGTCAGAGATCCTGATTCTCTTGGTCTGATGTGATTGCTAGGTTATCTGCATTTTCATCACACAAGCTTGGAGATTCTAATACAAGAAGTTTGCTACCTTGAATTTTGAGGTGGAAATTGTTCAAAACTATAATTTGATCATAATGCAGTGAGTTTTACTACATGATTTTGGGAAAATATTTTTTATATGCAAACATGAATATTTTATGAAACAAATTGGAAACTCTGGATGTATATTTAATAACTAACAGACCCATGTGTTCTCTATTTTTCTGGGTTGTAAGGAGTGGGACTTTCCCAGAGAATAAGATGGCTATATTTCAGTTTTTAGGACATGCATTTATTGTACCAACTTTTCTAAGCAATATATTAAAAACTATCAATTCTGTCAACTGTCAGTATCTGTTACCCAAGGAATTGTGATAGATTTTCCTCTGCCTTCTTTTCTGTTCAACACTAAACTTAATTGGTAATTCACAGATGGCCTCTTTCCAGCAATGAGGCACAATTCTAGAATAGATATTCATTCATTCCTCAATGTGGTAAGACATTGTTAGTAAAAGAGGGCACTTCCAGTCTTCAAGAAATAGTATTTCATTTTCTTCATTCATTTTTTTACATTTAATTTTAATTTTTGTCAGAGTTAATCATGCATATGTAAATGTTTCTCTTATACTTGTTACAAAAATAGCAGTTCACACCACTTCCCCTGCCTAAACTCTTTTCCTGCCTAGTGCAGGCAAGCACTTCCAAGTCTTAACTAATCCTTTAAAATTTACCTCCACGACTTTATATAACATGCTTTTGTTGCTACTTCTTGATTCTTTGGTTTCATGAATTATCGACTGATGACGAATTATCTACTCCGGAAGATGAAGCTGTCACTGCCTGTCACCCTCCTGCCTTTACCACACACACAGACACTTCCCATCACCCCAGCCTCTATCATATCCTAATTGTATCAGATCCAAATGCATCGTGTACAGGATGGTGGCCATGTAGTCATTTCTCACACCTGAGCCAGAAGTACACCATTACTACATTTCCCTTCCTGCCCTTTGTTGTTTTCCCTAGATTTGTATTATTATTATTATTATTATTATTATTTTGGTTTGCTTAGCTTCTATACTCATCACTGACTCCTCCCAGTACCATCCCTCAGATTGTGCAAATCTCCTCTCAATACAGTCAGACACATGAAGTTTTCTAACAATTTCATCTTCTTGAAGAACCTTTTCTGGAACAATCTGGCCTGGTCCAGTTGGGACTGGTTGCCCTTTGGAACAGCTGCACAAATGTCATCCTTGCTATCTCCCTCTGCATTTATCCTGAGTATTCCTTTGGCCATTTTCTAGCATTAGATCCTCATTGCTTCATCTTTTGTCTTCCTCTCTCTTAGTTCACTTCTTTGGGAACCGAATAAAGCCTCTATGAATATGCTGAGAAAATGGAGCATCAGAGATGAAATGTTTGCAACCTTGCATAACTAGAAATGCATCTACTTAACCCTCAAATTTAAGTGAATACTTGACTAAGTCCAGAATCCAAGTTGGCCACTTAAAAGTGGATTGGACATCCCGTGCAGTGGATGGGCTCATCGACAGTGGTCTTTACTGTATTGTGAGCTCATTTAGTAAGCTCCTGGAAAACACCCAATTTCCCTAGTCTCTTTTCTGGGAGTATAAATCCTGGTTGCCAGTTCTCTCAAGGGGAAGCTGAGTGGATTAACACTGAGAATCTCAGCATTAAATATAAAATTTCTACTCTACCTCCTCCATTCCCCCAATTCTGCATGGGTTTCCCAGTCCACAAATCCTCAGTTTTATTCTGTTCAGAGAACAAATCTGGACAGGGAATAAGTCCGTTTTATGCAAAGAGGGGAAACAGATTTGGGGTGTCTGACAGTTTTGTTAACAAGTTTTCAGCCAGTCCTCACGTTTTTAGCTCCACTGTCATTCCCATTTCTGTAGATACCTAGGGATGCCACCGAATCCCGGAGCTTTTTGATTGTCATTTCCTGTGTGTCAGATTGCTGCTTCTGTGCCCTCTGCCAAACTTTGTAATGACCACCAATCCAATGACCACACATCCACCTGCTTTTCAGTTTCCAAAATTTTATTGCTCTTGCCTCCATTCTGATTTTCTTTGGCCTTGGGGGATTATACATTTTTAAAAATACTTTTAGAATCAATAATTTCAGGAGAGAGCAGGGACAAAATCACCACCATTAAATTCTTTTTTCCTTATTCATGGAATTCATATATTGATGTTCTTATTATAGATTAACTTTATAGTTGATTAACAAAATATTTAAAACTCTTCACAAGTATGTTGAGGGCATAGTATGTGCCAGGTGCTGTGCTCTATATATGGCTCTCAAGGAACAATTCTTCATTATCCTCCCATGCCTGATAAAATAAATCCCCAATAGAAGATACTTTGCGTGATTATGCTAACATTATGTTTGCTTTTTTAATGTTAGAAAGACATAGATAAAGATTGATAGTGATTAGCTATTTAACATATCTTGAACTTTGTTTTGACCTTACTGTAAAGTCTAGTGAATATCAGCCATGCTTCAGTCATGATATTTTGTAAGTGTCACCAAAGACCTCATAATATGATCTGTACATTTGAGAAAATGCTATCCTCATAGTCAACAATTATTTGTTTATTAGAATAGTGCTATTAATGTATTTGAATGCTTTGAACATTAAAACTGTAGCTTTTAAAATTTTACCTATCTCTTTAATTAAGATGACATAGTTGTATTGTTATTTAAGATTGCTTTGAAATCACATGAATATGATCTTAGAGATAACTGTCCATTTTTATATCTTACATCTTGGAACAAAACTAAAAGATAAATGTGATTAGTATTATATGCTTCTGAAGGGGTTAATTTTGAAAGGCATGTATGTTCTAAGCTCTTGAAAAGGAAGTGCTTAATGGTATCAATTTGAAAATAGTTGAGTCATGCAGAAGAGAATGAACATAGATTGAAATAAGTGCTGGGCCTTATCATGGGTGCTTTTATATCATTTGATCCCCATAATGCAACATTATTACCATTTTGCAGATTAATACTCAGAACAGTCAATATATATGTCAGGTTTCAGTCTGAAATGTTGGTTCTTGGTGCACCCATGGCCAAAGAATGACCAGACTCACTCAAGTAAGGCAAGCGCGAAAATGAGGTTTGTTGAGGAGGGAAAGACAAGATTATAGGGCAAGAGCAAGATACAGGTTTACAAAGCACACGCTCCACAAATGATGACTGGACCCATTGTTGCAGTAAAGGGAGAGCAAAAGGAAGGGCACAAAAAGGATTTGGTTATGGTCTCAGTTTTGTTTAATGGTGCCCAGAGTGGGACCTCCCTGTGGCTCAGATGTCACCATGGAAACACTTTGATTGGACAGTTGGGAGTTGCATGATCTGAGTCTTACTACACATGTGGGTTCTTCTAGGTCAATTTCTGGACTCTATGGTACCTATGCTGCTTGGCCGATGGGCTAGAGAGTCCTCTGCGTTCTTTTGCAGTTGGCACACTAAGTTCTGATTGGCAGATTTGTAAGGTATTCATTCCTCCTCCCTCAAGTATGGCAGTAGTTCATGGCAGGACTAGGGTGGGGCAGAACCAAGAAGAGGGCCTGGGGCCCAGCCTCGTCCTTCTTCCCAGGTGGGGCAATTGCACCAAGGCAAAGCACCCACTTTCATCCCTAGGAGACCTGGAATCCCTTGCTAACTACCTAACATAGAGAGTGAGGATATGAATTAGGGTTTCCCAATTTTCTTTAAAGTCAGGCTGCCTCTAGACTGGTTTGGGAAATATGAGAAAGATCATTGAGAGAGGAACAGCAAACTTAAGATCCCCCTCACCATTTTTGTTTTCCTATTAAAACACTGACCTACTATTTCTATTGGTTATTATGCCATGGGTACTGTGAAAATTTTAAGAAAATGGTGAACTAAATTTGAATTTACCTATTGGTTTTTTGTTGTTGTTATTGTTTTTTAGTAAATGACAATGGTGGTAAATATCGAGGGTTAAATTGTACTGTCTCCACACAGTTACCTTTAAAATGCACAGAAGACATAAGCTTTTTTAAAAATCTCCTTTAGTGTAAAAAAAAAAAATGTGCAGATTCAGTCAATATTTTCATCAAATGTTATCATTATTAAAAAAAATTACTCAGTTCCTTGATGTGAATATCCTGGCAATCTTATTAGCGCCATATTTTTCAGAATTGCATTATCAAGGAAACTTTGAAAGTTAAAATTTGTACCAAGAAATAGGAAAGTAAAATTGGAAAGCAAGTATATCTAGTGAACAGGAAGTTTCCTATTAAACACCTACTGAATGTGCCTGTCATTCTGGAATGCAAAAGACTAAGCATTTTTACTTTGAAATTATGCAATCTGTGCACAATCAGTTTGAAATAGAATAGGCACTCAATAAATATTTAGAACAAATGGGAGAGAAAACACAAATTTCAGGACCGATGTATGTGTGGAAATCACATTTTGCAGCTGTTTGCAGGGTGGCTACCTGTAGGAAACCAAAAGCCTCAGAAAACTGAGGGAGGAAATTCCAGGCTGTCTTTGTGTCATGGCCCCAGGGCAAAGGTCCTGTCTCTGCATAGGTGTTACCACTCTAGTTAAGTCAGGTTTTGTTCAAGTGTGAATAAAAGCCATTATAGAAATACCTGGCTTGTACCTTTCCCTGTGTTTCTTCACTACAAGTAATTATTCAGGGGAGATCAAGGCTGTCATCTGTTGCCTTAATGACTATATGAATTATCTTAAGTACTTCCAAAGCAGGTTGCTTAAGAAAGCAAAGGTTTATACTAAAAACATTTTTTTTAATGGAGGAATAGTAGGTAAGACATGGAAAGTGGCTATGTAAGACTCTAAAATAAAATCTGAGATAGGAATTGAAAATAAATGTGGAAATTGTGCTTTTAAATGTTTATATCATTTCTAAAGAGGAAATGCCTTTTTCCAGTGTAATAACATTCTGATAGAGTTAAATTTAATAACAGAACTCTTCTGCAGGGTATAAGTTAATGAAATAGCATTAAGTGTAATGCGTTGTCTTAGAGCAAGAAATATGCAAGATACTGAAGTGTTACAGAGACACAGAGACACTGCATGCCAAAACTTGACTTCCAATACCTGAGTGAGGAGGTATTAAAACATATGACACATCCTTTGGATGAGATTCTTTAGAAGTCATCCCAAACATCTGACACAAATATTTTCCTTTCCTTTTGGAATACGATGAGTGATGTTCTGCGGTATCCTAATCCCATTACTGATAAAAGTAATTCAGAGAACTCCCAAGTCTATCCAGGCATACACTGTTTTGTTTTGTTTTGAAGTCAGGGGGATCTCTTTTAGACTTGGTCTTCTGCAGATTACTGGCTTATCTCTGGCTTTGGTGTTTACATTGGCACTCAGTCACCTTTTGGAACTCCAAAAAAAAAAGTTTAGTATTTTACGACTCAATGTCAAGAGGGTTACATTTGACTTAAGTTTGTAGTTGTAACAATACTGTGGGGGAAGATGCACATTATAAATGCATATTTAAGTTGGTTTCCATTCCCAGGTTATGTTTTCTCTTCCAATAGAATTCTGATTATATAACAGAGGTTCACTTGCCATTCAGTATTTCCTCTGGCTTGCCACAGTCTCTATTTGGCTTTAAGATCATGCCACAATTTCATGTTACTGAACAATTTAAGGAACTTAGCTCTTTAACACATCATGTGGTCTTTGGTGTGATCTTAGACCTTTCTGTTGTGGTGCCCTTTGCATCTGATTTTTACTTCTGTTAAATTAAGGGTAGTGTAAAGCTGCCTCCTTAAATAGTTTAAGTTTTGGCCTAAAGGTTTCTGCTTACAGAGTGAGCTGTAAGCTAACTGGATGTGGAAACAAACTGGAACCTACTTTAATAACAAGTAGCTGAGTCTCAGCCAATCACAACAGCCATACTTCTACCTCGCACAGGCGGCAAACTGTTTAAACTGTGTTCAAATGAGGCAGACGTGTAGCTGTAACCAATCCGGCTGTTTCTATACCTCACTTCCTTTTTCTGTATGTCACTTGATTTTTTCTGTCCTTAAGTCCCCTCTGACCACACGGCAGCACTGGCGCTGCTCTGGACCTGTTCCGGTTTGGGGGGCTGCCCAATTCCCACATGGTTCTTTGCTCCATTAAACTCATTTAAATTTAGTTTGTCAAAAGTTTTTATTTTAATAATTCCTTATTTATCTTGTGAGGTTGTGGTAAGATGTGATTTTGCTTAAAGTAAGTAAGCATTCATTTGACTTAGAGATGTGTGTAATTTTGTATTTTAACTACAAGTTTGTATTAAGATGATTAAAAAAAACGCCTACCCATATAAATAATGATAGTATGTCCTATTTCTTGAAGACTTACTATTGTATTGGGTTCTTGCTGTAAGTCATGTCATTTAGTCTTTATAATAACTGCATGAAAAATCATGCCCATTTGACCTGGGAGGAAGTATGCTCAGAGAAAGAATGCTGCTTGCCTAAGGACCAGAGCACATCAGTGGGAAAAATTATAGTAAAACCCAGCATTTCAACCATAGTACAGTATCTCCCAATATCTTTGCTCAATAAGAAGGAACTTTTTAAATATTTTATTTTGAGATAATTGTATATTGACACATTCGTAAGAAATAATATGGAGAGATCCTGTATCCCCTTTACCTAATTTTCCCCAGTGGTAACATTTTGAATAAGTGTAATATCACCACCTGGAAACTGACATTGATACAATCCACCCATCTCAATAAGAAATTTTGAGTAAATAAAAATACAAAACACCACAGGAAGTATTAAATAAAAGTACTATATGAAAAGACTTTCCTAAATAAGAGTTTAAAAGATGTTTGATTAGTGCATAGTTTTAAAAATGGTTAAATAACGAGTGAGAGCATATATTTTTGTATCACAAAATGGCTGTAGAATATTAACTTAGGTCAGGAGGGAAACTTTTGTTCTGAACTAGGTGATTTCATAATCTTCCTCATCTAAAATTCTGTAGTGTGGTGCAGAATCATTACTGCAGCTTAGAGTAGAACATCTATTACAGATTAAAGATTACAAAATCAAAAATAATACCACAAATCACCCCTTTTGATGTGGGATTCAAAGTAAATGTGTGAAACATAAATAGTCGCTATAAATAAATCCATGAATAAGGCTTTGCTGCTTCCAAGACAAAGATTAATGAAGTTTCAGGATGCTAAGAGCTAAAGATATAATCTATAGCTTTAAACTGCTGTCAAGATTCAGAACTAATAGCTTAAAAAGTCCTTCATATCTCTAGGATAGATTGATGATTTTAGTGCTACTAAATCTCTTCTCATGCAAAATTTATATAATTCAGTTCCAACAGGTATCTTACGTGGTAGTATTTACATATTAAACTTAACTGTGTAATATGTAAAAGTTAAACCATTTTCAAAACAAAGGACAGTAATGTGTGATATTTGCAAGTTATTTCTTAATTTTAGAATTCAGAGGAAGCCTGCTCATGAACACTTCTGGGGTTGATAGCTGCCCCATTACTTAACTTGAGTAGCTCAGGTGAAGAAGCATAAAGACGATACACATATTTGTAAACATTTAAGTTTGATTTCAGCATTCTTTGCTTAGGGCCAGGACCTTTTTTTTTTTTTTAAAGTAGGGATTTGCTGATTGAGGTTTTGTTGTATTTCTTCCAAAAATCACAGCCCTAATGCCTCTATTATAACTTTTAGTTTGGGTTTCTTTGAGTAAAAATGAGAACTCAAAGATACCATTTAAAGCAATATAAGTGCAGAATTCAGCTGAGATTTTGTGAGGTTTTTCCCTTCTATCATTTACAATTGTCTCTCTTATACCTGATTTAACAGTAATTTTTTATAACAACTTATTTTATATGGACTCTTTCCCAAGCATTCATCTTAAGTTTTCCAAGAGGCAACAACTCTTATTTGATCAGGTTACATAATATTTAAATAACAATTACAATAACAGATACTACTGGTATAAATACTTTGGGTAACAAATACAGCTGTCTCTTGGTGAGCATAACATTCAACTGGTAGAAGCAGAAGGGATGTTGACAGCTGGTAGCACTCAGTGAGTTATGGGTATCATCCATCAGTATGCTTTGAAAGCACAGGGAAGGTGGTAAAACCAGGCCAATTAAGATAATGACTGTGCCTCTTGTGCTTAGTTTGGTTTCCATCCTGATAACTGCGTGATGCATCCTTGGAAAAGTGTAAAGTAAATGCATGTTGTCAATAGATAATTGGTGACTGTGTCCTTGTATGTGTATCAAAGTGGCTAATAATTTGCCTGGCAAATATAGACATCTTATACATTTTTTATTTCTTCCATAATGTTTCCTGTGATTAAGCTTCATTGTTTTTCAAGCTGAAGATAATAACATGGGTACCTGGAGGCTACTTGGAGTTGGAAGGATGAGTTTTCTACTAGTATGATATCCTTTATGTAGAACTCCAGATGAGGATGTAAAAATAGATATTTTTATCTTATTAATAAAAAGCAAAGGGCTTATGAAAATATTAGATATTCACCAAAGTAAAGAAAGAGCAGTTTCCATTCCTCCCTCCCTCCCTCCCTTTCCCCTTCTCTTTTATTCCCTCCCTTCCTTCCCTCCTTTCTTACTTTTTTCTTTCCTTCCTTCCTTCCTTCCTTCATCCCTTTCCTTTCTTTTTTATTTCTTTCTTTCCTTTCCCTAAATGCTCCCTTATCTCAGGCTACTTCTTGCCTTGTGTTATTTTGAAAATTAAAATGTCAAAATTTTGTCTAAACTTCACCAACCTAAACCTTCTTTAGGAAAATGCCAAGCTTTCTTTCTTTTTTTTTTTTTTTAACTCTTACCTAAGTTAAAACAACTTCTTAGTTCAACTCATATATTCTGCTTCCTAATATATACCATGCTCTTCTAAGGTACGTATGCTGTGGTTTCAGGAAGAAGGGCAGTTGAATGTGTAAACTGTAGGCAGCTAAGCTGCTTCCGCCTTCCCATTGTGTCAGCAACCCCAGGGCTATGAACAGATCAAGCTGAAGAAATACAATTTAAAGTAAGCTCAGCTTTATTTTCCTTACAAGCTACCATAATCCACACGTAAGGCACAGTTATGGGTGCTTGGATATAAGCATTGTACATACAAATTACATCATCCATATTAACAATAGTACTTATTTCTCTGAGCCCCTGGGTGCTGGTTACTAAGGTGTCAGTAGCTCCTCAGTTACTGACCTTGACTAAGATTCTTTACTGGGTCCTCACTGCAAAGGCATTCTGTTCTTGTGGCCTTGAGTGCTTCAAGATCTGGCTTGAATTCCCATCCTACCACAAATCTACCTATATAACCCTGGGCGAGTTTTCCCACCCACAAAATATGAAGAACAAAAATATTTGCCATATATTGTTGTTGTGAGGATTAAATATCAAACGCTTAGCTCAGTGTTTGGCATGCAGTAGTCAACAAGTATGTGTTACCTTTATTTTAAGGTCAGGTTTGCGACATGTTTTGATTCCAACCTTCTGTACCCCTTATTGGTATTAAATTTTTTTTTTTTGCCAAGACCCTACCATAAGGAAATATTTTAAAGTGGGATCATGTCTACATACACACACACACACACGATAGCATTTTAAAATGTTATAGATATATATATGTACACATGTGCATTTTGAAATAATAATATATGAAATCATTGTTTTCTTTTACCTTTTAATTTTTAAAGAATTCTGGTCACAAGGCATTAAATTGATTTCACAACCCCACTTAATATGTCACAACTTGAGTTTGAAAAGTCTAACTTAGGTTGTAAATGATATATCATTTGTACATGAAAGAGTGTGCTCTTTGGCTGCTTTATTTGCCTTTCTGGAAAACTATCATATTATACAAAAATATGTAAAAATTTATTCTTACAATCCTCAAAATTTATATTAAAAAGTACTTTCTATTATATTCCACTAAACCTAAAATGGATTTTAGAAAATCTAGATTCAAGATCTTCCATCAATGCCTATTCAAAACTTATATTCCTTTTAGGACTCATCACTAATGATTGCTTTTCAGAATTTTACTATTACTTTAATGATGATAGGTGCTATTTATTGAATGTCTACTTGTACTCTATGATATTAAAATAGCTTGTTACAGTGATACACTATTGATTTAATTTGCTTCCCCACTTAGCATTTGAAGAACTCATCAATCTTTTAGTACAAGAATTTAAGTTTCAATTAGTGGTTTCTGAGTCAACAATCCTGAGTCCATCTGTCCCCTATAACTGTTTGGTGCCAGTGGCGATAAGCAGAGATGAAAGAGAGGATTTCCCACATGCCTACCAGCTATCTTTAAGTTTTCAGGGAAACCAAAGAAGAGGTGAGAGCTATGACTTATGGATAGCCATCAAATGGTAGTGCTTATAAAATGCAGGGCTATGAAATTTGTTCCCTGTGCTTTCACCTGGTATAATTTGAAACACAGATTAAGGGTTTTGGAAACCACAGTTATTCATTGTTTAGACAGGTCTGTAGACTTCCTGAACTATGCACACTACATGGATTTGGCCTTTCGTGGTATTTACTCTTTGTGTATTAATAGCATTTCTGCCTGAAGATACTGCATTTTTGGTAGAAGTAACTTGTAGTTCAGTTGAGACATTTTGCTGGTACGATGCTGGAGTTTCAAAACGTTTCTCTGCTCTTTTGTTTTCTGATCGTGACACGTTTTTGTTTTTAAAAACATGCTCTCTGATTTTTCATGGAATGTGACTTTTAGATTTTTAACTCAATTCCAGATTGGCTCCAGTGTCCCACTAATACACTGCTGTTTTGATTCATGTTATGAATAAGTTATATTGATGCGATTGTATTATTATTTTCCTTCATATATTTGGATGGTAGCTTCAGTGATATCTGCATTTTTAATCTTATATTCAAATTGTAAATCATATAGATATTAGTATTTGTTTAATCACTTGCCTACCCATCTACCCATCCTCAATGCTATACTTTGGAGAACGTTAAGAATTTCGGTTTCTTGATCATATTTGTGTTAAGCATAGTCAAAGATGCGAGGCCTTTTCCTTGGATCCTTGAGACTGGAGAGAAAATTTTTACAGATGCTAACCATGGTGAAACTGCTTTTCAAATGTCTCTTTTGATCTCTATGAATAATAAATGGGAGGATTTCATGAGGTATATCAAAGTTTCCAGGCTTTCCCCAAATATATTTGAAAGTTCATGGCCAAGTGGAGATTAGGCTTCCAGGCCTATCCTAGGCAGGGTGTTAACACTGTTGCTACCACACCCTTATGTATTACTCAACAAGGATGTGCTTTTAATATGCTATAAGACTTAACTAGTATTGCATCTGTGTAAGGCTACCACTAGTAAGATGATATTTTATTCCTTTTAGAGCAATTTCACTGGGGTATACATAATGCTAACTAATTAAAGCTAGATAATTAACATATAGAAAATGAAATAAATATACAGAATTTTGCTTTAAAACGTGCACCTTGTATAACATCTGTGTTTGCTCTGCTTTGCATTTCCAGATTTTCCCCCAGTTGACATGTGAATCAATTCGTTGGAATTCAAGCATTATTTTAAATAACCATTCATTATTAGGTCATTTTGGAACATTCTTTACATTATTTCCTCTGTTTTGCTTCTTAATTTCCTAAAGCTGTTGTTACTATATGCTTGATTAAAACATAATTTATTTATGAGGCCTCTTAGCCTGAATGTTTTGAGGCATGTATAACTCAACCCAGTCATTTCTGAATTTCCAACTTACTAATAAATGCACGATAAATTGACCATAAACAATAATAATTATACTCTTGCAGGAATGATGGCAATCCATCTAAATGTCTTGAGATTAGAGACTATTTTACTCACTATTGTATTTTCTTCTTTTTTTTATTTCAAATTATTATGGGGGTACAAATGTTTTCAGTTACATGGAGGGCTTTTGTAATGCTTGAGTCAGAGTTAAAAGAGTGCCACCCAGATAGTGTTCATTTTTACCCATTAGGTAGGTTTTCATCCATCTCCTCCTCCCCCCTCCCTCCGGCTTGATTTCCATTTAGTTTTACGTCCCTCTATGCATATGGGTGCTCATCAGTTAGTTCCAATTTAATAGTGAGTACATGTGGTGTTTGTTTTTCCATTCTTTAGATACTTCACTTAGGATAATGGTCTCCAGTTCCACGCAAATTGTTGCAACTGTTGTATTTTTATTTCGTTTATTTCATAATACTGTATTTTCATTTTATTTCATTACATTACCTAGTCTGTAGTAAGTACTCCAGAATTTTAAGTGAATGAATGATAGATCCATCTTTATGGGTACTCTGGTGGCAAAGAGAAATGTTCCCGTGACAGCCAACAGTATAAGGTCCTTAAGTAGCACTGGCTGGGAAAAGGCTAGCCTTTGCATTATGCTGTGGTAAACCAAATTCCTAAAGCCCAAAGCCTGAGAAAGGCAGCCCTGAGCTCAATACGAGTGTTGATCCTAGAAAAAATGGTTGGTTGTTTGCCTGAGAAGTCATTGGCACCTTCAAGATGCACAATTGATGCTTATATAGGATGTAAAATTTAAAAGTGAGACAGCAAAAAGATTCAGGTCATATGAAGAAATAAAAAATGTCCAAGTTCCCACCCTGTGCCTCAAGAGGAAGTTAATTTATTGGATTACCCAGTTCTCAGTATGGCATCATAATAGCTATACCTAAGTTTATACCATGCCTTTCAAATTACGGAATACTTTCACATGCATTAACTTGTTTAATGGGTACTTATGATGAAAACAATTTTGATAAATAATTGGTATAAATTGATATTTGCATCTTGAAGCATTTTTATTTAGAAAATCTGGGGTGGGTAGAATTTGCAATAGACATAGCAATGGATCTTGGTGGCTAATTTTGGGGGAGATTGTCTTTGGATCTTTAATATTGAAATATTATTCTATCCAAATTCATAAAGTTTCAAAGTAGAATGAAACCCTGAAATTATTTTTGCATGTCATTATCTGATTCACAATCCCTTTACCTCCCAAACAAAATGACTTTGTCACTAAGGCACAAAATTTGTGAATTCATTGTCTCTTAGTTCCTGAGGCCAGTCCATTTTTAACCAATGTTGTTTTTTAGAAATTTCTTTCCTGTATTAAGCAAAAATCTTTATTTTAACTCCTTCTTACTGGTCCTAATCTTTCATTTGATATTACATGAGTAATATTACAACCTTTCCCATTATGAATAATGCATAATTGCTTATTACCTCATAAAATGTATTTATGCACATTATTTTGTTTGAGCTTCAAAACAACCCGTAAATTAGATAGCTTATGCATTATTATTTTTGTCTTACAGGTTAATACTCTAAAACACAGAGAAAATATATAATTTGCCAGTGATCACACCCACAAATGATAACTAGTGAATCCAGGGTCCGTACCCAGGACTTCTGATTCTTAATTCCATGTTCTTTCCATGATACTGTGTTGCCTCAAAGTATCTTTTCTGATTTTCAGTGATGTCCCATAAATTCTTCACTTCCTCAAACTATGTACCCTTAGCTCCTTCCGTTTCTCGGTTCTGCCAGCCATTCCTCAAGTGAGCTAATTTTCAGCTTTTGTGGTGCTGGGATGGTTTGTGTGTGTGTGTGTGTGTGTGTGTGTGTGTGTGCATGATCATGTATTCATACATACATACACATGCAGATCTTGGGAAAAGTTTATAGCTTTCTGACCCAATATTCATAAAATATTTTGTACTTATAACCAGTCTTTGAACAACACACACCTCCCAACATACATATTTTTGGTTTATCTGAGTCTTGTCTTATGTAAAATTTTATGTAAATATTTTCAAAAACAAATATGTACATCATTTACCATTTCAGAGTAGAGTGTTTTCAAGTGAAGAATTATAGGCCTTACCCTTATTTTGTACATTACTGTTTGGTGAAATCAGAAAAATTTATTTTCTCTGGACAGCTGTTTAAAAACCATAAATTTTCCTGTCTGCACTCTGTATTTGGTTAAAGGGAAAACCTCACATCTTACCAACTTCATTCAGTCTGGCTGGCATGCGAAATAAATGCTTTCAGGTTGTAAAAGTGAACTCAATAAAACTAAAGTATTTCCAAAGTTTGCTTAGAAACTGCTTTGCCTAGTGGATACAAGATTATGCCATGCTCTGAATATCAAAGAAAGAGGTTAGCCCAGTGTCAACAATTATATAATTCTATACCCTAAACCCAACAACAAAACTAACCACTTCCTAAATTGCGAATAGCAGTAGCACAAGCTGAAACCACAGTTGATCAGTGCATGTAAAACCACAGTTTTCCTGGTACTAGTATAATTATTTCCATAATATTCTGCATAAAATCATCAGAAGCCAGAAAGTATTTTTGCATCAGTGAATAAGGAAGACATTCAGAAAGATAAATTATTTTAAAGTAACCACTTCTGGAAAATGGTTTAAAAAATGGCATCATATTCATTGCATGAACATTCATATTATTAAACTTAAATGGTCTTCTTTAAGACTGTGATTTCTCTGAACCTACACTGTTTACACTGAAAGTTTCACGTCCCTCATGAAGCTAGTATTTTTAACCAAAAACTCTTTTTGAGGCCAATTGGTTAGGAAATTATTAAATCTAGGATTTTAATTTCAGCAGTTTTTCACATTGAGTAAGAAAGAAGTAACACTGAATACACCATGAAGACAATTAGTAAAGTGATCAATTCAAGTAAGGATTTTTAGCCTTGCTGGGTTTCTGAGATTGAAATTTAACTATTTAATTATAACAAACTTTTCGTATCAACTTGTCTTCAAAAATCTCTAAAACCAATAATTACAGACTATTATTTAAATCTCTCATTGTCAAGTTCATCAAGAGCCCCAGCAACAACATTCTGAAAGTTACCATTGATCTCTGAGTACTTTGGAGGTTCTCTGTGGACCCGCAGACATTCCTCCCTGGCTGTCCCATGTATTTGTCATCCTTTGCTCTCAGTCTGTGCTCCGTGCTGTGCTTTTTCCTTTGCTCCCAGCACTAAAGCATTTGCCTAGTTGGACTCCTTGTTTGTGAGACTCCTTGTCTGAGATTATTGGCTAGCATACTTGATTTAAGAAAGTTCTGGGTTGTTTCCACCTCTTAGCGATTGTGAATTGTGCTGCTATAAACATTCGGGTGCAAGTATCTTTATTATAGAATGACTTTTGTTCTTCTGGGTAGATGCCCAATAATGGGATTGCTGGATCGTATGGAAGGTCT
>CM052440.1:114707316-114730608 GCA_028533085.1 Varecia variegata
CGATGTGCACTGTTGGGGGAATGGACACCCTTGAGGCTCAGTCTCGGGGGGTTGGGAGGGGCATGGGCAATATACTTAACCAGAACGGTTGTACCCCCATAATAAGCTATAATAAATAAAAAATAAAAATAAAAAAAAAAGAAAGTTCTGGAAATATCCAACCACAAAATTATGCCCCCGTGCCATGAATGGTATCTATGAATGAAATCCTGTTGTCATTCTAAATGAAATTAGATTTACTTTAGATTCAAATGCTCAGCAGTGCTGCTGGGCAGGCATTCGACAGTATCTCTGTGTCTCCTCTCTCCTCCTCAAGGAGACGGTTATTTTACATTTTCTTCTCTTTCTTCAAACCTCTGGCATCATTTCTCTCCTCCTCACTCTCAAATGATAATTTTGGTTTCTGTGTCACAAGGAAAACACAAGCAGTCAGGAAGAGACTTCCGCACCACAAGCTCTTGGCGTGCTGTCTACCCCTCTCTGGTGGATACCTCAGCAAGTGACTCTCCCCGCTGTAGCCCGGGGTAAACTCTGGCTGCCTTCCTTCCTGATTCCATCTCTTCCAGCTCTTGTCTACTCAGGGATGCTCCCACACTCTTCTCTGTCCTGCATCATCTTCTTCTTCTTTTTTATTCTTGGCCATTCTATTGGTTCATTCCCCTCAGCGTACACATAATGCTATTATTTCTCCCATCTTGAGAATAATATGTGCTTCTCCTGATCCCACATGCTCGCCCAGCTTGGCAGCACCTCCTCAGACAAACTTATAACACTTGTGTTTGCTAGTTCTAATTGCCTTTCTCTTATTTGCTCCTAAACTCTCACTGGTCTCGCTTCCCCTCCACCACCCCCTACCACAGTCACACTTGCTAAGGTCCCCCATGACCACATACTGCTACATCCAGTGGAAAGCTCTCAGTTCTCCTCTTACCAGGCCTATCAGCAGTACCCAGACCTGCCGATCCTTCATTTCCTCCCACGGAACACTTTCTCACTTGGTTTCCAGGTCTTCACGCTCTCCCTGTTTTCCACCCACCTCTCTGGCTGCTCCTCCTCAGGCCCCTTCACTGGTTCCTCCTCCTTTCTCTGGCCAGGAATTATGAGGGTGTTTCTAGGGTCAGTTCCTCTTTTAATCACGACCACTTTATAGCCATGTCATTCACCTCCTCCTAATAAAAACTCATCCTGCAATCTCATCCAATCCCACGCCGTTTAGTTCTATCCATAAGCCATGGGCTGCCAAATTTATGCAGCCAGCCATACATCTAACCTAAAATCCTCTCTTGAATACCGACCCACCTCTTCAGTCTTTCCGTTTGGATTATTGGAACCACTTCCTAAGTGGCTTCCCTGTGTCCACCTTTGCCTTCCGGTGGTCTGTTTTCACCACTGCAGTGAGTGAGATCCTCTTCAGACATAGGGCAGATGGTATCACGCCTTTGCATGGACCTCTCCAATGGCCCCCAGCTGGGGTTGCCAGAATGAGCAGATGAAAATACAAGGTGCCCAGTTACACACGTGAATTTCAGTTACACAATGACTGATTTTGTAACTTTTGGGCCATACTTACACTAAAAGATCATTCCTATTTATGTGAAATTCAAAGATAACTGGGCATCCTGTATTATATATGGTGACTCTACTCCCAAGTCACCCAGAGTAAGTTCTAAATTCTTACAGTGGCCTCCAGTGTCCCCACGTAATCTGGGCTGTCTCCAATCTTCAATCCAGCCATGGTGTCCCATTTTTGCTATACCTTGAATTGAATTCACCAAACATACTTCCCGCCTCAGACTATTTGCCCTGCTATCCCATATACCTGGGAATCCTTCCTCAGATAGCTATATGACATATACCCTCAACTCCTTTAAGTTTTGCTTGAATGTTGCTTCTCAATGAGGTAATCCCTGTCTTTCTTTTCCTCACCCTGCTTTACTTTTTTTTTAATTATACATCTCACCATCTAACATTCTGTATGTTTTATTTATTTTGTTTATGGTCTATTTCTCCCCATTAGACTATGTATTGCATAAAGGCAGAGGTGTTTATTTCTTTTGTTTGCTGCTCTATCCTTAGCACCTAGAACAGTGTCTGGCTCATATTAAATGCTCAGGATATATTTGTTGAATAATCAAATGAATAATATATCATGTTAATGACCCCTGGATAATCAAGAGCTTATTAGGGTGGTTATGAATGTACCTACATATCTGTAGGGAAACATTTATTAGTTTTACAATACGCTATCTGAAATCAGCTGAAGCAATGAAGATTTTTAGAAAGCAAAGTAGGGGGTAGGGAAATAAAGGTGATCCCAGAGCACTGGACACTTAGGGCAAAGCATGACAGAACAGATGGGCAGAGTAAAGAGCAAGGCAAAGAAAGGAATTTGGGAAGACATTTATCAATTGACCTTGAACTTTATTAAATTTTAGTATGACTTTGCATCTCCTGAGTATTCTAGCCCTGCTCAATCTAGGCGTTAGATTCTATATTCAGAAAATACTCATTATTTTAATAATCCAGTTAGTTGATTCTGGTGGATAGAATTTTACCTTATGTAATATGTGACTGTTACGCTTTATAGCCCCTCCTCTGCTCACAGCGCCCCTCCCTTGTGCTGACAAAGCTGTTCAGTCCCTTTTACCTGATGCTAGCTGCTCCCTTTCAAGACTACTGTGCATCCAGTAGGTGCCCTGCATATTGGATTGAGGACCGATGGCTCTATTTTTAGAAGTCTGTTAAACTTAAATTAGAACAACAAGATCTCAGTGTGGTTATTTTTCAGTTTCTGCCTATGTAGGGTGTAAATCATCTTGTTTGCTTTATAGTTTAGTTCACAGTGGCACTCATATCCCTGAGCTGTTGGGGCTCATTTCTGCATTGTTCTCATGTACACTAAAAATTACTGAGAGCATAATGGACCATTGTACATGCATACATGGTCATTTGATATGGTCATTTATTTAACATGATATGTTAAATAAATATGATCATTTATTTAACAGTCTTCCAGTTATGAACATTTAAGTTTTTTATTTTTACTCTCCTCTATTAATAATGCTACAATGCATATCCTCAGATTATATCTCTGATTATTTCCTTAGGACAAAAATTCTGAATACAGAATTATAAGATCTGAAAACTTGGACATTTTTAAGGCTTGTAGAAAACATTGTTGAATTGTCCTGTAGAAATACTGTGACATTTTACAGATTATGGGAAAGATATTCTTGCCCTATCTTTACCTACAGTGAATATTAACTCTCCTCTGTCTTCAAATCCCTTTTCTGTATTTGGCCCCCTTCTTTTCTGATTGCAAATATGCATAGATTACTTTTTACATTAAGCCTTTTTCTAATCTTCTCATACGTCCATTATTCTTTCTTCTTTTTAATTATTGCCAATCTCAATGAAAAAGTTTTACTTGCATTCTCCATTTTTACTCCTTTTTCTTACGGGCTCTCTCTCTTCCTTTCTTGCTGCAATGACACATCTCTATTCCTAAAGTCACGGAAGACCACCTGTTGAGTGGACACAGTGGCCTGCTTTTACTCCTCTTCCTTCTTGATCTTTCCATCTCTTTGATATGTTCTCTGTCTCCACTCCTTAAAACTCTCTTCTCCTTTGTCTACAGAATCACTAACAGCTCCGTGTTCTCTTCCAGTCCATTAGATTGATCTCTTCCAGACACCAGTGCGGGTGGCTTCTCTGCCGTGGCCTATAATCTAAATGGGAACTCCCAGTTGCCTGTCCTTGATCATCCTCTCTTGTCATTTCATTCGTGCTATTATCCCATGGCTTTAACATTTAACATTTGTATATGTTAATGAGTATCAACCTCTATCCCGAGCCGGTCCTCTATATTTAATGCCACGGAAATGTCTGCAGTTGTCCACTGGCTGTATCCCTGTCAATACACCTCTACTTAAAATGACCCAACCTGAAATTTATCCTTATTTCTTACCAATTTTGTCTCTGCTAGATAACTATGTCACTGTCAACCCATTCTCTCAAGCTAGAATCATTTAATATCAAGCACATCTCTTCTCTCCCTTACTCCTCATCCCCATCAGCTACCAATTCTTGTTGGTTCTACCACAGTCATGTACTTTGACACCCTTCTTTTTATTTGTTTTCCTCAATGGTGGCAGTCACTCAGTTCTTAAAACATACATTTTTTTTTTAGCATTTCATTAATATTTTTCTGCCAGATCCCCAACATTATTAGGGATCAAAAATTATCCAGAAGACATAGGTTTGGCCCCTGCCCTGAAAGAACTTGCAGGCAAATAGGACAGAGATGTGTAATGATTTCAATTCAGTGCAGTGCCAGAGATATGAATAGAATGGTACAGGCTCCGAAAAAGCAACTAGCTTAAAGGTAGTGGTATATAGAGAGAAAGGGAGGTCTCACTAGTGAAAGCCTCCTGCAGGAGTGGAGTCTCTATTGGTGAGCAGTAATTGGCCATATGACAAGAAGAGAAAGGAGGCCGGGTGCGGTGGCTCATGCCTGTAATCCTAGCACTCTGGGAGTCCCAGGCAGGTGGATCGTTTGAGCTCAGGAGTTTGAGACCAGCCTGAGCAAGAGCAAGACCTCATCTCCACTAAAAAAAAAAAAAAAAAAATAGAAAGAAATTAGCTGGACAACTAAAAAAATATATATATATATAATTAGCCAGGCATGGTGGTGCATGCCTGTAGTCCCAGCTACTTGGGAGGCTGAGGCAGAAGGATTGCTTGAACCCAGGAGTTTGAGGTTGCTGTGAGCTAGGCTGACACCATGGCACTCTAGCCCAGGCAACAGAGTGAGACTCTGTCTCAATAAAAAAAAAAAAAAAAAAGAAGAGAAAGACAATTACTGACCATGGCAACAGCAGGAGGAAAGGTTCAAATTCCCAAACCTTGTTTATGGGCTCCCACCAGAGTCTACACACCTGCTTCTCCCAACCTTAGAACACCTCCTCACATAGTATAGAAGTGGAAAGCCAAAACATGAACTTGTGTGTGTCTCACCTTTCTTAAAATCTCTTTTGGCTCTCCCACTTCTTTGTGATTAAGTCCAAATACCATAGTTTGGCACACACAAAGACACACAAAGGCTTCCCAGTCAAACCCCAATTCATTCCCGCAGCCTCTCCTGCCACCATCTGCTCTCCCCGAAATAGCAATGCTTTTGCGACATTCTTCTTCCTACTCTTCCCACAACACCATTTTTCCTCCCAACTCAGGTTCATTGTAAATATCTGAAGTGCTTCACCCTTCTAATCTATTAGTAAAAGTACTTTATTATTCTCTGAGTTCTAGATTAGCTTTCATCTCTTCTTTGTAGCCTCTCCTTAATTCTCCAGGTAGGATTAATTGTTCTCACAGTACTTAGGTTTTTCACCTCTGTTGTAGTCATGACCTAAGGCTGGGGTCCTCAACCCCTGGGCCGTGGACTGGTACCATCCGTGGTCTGTTAGGAACCTGGCCACACAGCAGTAGGTGAGTGGTGGGAGTGAGTGAAGCTTCATCTGTATTTATAACTACTCCCCATCACTCGCATCTCTGCCTGAGCTCTGCCTCCTGTCAGATCAGCAGTGGCATTAGAATCTCATAGGAGCACAAACTCTACTGTAAACTGTGCGTGAGAGGGATCTAGGTTGTGCTCCTTATGAGAATCGAATGCCTGATGATCTGAGCTGAGGTGGTGATGCTAGTGCTGGGGAACAGCTGCAAATACAGATTATCGTTAGCAGAGAGGTTAACAATGTAATAATAATAGAAATAAAGTGCACAATAAATGTAATGCGCTTGAATCATCCCAGAACCACCCCAGTCCTCCCCAACCCCAGTCCATGGAAAAATTGTCTTCCATGAAGCCGTCCCTGGTGCCAAAAACGTTGGGGACTGATGACTTAAGGGATACAAGTTTGTCCATCAGGAGATAAGAACATCACAATGGCTGTATTATTCATTTTCATCACCTCAGTGTGAGCACATATGAGGAGTATAATACAGCTTCTTGAATAATTTAACATTTTATCTGACTCTGTTTTCAAAGCCATATCTTGCTTATACCAATAGAAGTAGAAGATTTTTCAGGTGTTCTTGGGGTGATGGCAGCAACTTTTCACAAAGTATTCTGTGTTCTTGGTTGCCTCGGGTGATCTTTTTGACCTGTTCAGAATTCTGATCATGTGACGATTTCATTTTAGTGTAATGACCAACATGGAAGAACATATTTATTTTTTGGAGGTGTTCATATCTGTGGACCAACATTAAAGACTTTATAACATAATAGGTATGTCACAGAATGATTTAAAAATGTGAAAAGAAATGACCTAGCATTTGATGAAATAATCGTCACACATATTTTTCTCCATTGTTGAAATGAAAACGGCATGTTGACTAGTTACTTTATAGAAGTTAGTTTTAATACAATACTATTACTGTAAGGTAACAGTTAGTGTGGGCCTGACCAGTGAAATCCTGCATTTTGGGTGTAGTTTTTGCTTGTTTCATTTCATATAAAGACTTTGTGTGCAAGGAATATGATTTCAGAAAATTGATATAAGAGATATGAACTAAGGATATTATTGTACTTACATTTTTAAAGTTCCTCAGCATAGAGTTATTCATAGCCATAAACATACTTAGACTTGCATTTACTGAACTTGTTGTTGTGAAATGCCCATTTCTCCCTCCAGAACAGCTACTGAATATAAATCTGTTTTAGAGGAGAAAGAAGTTTGTTCAGGGATTATCCCTGTGGGGCAGAACAAGCTCTGATTTGCCATGTCAGTGTAGTAAGAATGTTGGGTGGAGATATCATTGAACACTGACTAAAGAGGTAACACCACTCGATATAGCACAAACGAACATCAGTCTTGAACTAAACTTTTGAAAGCAATTGTTTATCTTGGCTAAAATCAGTACAACTTGGATAATTAAATGTACAATAAAAATAATGTGTATGATAATTCCGAAGTATATATAATGGTTAATTGTTTATTAAATTTTTCAATTACACTCTCTTACTTAATCCTTACATTTTTCCTAAGTAGATGTTATCTTCTCTGCTTTGAACATTTATCTTTACAGACACACACATAAATGAGGTATTCACCATGTAATGTAGAGAGACATCCCATTTTCTATGGCTGGTAGGTGTGGCTCACCTACATGGAAGAAAACAGCCTTATTTGCATCACCAGCCTCCATAGGAGGCATAGTGAGCACGTTCTGACCACATGAAATATACTCCAGGGGACAGCAAATGGCAAGTGTCAGAAGACATACTGGGTTAACTGAGGTTTATGAAACCTGTATGGACCCCTTCCATTGAGGTCCACTGTGAAGAATCAATAGAATCTTTAAAAATAAAGGCCATTTTTTAAAAAAGCTTAATGTTTAAAAGCAGATATACATTTCTAGAAAAATAAAAATAATTAATACTTTTATGACTATGCTACCTACAATTTGTGGTAGAATATGTAAAGTTCTGTTATTTAATTCAGGCAATAATGGCAAAGGCAAAAACAGGGAGACCAGTTAGACATTTCAGATGATGGCTTGGATTATAAAGTGCTAGCAGTGGAAGTGGTGGGAAGTGGTCAGACTCTAGATGTAGCCTGAAGGTACTGCCAGGATACCTTGATGTGGGATGTGGGGTGTAAGCAAAGGAGAGAAGCAAAGGATGACTCCAAATTCCGGAGCTGCTATTGACTGAAACAGTGAAAGAGTGCAGGTTAGAGAAAGGAATTTGTTGGTGATCAGCATATAAATCACCTACAGTGCTTTGAAAGTATAGAAATCACCAAACGAAAGAACACAGACAGAAAATAGAAAAGGTCCAAACAGAAAGTCTTGGGACACTCCAGCATGTAGAAGGAAAGTGATCAGGAGGAACCAGCAAACAGAGCTAAGGAGAAGCATCTAGCCAGAGAGGAAGAAAACACACAGAACTTAGTACAAAGCCACTTGCTGCTGAGAAGTCAACTAGGATGGAGACTACAACAATGGACCATTGGATTCAGCCATGTGGTGGCCATTGGTGACCTTTACATATACTCTAACTACTTCCATTATATTATCTCCTTTTCCCCTCACAGCAATTCCCTGAGGAATTTTTCATGACCATCTCTGTTTCAGCTACTTATACTCTTTTTATACTGTCAAGACATTTTAAATAAATACCTCTGTACTTTTGTTTTTTTTACCCAAAATAAGGTCTTCCACACAAGCCCCACACAAAATTAGATTGAGGTTTAGTGTCTTATCTGACTGTTAAACTTACTGAACATATAATTGAAAATGTCTACCAGTATAGCCACCATTTTTGAGGTAGAGTCCCACAAAATATTCCACAGATTTCCCTCTATGGCTGTTGAGTGATACATTGACTAAGTATTGTACTACAGGAGAAATTTCTGTAAGAAAGTGTCTTCAGGGATTTGGGTGTGAGATACACATTTCAAGTTTTACAGCGAAGGTGTGTTTTTCTTCTATCAGTTCTCGGTTTACAGTATTTTTCATCTGAAGTTGCTTACTGTCGGTCATTTCTTGAGTACTATATATAACAAAGCAAATCCACAAGCATTCACTATAATAAAATTAGGAAAAAAGTCATGTGATACTTTGTTGTCAAACACTTGCAGCTGCTAGTTGTTATTTCAGCTTTTTATGGCCTGTCACATTTTTTGATTCAGAGGAATAATTTTTAAAAACTTAGTAGAAAAAAAAACCTTAATTTTGGCTTCCCACAAATGCCATTGTGGAAAATATCCTTGGGACTATCTTATTTAGTCATCCGATGGAATTCTAGTTTTCAATATAGATTATTACTTATAATGACCCTGACTCACCAGCCAAGAATGAGCCGGCTCCGTGGTCAAGAGTTGACTGGTATGGAGACCATCAAACCTAAGATGCTGGCACTAGGCTGAAATTCTTTCTTTAACTTGTAGACCACTAATGTTTTAGGTGAGGAGGATTTGAGGGTCACAATGTCTTACTTTGTAAATCTAGTTAGGTTGTGGTAGTTCTCAAGTTTTCACGCTGACAGGAAAATGGAGCCACTAGCAGTTATTTCATCTATCAAGTTAGCAAGAAGCTGTACTTAGGTATATAAACATTACTTTTCTTTAAGACAACATTTTCAGCAAAACTAGTCATCTCTTTTTCCATATTCCTTTCTGCCCAGGCAGAATATTACTGCTCTTCAGGATTTTTCTGAAACCATGAAACTCATGGCCTTCAACGGTGAGTTTCATGTTTGAGACTTGAAATGACTGCTTTTAAGTGCTGGATGATACACTGTGTTCTCATTTCATACTGGACTGTCACTGTGATCTGTTATACAGATACGTCGTTTTACTCCACTGCCATACTCTTTTACTAAGAACTTCTCAATATTAAGGCTTGGTGTGGACACAGTTGGCCACCTTCCCTAGGATCTCTCACATAAATATATAATCTGCATTACCCACACAGTATTAAAACATCTGTTCTTGAGCAGGAATGCAAGCATTTGCTTTTCTTTGCCGGCTTAAAAATAATTTAAAAACATAACCCAGATAACTTTTTGGATGAATTCAGATAAGAACAGAGGGAAAAACAAAGAAGCATGTTTAAATAAATTGTTCCAGGGCATTCTTGTGTCTTTACAGAAACTCCCGTCAGTTGTTCCTGGCAGGCATTTTTGTCTGCATGCTCTGTCTGCTTCTTAAGCTCTTTAAAAGCCAGACCTATGTACAATATATCAGTTTGACATTATAGGAATGAGATTGGAGACACCTTTAAGAAGTGATGTCACACAAGACAGGACATTTTTTTTTTCCTTCTCCTACAACACCTGATTATTTCATCCTGGTTTTGTTTTTAACTACAACAATAAAACCTAATTTTCATTCCTAACCTTCTGTTAGGTATGAATGAAGTGAAAGCCTTCTTATCAGTTTGAAATGTACTGTGTGTGGTTAACTAAGAAAGCTGCAATGTAAATCTTTGCAGTCTCTAAAAGTTTTGCATCAGTTGCTATGCTACTAAAGGTAAACATTTGTATGTGTGTATTTGTCCAAGGACTATTCATTGTAAATGTTGTATTTTTAAAATCTCACTGGCCACAAAAATCCTAATAAAATGAAAAGCTATGTTTTTTTTTAGAGCTAAGTAACTATTATGAAATTATAAGCAGTTTGGAGAGTACTATTCCAAACAGGAAGTCAGCTTTTCTTTTTCTAAAAAAAAGAAAATGGTAATAAATGCACAAAATATTTAAGGCCACCATAATACAATAAAAAAAAAGCATTAAAATGTTGATTTTTGAAAAGTAACACTGGAGAAGTCAATAAGGAAATAACTTTTGCAGCCAAACTTGCTATCTTACGCTCATAAGACTGATTCATATGACTATTATTTTGATTGAACTCAAGGGCTGTCAGTTAATTTTCAATAATAATAACAGGAATGTATTTGTTTTTCAGTTATTTTTCATGCTAAGTTCACTTTTTATGGTCTGCATTGACCAGGATTTGTGCAATACTTACTTGGTTACTTATGTGATTCATAATAGCAAATTCTCAGTTTGGCTTTGTTTTGGCCAGAGAAGAATCTCTCCTATGATGCAGTATACTTGGCTTATAAAGTTATAAGCTTCACAGGGGCAAGAATTTTGGCCTGTTTTGTTCACCATGCCCACCTCACAGGTTTTTAAATAAATGTTTATTAAATGATTTAGTGGACATAGTATAATATTATGCTTTGTTTGCTCCTACAATAGATAATAAGTTCAGAAGTTAATGACAGTATGTATTAGTCTTACAGGGCTGCCTTAACAAAATACCACAGACTGGGTGGCTTAAACTACAGAAACTTATTTTCGACCAGTTTTGGAGAGTCGAAGTCTGAGGTCAAGGTGTCAGCAGGGTCGGTTTCTTCTGAGACCTCTCTCCTTGGCTTACAGATGGCCATCTTCTTCCTGTATGTTCACATGGTCTTCCCTCTGTACATATCTGTGTCCAGATTTCTTCTTATAAGGACTCCAGTCATATTGGATTAGCGTGCACCTTAACGACATTATTTTAATTTAATTATCTCTTCAAAGACCCTATCTCCAAATACAGGAACATTATGAAGTACTGAGAGATAGTAAACATAGGAATTTAGGGTGGACACAATTCAGCCCATAGCACAGCATGTGTCTGTATTTATTTGAACATTTTTGATACCACTTTTCTAAGCAAGGACTTGTTTCCTTCTGATTTTTAGGACCGTACAGCTTCTATTCATATACTAGATATGCCTTTCTAGGATATTTGAATTCTTAAAGGGCAGGGTAAACTTTATGGACTCTCAGAACAAAAAAAATCAATGTAGAATTATGTTGGTTGTATCATAGGACAGTATTTCCCAAAACTCACTGATAATCTAAAACAAAACAACAAGGAAGATCTAAAAGAAAAAAGAAAAAAAAAATAGACTCAGCCCCAGCATAGCCTTACTAAGTGGTATATTATATTTTTTAAGCTCTGAAGGTAATTTTGTGGAAGCTGTATTGGGCTCTCTTGTATCTGACAATTATGTAGAATTTTTAAATTTAAAAGCTGGAATGAAACTTAAAGGTCACTGAGTTTAGCTGCCATGTTTTATAGTGGAGGAAACTGAGGCACAGAGGGATTTCAGTATTTGCCCAAATTCTCTTCCCTAAATGTGAGCAGCTCCAGGATTAGAGCCCAGAGTCCTTGACTCCTCATCAGGGCTCTTCTCTCATCTCTTGTCATTCAGAGTAACCTTCAACCTGGGATTTGAAAGACCTTATTTTGTATAGGATCCTTAGCACATGCAACTCACATTTTAGAAATGTATTGTTTGACAGGACACTTCGTTGCACAGATTTCAGATTCCTTTTCTGCTCTTTCACAATCTGTCCTTACAGGTAAAATACCTGAAAGGGTCTATGCTGGAGCTGGACCATCACCCGGTTGTCATTACTACCAGAGGGTGATTAGTGGAAGAGCTTTTCTCTGACTTACTGAAGTAAGGATTTTGATTTAGTTGTTTCCATTACACAACACTAAGAAATTCTGCTTTCCATTGCTGTCCGTTGTCATCCACTAAATTGTAGTACACATGGGGGGGTGGAATTCTTTAAAAAAGCACATACATATATATATTTATGAAGAATAAAAGCAATAGAAAGTAGGGAATAGGAAAATCCAGTTCAAGTCAAGGCACTTTTTGCATATTCTACATAGCATAACACCCAATCATAAGTATTTTTAAATATCAAAGATATTGTTAGAATTTTTTAGATACTAAATGTGGGAGAAAATGCTATTAGTCTGTACTGAACAGCAGTGTTTTGTTAGAGCAAAAATTAAAACTGAAAAATTAGAGGACATTTTTTCCCTCTAACTTTTTTTTTCCATTGCTCCCCCTTTCTTTCTGAGAATCCCTTTAACCAACTTAGAAAAGCAGAACTTTGAAAGTGAACAACTTGGTTGTTCCTTGAACAAGTGGGTGGGGTGACAGTCATGAGAAGGCCCTTAAATAGAAGCACCACTTCCTCTGTTCTGTCCAGGGATTGATTCTTTGAATCCAGGGAACAGAAAGTGTGTTGATTTTCCCTTCCTGTTTTCTGGGTGGGGACTGGTGTATGTGTGGGGTGGGGGAGAGGGTTGGTTATCTTTTTTTTTTTTTAATTTACCTTATTTTAATTTAAATACTTAAAAGTTTAGAGGTTTATAACACGTACCAGTCTATACATGCAGTAACAAGATGCTTTTCTTCCAACCTTGTCATTTGAGAGGATTGATATGTGAATATTTCACTGGACCCAAAGCATACATATTTTGTTTGTCCAATATTACAGGCTTAACTTGTTTTGCTTTCTTTTGTATTAATATTTTGAACTTTATCTAAGCAACATTAATTTCATTTGGAACTTTTTATGACTTTAAAGGAATGCTCTATGCAGGGAGTCTCCAACAGACTTGGAAGCAAAATAAGCCACCTCATTCTTGGATTAGGTCTAATTGAAAATAGCCTAAATAATAATTTTATATCATGCCTAAAATATACATCTGTACTCCAGCACTTTAATAAATAATACATACTTTTTGTATTAACTTTCTAGCAATCATTTATTTTCTGTATGCAGATTCTGAAACTTCCAATTTGTTTTACCTCATCATATTCATTAGTAATACCCTTTAATTTTTACTTTATACTATATAGATAGATAGATAGATATAGGCTTATATTTTTAAAATTTGCAAAAAAATCACATTATAAATTTAATCAATATTAACCAAATAGGTTAAGTTAAAAATGAAAACTGTTATTAGATCAGTGTTTATTTATAATGGAGTTAGCAATCATTATATTCTCTATTAAAGCAATTTTGTGTTTCTTGGACAATTATGAAAAACACTGAGTAAATAAAAACATACTAGATTTATTAATAGTTTCTACTCTCAAATTTTAACAATCTAATTGGTAGAGCAAAAACATCATAAATAATTGGAAAACATCTTAGTCCTAATATTTTAGCCAGATCTTTGACATTCTTGAAATTAGGTCTTTAAGAGTAACCATTGTACTATCTATATATATTATATCTAAGTATCCCAAAACATTACGTTGTAAATCTCAAATATAAAGTAAAGTAAAATTTACTTTAAAAATAAAAAGATAAAAGGGATAACAGCCGGGTGGAGACTTGGAAAGTGCATGTAAGTAATCTGGAGTCCAGACCTTGTCATTCTACTTAGCTTCTCCCATAATCCCAACACAGGCCCTGGACACTGTAATAAATTTTTGTTAAATAAATTTCTGTTAAGTTAAAAAAAAAAAGTGAAATTATTGTTGGCTCGTGACTGCTGCCACATTCATTTCTGCTGGTTATGCTCTGTAACAAAGTCTCCCCATAGGCAAGGGGGCTCTGCACCCTCAAAGCTCTGAGCCCCAGAAAAGGCTGTGCCTGCCCACAGAAAGGGCAGCTTCTGCTCCTCAAGCCAGATGCCCACAGAGGGAGTCTTTTTCAGATTGACGCAATTGAGATAGATGAGACAGTGATGGCTCTGTTACTGTGCAAGGTTTGGTAGGTGAACTGGGTTTTTTAAAATGTCATTATAAATGGTGAAGATTTATTAGGTGGATCAACAGGAGGAAGTTTTTGCATGTGGGGGGTGGAGGCAGCATTTACCATGGGTAAAGGCACAAAGTCTGAGATGAGGATGACATGTGCTGTGGTTAGTGAAGAGCCTAGATTGATTGGAACAAAATGTGCATGTCTTTGATGAGTAGGGGATTAGATGGGAAGGTGAGCAGGGGTCAGATTGCGAGGGCCCTGAATACTGGGTAAGGAATTTGGATTTATCCTCCAGATGAGAAATCACATAGGCATTTGTCCAAATTCATCACAGGATCAGTGATATCTTATTTTAGGTAGATTAACCCAGGGTTATGCAGCATAGAAAAAAAGAGAAAGGAATGATTGAAGGCAAGGAGATGAGGTTAGAAGCTACTATATATAGTGCATGGTTTTAGTATTCCAGCCCAGGATCCAAGCAATGAGAATGAAAAGGAAGAGCTGATGTGACAGTGTTTTCATTATAATATAAATGTTTTTTGTTTTTATCTGATTTCCAAAGGGAATCCATATTTATTATAGAAAATGTTGAAAATATGGATATGTAAGGACAAACTTAAAATCACCCATTCTCATTTAAACCATAGATTAGCAACTCTTGACATTTTCAGCACTGCTGGATTTTTTGCTTTGTTTCAATTTATGCATATTGAAATCATGTTACATTGAAGCTATATTTATATAGCCTGTTTTCTGTCATTTCTCTTGTTAAGTTCCTGGAGGACCTCATTTTTAATGGCTACACCGTACTCCATTTTTTGAGTACAGTATAGTTAACTATTCCACCATTGTAAATTTAGATTTTTCCCAGATTTTTGTTGTTAAAAACATTGTTGTAATGAACATCAAATAACATAAATGTTTTATTCTGTGTTCTTCTTCATTTATTTATTTGAATAAATGTTTTTATTCAGATACATGTATCTGTTCGTGTATTTATTTTGCCTATGTTTATGATGTGTTTTAATCCATTCCCCTGTATATGGGCATTTAAGTTGCTTCCAGTCTTTCTCTATTTAAAACAATGCTACAATTAATATCATTGTATTAATACAAGTATATAAACTTCAAAGGTGACTACAGGGACATAAAACATTTAAATCTCTAGTGTCCAATACACTTCAGTTATATCAGTTCAAGCTGCTTTGCACATGGGCACTCACTCCTGCAAGCAGAACAGAGGAGTTCTACTTTGCTCACAACCTCCATAATCTTTTTGTAAATTCTTGCCAATCTCATCTATATGAAATAGTATCACCTTTTCTGTATGTCAAATAATATATCTCATTTTCTTTTACATTTCTCTGATAATGAATGAATTTTAACTTATTTTCATATGTTTATTAACCATTCAAACTTCTTGTCTGGAATTTACCCACTTTTTCTACAGTGCTGTCTTTTTTTTTTTTTGGTATATCCTAGATACTAATCTTGTGATAGTTATGTAGTTTGCCAAAGTGTTCTCCCTGTGTCTCTCTTAATCTTGTTTAATAGGTATTTTATACTAAATATATATTGTAGACAAATTGATCAATCTGATCTTTTATGGTTTAGGCCAGTGGCCCCCCAACCTTTTTGGCACCAGGGACCATCGATTTCATGGAAGACAATTTTTCCACTGAATAGGGGTGGGGAATGAAGGGGATTAGATGGGAAGATGAGCAGAGATCAGGTTTCAAGGGCCCTGAATACTGGGTGTATTGTGGAAGTGGGGTACAGACCTCAGGTGGTGATGCATGGCCCATTTCCTAACAGGCCATAGACCCAGACGGGTATTGGGCTGTGGCCCAGGGGTTGGAGACCACAGGTTTAGTTGTCTTCTATCATGATTGACAAGTTCTTCATCATCAAAGGATTTTCACCTCTGTTTTGTTCTAGATCTTATTTCTTATTTTTTTAATTCATCTCACATTAATTTGCATAACTCAAGCGATTTTCCAGAGTGAAGAAAATGAAAAATGTAAAACAAAAGAAAAATTTGGTAAATTGTGTTATAGTTTTGTTGTAAGTCCATAATTGAAGATATTTTCAACTTTTTATATGAGCAAAAGATATCCATATTCACCATGGTTGTGGTGATGAAAATTAATGTCTTTCTCATTGATTTCAGAGAAAATCTATCAGAGTTCATCCATTAATACATGAAGCCTTTGCAAATAATTACTTCTAATTGGGTTGAATACAATTTCACTTCCTATGTATTTTAGCCCTAGTCTTTGTAACTTCCCTAAGTCCAAAAGGACTACATTGTCATTTTTAAAACAGTTAACATGGGATTCATTTTACTTTCAGCAATTCACAGAAGCTGTGAGTCCGTCAGTGTTACCCCCCTCAGCTTTGCCACTGGACCTGCTTAATAATGCCGTGGCTGCCTTTAGTACCTTGGAAGATCTTATTCGGTATCTCGAACCAGATAGATGGCAGTTGGACTTAGAAGATCTATATAGGCCAACTTGGCAACTTCTTGGCAAGGCTTTTGTTTTTGGAAGAAAATCCAGAGGTAAGCTCCCTCTTCAGATTAGAACCTCATTTAATTTTCTTTGCAGCTAATGTTTCAGATTCTTCTGCCATAGTTTCTAAAGGGTAGAGTTTAAAATTCTTCAGTGATATATTCAAATAATCCATTTTCTTATCATTTGAGCATATTCCTATATTGAATAAGAATATACACAAAAGCAGGCACCTAATTATAACTCAGGGAGTTTGGAAAATTAGAAGGGATACATCTGAAATTCCTGTCATTTCTTATCTTCAAAGATACTATTTTGATGAAGTCCTCCGTTGCGTTTCACAAGAACGTTTGCTTACTCAAACCTAATATTTGGAGTATATTGATTTGAGATTCAAGAGAAAGCATCATAGCTGCAAAACCAGATTTAGGCTAGAAAGGGGGGACAGGCTATAAAAATCCTTATCTATGATGACTCCCATGAATTAGGGATATATCAATTTCTGTTTTCTAAGCTTCTAAATAACATGAAAAATAGCGATGACCCAACATAATATAGAATTAATAGCTTCCAAGGTAAGCTCATAGCAAAAGAACAATGACCTGAAAGACCCCATACCATGATAAGTTTTCTCTGTATAGATTTGCTTTTGAAATGATCACTTTTGACCCTATGGGCGTATCTCCCTTCAAGAGTGAAAGTGCTGATAATTAAACCTAATTCCCCATGGTCAAGAAATTGAAAATGATATAAACAGAGTTTTCTATAAGGTTAGCTAATCACTTTTAGTAACATGAGAATTGTAAAGTGTCTACGTCAGACACAAATACAAATGTAATAGAAATAATTGAATAATTATAATGCATAAAAAAAATTTGTTCAATTTGTCAGAAACATTGAAATCTACCCAGTGTCACTTTAAAGAAAAGAATGACAGTCTGGAGAATTTATGTGGAAGGAACAATGTTTGGTTAATTTGAGCCATTCACAAGGGCAGATTGCACCAGACTTGTTCTTCTAAATCTTGTCAGAAAGAAACCTGATTCCTGCCCTTTCCCCGGGGGTGAGTTGCAGCCGTTTTGGATCTTGAGCTTTCCTCTCAGCAGGTCATGTTCGGACTTGCCCAACCCTAGTATTTTGCTATGCCAACGGACGTGGTTTCCTTTTGGCAATATTTGAAATTGGTGTTCAAGTGCATGGGCAGCCGAATCCTGTCCAGATGCTGAAAGCTGTTACATATTTATAAGATTGGAACTTGATGAATAACTTACAAACAACACTTCCCTTCCCTCCCACTTAGGAACAGGAAGATGCAGATCTGCAAGACTAGCTGAAACACCCATGAATAGAGCCCTTGTTAGCAAAGTTGACGTTGATTATCATTTTGATATGTAAGAAGCAGGAGGAGTGAAACAGGTTCTAAGCTCAGATCTAGTTTTTTGGCAGCTGGTTTCTGGATGTGAGCCTAAAAACCCCTCTTCCAGCCATACATTTATGCCTGAATCTCTGTGCCTGGTGCTCAAAAGATTTGGCCAGGGGCTAGCATGTATTTAAAAGCATCCAGCACTGAACAAGATCTTTCAAATATTCATTTAACACTTTCAAAATTGAAGCCCTTTGCAGTTTGCCAAAACTATTAACTTTTAAAGCATACAGTAAGTGTGAGAAAAGCAGTGTATATTTTTGGAACTTTACATAAACTAAAATGCAGGTGTGGGATAACATGTATATAGACAAAACCAACTTCCCTCCTCTGAGTCTCTCTACAAAGGAACAAGGAGTGAAACTTTTAAAAGCTTCTAATTAGACACTAAAATAGATTTTCCACAGAATAAACATATCACAGTGTTACCACATTCATCTTAGAAAGACCACCCTCAGATTGCCTTACAGTAATAGAATATCTGTGGACTGAATATCTTAAAAGAATGAACAACTAACAAAGTAAAATATGACTGTAATTTTTTGGTCAATATTATCCTTTTTAGTAAAACTTAAAATATTGATAAAATTTGCCTTTAGAAATAATGATTTTGATTGGTGATGTGCTCAAAAATCTCCATTCTTTAGAAAAACAAAATAGTGCATGAATAGTCTTGGGAGGTAGTTATGAAAAGGAAAAAATCTGAAAGCTAAGTTTTACTTTATGATTATTTTGTAGAGGGAAACGTCATTAATATTATAGTTAAGCTATAAAAAGTATGCCTTGGGGCATTCCTTTCTTTCTTTCTCTCTCTTTCTTTTTTTTTTTTTTTCCTTCTTTATTTTCTTTGCTTCCCTGCCCACCCAAAAGTTCTGCACTGTGTTTGGAGAATTTATGACACAGGATGTATAGTCACATGACTTATTTTAATGAAGCTTATATGAGTTTGAAGACTTAGGAGTAGGAAGCATAAGTTTCAAATATGATATGCCAAATTTAAAATTCTTAATTATATTTTTCATCCACTATACACTGCATTATTATGTTTTTCTATTTATTTTCTTTTCCTTTCTTCCTTTGTTTGGTTCAGAGTTTTCATTCATTCATATTGTCAAAAAAAATTGCCTATATTTTCTAAGTCAACTTAACTAGTACTTATAAAAGACTTTTGCCTTTTGTGTCAAACATGATAAATGAGTGGAAGCTAAGTTGAAAGGGTGTTTAAATTTTCACATTGTAGCAGGTATCATAATTTAGTTCACTTGGAAAATCTATCTAACCTTTTATTGTGGTTAAGTAAACATTTTAAGGGGAACATATACAGTCTCATTTTCTAGTATCATAAAATAGTGTGTTTAAAACTATTTGAGGTAGGTGAATATGCTTTGACAGCTAAGAGCATCTTCACGTTCTAATGTGTAGTATAAATCTTAAATAAGCATTGAAAATTTTGGCAAGCAGCTTTTGTGTTTGTGCATGTTTTTAAGTTTTCTCCCTCCTTGCCCAGATATTAACTTCTAAAGAAAGGATTCAAATAAACTCATATATAGCTTTAATAACATAAGAGCAATGTGTACTTATACTATTAGATCAACAAAATGAAATCAGGTGAAATATGTGACATGGTTTAACTCAATGATCTCATTAATTTTATTAGTGATAAGTTGATCTTTTCAAGGCACTTAAAAGAATGAACACGTTTGCTCATAAATATGTAAAAGTTTTGCTTTCACAGGATCATTTTCAGATGAAAAAGAAATCTTTAAATACTCAAATGAAACAATGATTTTCTATTGATTTGGAAAAATAATTTTTTATCCAAATAAGGTGTTGAAATGAACCTATAGCATTAGCATTTCTTTGGTGCTTTCCTATACTTGAGGTTTTGGTTGATCATATAGTTTATATATGTTTATAAGTTAAAATTACATATTTGTAATTTTATGTTGCTTAAAATAAGGTCCCTTTGACATTTTAGAAAAACATGAACACATATATAAGTACAATAAATCCAAGAAAATTAGCATTTGGCTATTAATTACCTTGTCATTTTAAACTTATTAAAATAATGGCACTTAATTTTAAAAATTGAATTATATAAAGTAAGTGATTATTACTATTTGAAGCCATCTTTAACCAGAAAATATTTTTTCTGTTCTTTCAATTCATGGATATAATGTTTTCAATGTTAGTGAAAAGGTATTTAACTAGGCTTATTATAGTTTTGATAATATTCCTAAATTTTAAAAAATCCTTTTACTATTGAAAAAAAAACCTAAAGGAATATACATTATCTGAAACTATTCAATTATACTAGAATTGCTTTGTTTGCATATTTCTAGAGGAAAAAATAGGTAGAGCTTATAATCATAAATTAAAATTATATTAGAAGTGTTTGTCCTAATAATTAACTACTCTTCATGTGGTATATATTAATTCAAATAGAACATGACATGTTATTTTGATATGATTTTCCTGAGGCAGTATCATTTTGTAGTTAAAAACAATGGTTCTTTGAGGGTTTACAGCAACAATCTGATGAAAGGATATTTTGTTTGGTCTTCACAAGTACATATTCTTTCAAAGAATAAAGCACAACATAGTTAAACAACTTGCTAAAAGAATAGAGACAATGGTTAGAAATTGGACATTTCTTCTATCCTTTATCAGAGGAAGGGTAGAAATCTGAAGGAGTTTAATTGGTCCAAACTTCCAAGATGATAAATTATTCAATACATTTTAAGCAGTTCTTTCCAACAACTTCTGCTCTTAAAAAATATATCATTTTTTTCACTCATGGTCAATCAAGCTGTCTTCAGAAATATATTATCTTCCTTCTACTTTTATATTTTGTGATTCTCATTGCCATAAAGATTATGGAAAGTTCTATCAATAAGTTTCAATAAGTTGTTCTTCCTTAATTGTATGAGCCTGTAATCCTTTTAAGAATTGCATTTGTTTTTTAATCAAAGCATTAATCATTTTACATTCTAGTCTTCCCCCCAATGTCCTTTTTGTCTACTTTTTTACTAAGGTTAAAAAGTGTAGACGTTTTTTTCTCTATAAAGTTTCCTATTTATAACTCTCAACTGTTTTGTTGGCTCTGTTCTTATATTGCACAATGGCAGCTCTTTACTGGACACCAAGTCATAATGAAGCTTTGTTTACTATGAAATAGAAAGTCCAATTTGTGAGCTGTATAGCCCTAAAACCTAGTTAAAATTAGAAGGGATATTGTTAGAAGTATTGTTCATGAAATAACATAAGATTTCTTTATGAAAAGAGCTTAATGAAACATTCAGGCTCAAAGCATGAACCTTTATTTTTCTTTGCTTTCTTTTATACCATGTAGTGGTGGATCTGAACCTTCTAAAAGAGGAGGTAAGATTATACAGCTGCACACCTCGTAACTTCTCGGTGTCCATAAGGGAAGAACTAAAGAGAACCGATACCATTTTCTGGCCAGGTTGTCTCCTGGTTAAACGCTGTGGTGGAAACTGTGCCTGTTGTCTCCACAATTGCAATGAATGTCAGTGTGTCCCAAGCAAAGTTACTAAAAAATATCATGAGGTAGGTATACCATTTTATTTTCAAGTTCCTTTCAGTATTTTGTGTCTCACGACAAAAACAGTGAATCTGAAATGGATTTATGTTTGGAAAGGAGATGCTGTGTTAATGAAAAAAAAATAAGTTTTACAAATAGTTTATGTTTTCACTTTTTAAAATTATGATCTTTAATTTAAAAACCAGACATTAGGGATTTAGACAGCTTATTCTCTGATAGTACATCATGGGTGGTCAGTGAAGTTTTTACCTCTTAGACAAAAAAGAAAATGTGTTCTTCGTGGAAAAAAAAGTGGGTGAAGATTTTCAACTTTTCAAAATATGAACGCAAAATATTTTAAAGACAAGCTTGGAGATAAATCATTGTATACTTTGGAAAAAGGAGATCTTTGATATTTATTTTTCTGTTTGGGGCAATATGGGCACATAACTCCCAAGAGGACTTATTCATAATTATGCTAATCTTTCTATTATTCAAGTTGCCCCAAATGACATGTTTAACTTTGTTTGCATTTTTTAACCATACAAAGGTATGAAGAAAAATATAATATGAAATGTTTGTAATAACTATGTTTTCAGAACCCTGGGAACCTTAGAACTTGAACTTAACGTTTTCATTAGTGCTGGAATATCCTCAATTGTGTCCCACCTTCTCCTCTAGCAGCATCATGTAGCAGACGTACATCAGAAGGAATCTCTTCTTGATGAGTCAACTTTAATTGTTACCAAACATCTGCATAGACCAAGCCAAAATCTGCCCTTCTGACTTCATTTCAATATTACTCCCTTTCATTACTTTTAATTTTTTCTGCTAAATTTAATAATAATACAGAATAAATATCTACTTAGGTAAGTAAAATGGTTTTTCATATACATAAGGACTTCAATGAAACTCTCAGTGAAGTGATAGCACAGATCTAGAATGGAAATAGAGTCCCTTGTCTTCTGGAATCCAGTGCTTTTTTTCCCCACTTTAATCAGCTGCCAACACAATATTGGCAAGAGGCAGGAAAATCAAGTCATGTGAAGTACAGTTTATGAAACCATGCAGGTTTAGATTACCTAAACAGATGAGGGTTTCACTGAAGTCTTTTTGTGAAAGACTTCATTTTATTTATTAAGTAGATATTTAATCTGTATTATTATTTTATTTATTTATTTATTTATGAATATTATAGGAGTACAAACATTTTGGTTACATAAATTGCTTTTATATTGTTTGATGGGTATAAGTGTGCCCATCCCTCAGATAGTGTGCATTGTACCTGTTAGGTGTGAATCTACCTATTCACTACTCCCATCTGCTTGATTTCCAATGAATGTTATCTCCATATTTTCACCTACATGTTGATCGATTAGTTCCAATTTAGCGGTGAGTACATGCGGTGTTTGTTTTTCCATTCTTGACATACTTCACTTAGAAGAGTGGTTTCCAGCTTCATCCAGGAAAATACAAGAGGTATTAATTAGTTCACTATTTTTTTTATGGCTGAATAGTAGCACTCCATGGTATACATATACCACATTTTATTAATCCACTCATGCATTGATGGGCACTTGGGTTGTTTCCACATCTTTGCAATTGTGAATTGTGCTGCTATTGAAATGGAGTCAGAAGGCCAGATTGTGACTTGGTCTGATGTAAAGGTTTTATAAAAATTAAAATTGGTTCATCAAGGATTGCTTCCTGATACCAAATGATGCTGGAAGAGAAGGTG
>CM052440.1:114731108-114774170 GCA_028533085.1 Varecia variegata
CTGCTTCTCTTCAACGTTAGTTGTATTAGTGAGTATGCTTAGAATTTTATTTCAGTACCATTTTTGGGAAATTAGAATGAGAGTTATCTGAAGCCTCACCATGAGCTACTCTTTTATTCCTAAGCTCTACATGCTCTGAAGTTGATAGCATGAAGTATGTCTCTTTCATTGGCTGCTATTAGTAAATTAACTTTTTGTTGGAATTTTGTTTCTGCAACTCAGCTCCTCTTCACCATTATTATTCTGATTTTATAAAATATTTTAATATCACAAATTGTGATAATTCTTAAAATAATTGAAATTTTGTTTATTTTTTCCTACTAAAATTAGCTATTTCCATTTTATACTTATAAACTGAATACTATATGGCACTATAAAAGCATATGTACTCTCTATTTCAATGTTATTACAGATTTAATTAACAATGTTATCAATGTTATTTAGTACTTGGAGGGCTGTGAGTATTTTGCCCACTTGCAGAGAACACTGGCATCCCACCCTACTCTCATTTGTGAGAAAAGGTCTTCCAACAGAACTTAGATAGAAAGTACAATAATTTCCTAGCCTAAATTTAAAACAATTCTCTACAAGTGTTTTACATCTGGTAAGAAAAAAATAGTTAATGTAAATTTTGTGATAATCTTAAATCCAATTTATTAGTAAATATTTTAGAGAAGTTCACATGTTAACTCTGTTTAAAGAGCTTAGCATCACTCCCAGTGACATCTCTGAAATAAGTCAAATTCATGACAACCCACTAAATACTATTTGAGTTCCTGATAACCAAGAGATCCTAGGGAGAAAAAAAGTCAGTTTTATATAGTTATTGAAAGAAGTATCTTGCTGATTTACTGATAGACAACCAGCTCCCATGACATAACCAGAAAGAGATATTTATATGAAAATTACCTAATTTCTAACAAAACTAAAATGTCTATATATTTAATAATAGTAAAAAATAGACATATTTTGAGAAGAAATCCCCATTAAAATCTGAAAAATAAGATGTATTCCTATTTTCCCATGTTTAACTTAACAAGGAATAAAATTGATATATCCTAATCTAGATATTAACTTTTTTGACAGATAATACCTATAGTAGTAGTTATCTTCCAGATTTCTAGACTGACAACCTTAATTTCAAATGTGTTCACAGATCAGCAATCATATGTCATATATATTGAGAAAAAAATATTAGAAGGAGAGTAGAAATTACATGAATAATTCATTCATGTTTGATTTGCTTTGGTTTCAGTCTTAAAGGTATGATCCGAAAACTTCATTTTGCCAGCATTTGAACAGAAGCATAAGAGAGGGAATTGAATGTGCTTCTTTTACCTTAGCTAATCAAAGCCCTAGAGCTCAAAGAGCTACAGTATATTACCACTGTGATAAGTAAACAACTGATCTTAAACAAAAAGTGTAAAATGAAACGATTTAAATTGACCAATTTTATGTAGAGTATCTTTAGAAGTTTTCTGGAAGACACAATAATTCAACCAATGACTTTTGATTATCATATATTTTGATGGCTTAATATGACTGATTTGCTAAATCAAAATCTTACCGTATTACATAAGGCTTATCTGTCGTGACAATATATTTTGTCATCCTTGTGAACAACAGCATACAAATTATTGTTAATGAGACGTAAGTCTTGCTGCTGTCTTAACTGGCATGGTAATAAATCATGGTGATTTGTTTTTAAACTGCCTTTTATCCAAAGATACTTAAATATTTCATAATGATTACTTTTGTGGAAAGTTTTTCATCTTAATTTTTGTAGCTGGAGACTGAATCAGGAAGTGAGAATGTGGCATGACTGAATAATTGCTCAATAGCACACAGACATATAAAAGCATTTGAAGAAAATTATGAGGTTCATATTTGGTTTCTATTCATGGGAAAAGGCAAGCTATTTTGCATGTACATGCAGCTGCTTTTAAATTTAGCTATAAAATATCCTGAGTAAATAAAGCGTATGTCCTCCTGTCTATAAAGCAAGCTTTATTTTTAGTTTTGAGCATCATCAAAGGTGTTTCCCAATATCCATTTAGGAAAACCTGTACCCTAGGTGCTCAGTCAAATCCCAAGATCAAAACAGGCCATGAAACCCTCCATTCTCTATCCACACTCTATTGCTATTTCCAGCAGTCATGAAATTACTAATGTGCTACCTCATAACCCTGCAGTTACAGCTGATCAACTGTTGGTTCAGACACGTAAGTATTTTGACAACGAGTGGCTCGACCCTTCCAGCCCATCTCCTCTTCTCCTCAAGTTTCATGGCAATCCTCAGTCCCACAGTCATCCCATAGAAATAAATTCATCATACCACCCTCAAAAACCAACCCAAGGTTTCACATCTAGTAACTGAATAAATTAACTTTGAATAAATAAATGTAGAAATCAATATCCAGCTTACTTTTCTCAGATCTCTCAAGTTTTCAGTTGGGCAATGAGATAATTTATAGCTGCTTAATCATGTGTAACCCATGATTAAATATCTGGATAGTGTCCTGATATTATTATAGATGCCAATTCCTGATATTTCTCAGAAAATCAGCTCCTTCTCCCCAAAAATTAGCTAAATTTTCTTTTTTGTTTGCTTAACAAGTTAACCATCAGATTGGTCTGTAGTATGAAGAAATGTACATAATTGTTCCAATTTATGAATGTAAAAGATAGAGTTAAAATGGCCTTTGATGTCTTCAAGACTTCCATGCCGTAACTAGTTGTACAACATAATCTGAGTGCTACATGGTCCCACTTCTACCTCTCTTCTTCATCTGTTATTAATAGATAAATGAGTAATTTGAACTAGATAATCTCTGAGATTTCTTTCAGTACTTAAATGTAAAGCTTTGTTTGAAAACCCTTTGCAGGGAGGGAAGACACTACTCCTTGTGTCAGGATTCTGTTGGACATTCAAATAATATATCTGCCACCCTAGAACTTTTATTTATTAGTGTAGGTTCTAACTTTTGTAACAATTAACACTATCTCCTTCAAATAAAAAACAGCTTCCAGATTCCTCCTATGTGTTGTCTTCTACAGATATTGCTTACTAGTGCTCGTGACCAAACTTCATATACTATGCCTTGATTATTGCGTTTTGTGTGTTCACCACTTGTCTTAAAATTGCATTGCAAACTACAAAGAACACTGAGACTAGAACTTCCTTTGGGGACATGATGTTTCCCATAAAGTAGCCTATGTTTGCCTTAGTGGATCTAGCACTTTGGTACTAAAAGTGGAGTTCAAGCATGAGGAGCATCAACACTGCCTAGAGTTTGTTAGAAATGTAGAATTTGAATCTGTATTTTTTTTTTTGAGACAGAGCCTCACTCTATTACCAGGGCTAGAGTGCTGAAGCATCAGCCTAGCTCACAGCAACCTCAAACTCCTGGGCTTAAGCAATCCTTCTGCCTCAGCCTCCCGAGTAGCTGGGACTACAGGCATGCACCACCATGCCTGGTTAATTTTTTCTATATATAATTTTAGTTGTCCAGCTAATTTCTTTCTATTTTTAGTAGAGATGGGGTCTCACTCTTGCTCAGGCTGGTCTCAAACTCCTGACCTTAAGCGATGCTCCTCCCTTGGCCTCCCAGAGTGCTAGGATTACAGGCATGAGCCACTGTGCCAGGCCTGGAATCTGTATTTTAGCAAGCCCACGATTCACATCTACACTAAAGTTTGAGAAGCACTGGTCTAATAGAGTTATCAAAATATTGGTGTCTCTTGAGCTGTGGTCAACTACAACCACCAATTATTTTACAAGTCAGAACTCTTAAATCCTCTGTTGATAAAACTGACTTCTAAACCAGAAATGTATGATTTTATTTTGTAAGGCTATCAGTAAATATATATGATGCTGCTAACCACACTCCTTCTTGAAACTCTCTTTTCTTGTGTACTAGTACGTCTTTATTCTTGGTTCTCTTTCGTGACCTCAACGCTGCATTTCAGTCTCCTGTGCTGATTGCTGTCTATACACTCTTGCTTCTCTATAAGCTTTTCCTGATTCACTCTCTGCCCTTCCATGACTTCTGCCAGCAACAAACTGGCCATTTCATATTCTGGACCTCCAGCCCTGTCTTGTTTCTGAGCTCCAGCTTGCGCCAGTGGAACCAACACCTGGATGTTCTCTAGGTACCACTTAAGTGGAATTCACGCTTTCCCATTCCCTTTTTCACATCTGTTTTTCCTCTTTGATTACTGGGTTACTGGCATCCACCTTACCTACTAGTTATTAACTTGGGAAGCATCCTAAACACCTCCCTCTTTGTCTCCATTGTGCATCTGGTCAAGCACCTAGCAGTGTCAATTTCACTGTTGAATTGGCCCTTTCTGTACCCAGTCCCTCTGCTTCAGCTTAGGCCACCATTGTCTTTCATGCTCTACTATTAATTTCTTAATTGATCTCTTTTCTTGCCCATGATTACCCTCTCTGCACTGCCTCTGCCCCTTGTCCAGCACCCCTCTCCCACCAAACGCACAAAGGACCGACCATCTATTGCTGCAAAGATGCATTTAAAACAGATCCTCCCTTCCTCAAAACCTGCTGGATCACACCATGCAGTAGTAAAGCTCACACAGCTGTATGCTACTCCACGTCCTGACACTTGACTAAACCTGCTCCTCAGTCGTTTCTTCACCATGCATTACTTCCACTCCGTAGCTTCATAGGTTCTGTTTCTTCTACCTTCAATGCCTTTCCCCTTTTCTTGTATTATAAAAACCCATGCATCCTTCCAGACCTAGCTCACACGTCACTTCCTTTGTAATGCCTTCAGAGTTTTTTAATGCTCGTAAGTGTATGCCTTAGAGATTGCCTCATACAGCAGTTAGGTTGTGCTGTTTTGCAAAGGCTGTGGAGTCAACTCTCAGTTCTGTCACTAAGTACATGACCTTTGGCCATTTATTAATCTCTTTTGATTTCTCACATTGCTCATGTGTAAAGCAGAGATCAGAGGACCTCTACTGAGCAGAAAATTACATAAGTAAAATGTTAAGTAGCTGTTATATAATTGGTGCTTGTAATCATTTATACTTTATAGGCACATATATATTATATTTGACTTCTCTCCCCTCATCAGATCGTGAATGAGGACCTCAAGGAGGCACAGGTCTTACTCAACTTACAACATCTTCAGCTTATCATAGAATAGTCACTCATCAAATATTTGTTAAAATGAGATCCTCCTCAAATATGATGGTCTGCCTCAGTGCCTGTTTAGTAATCTACATAAAAAAAAGATATCAAGCCCGTTAGATGGTACCGTTCTCTATAGCATAGTCCAGCAACATGTTCCTTTCCATCATGTTTTCCTTTACCCGAATATGTGCTCTCTTTTCTGCTTCCTTCGACAGAGGATGTTCTCATCGATCCCATTGTACTCATTTTTGTCATAGTCGTACGAATGTGCTTTACAATCCTTTGCCATTTCAACCCGCATTTTGTTCGTTGTCCGTACTCTGTGTATTCATATACAGTCAGAAAGGCACTCTCACCTGTGTTTCCAGGGCATTTGGTCCACTGTGCTTCTTTTTATATCAGTACTTTTCAAAGTATTCTGTTTAATCTCTTGCTGTCTTGAATTGCAAGCTAAATGAAGCGTGTTGCCAACTCACCTGCCAGAGATGTATTTTGAGATAGATTGCCAAGACACTATAAAGGTGAAGAATAAACTCAATTTTGGTTTGAAAAAACAATTCATAGAGAACTTGTCTGTTAAAATACATTTCCTCATCTTACCATCAATCTCAACAGGTTTGCTTAGTATTTTCTTCAGATTTAAAATTTTGATTATTGATAGTGTGCTATTGGGAAGTTACTATTTTTCAGGGACTCTTGTGTCTGAGTATCATTTTATTATATTTTTCCATAAAGAAAGTTATGTAGATGTGAATCTCTGCAATCACCATGTAAATCAGTGCAGAAGCAGGATTCCTCAGAAAATCCACTTAGCTCTCAAGTGGAGTGTGTCCGTGTTCTAAAATTCTACTATAGAAATCTGTTTATGTATTTTAGTACCTAGACCAAGTGCTCTTAGACTGAGGCTCATGGATGTACTTGAAATTATCTGTGAACTTCATGATGTCATATGTAAACATTTTGTAATCACACATATGGATACTTTTCTAACATGATCAAATGGCTTCTTGATCCAAAAAAGGTTATGAATCATCGATGTGATAAATAAAGGGAGCTAGAAGACAATGCTGTAATGATTTTTTAAATTCTAAATTTCTGATTAATAGTGATAGAAATAAGCTTGAATCTGTGATTATAGTATGCAGTAGACTTGCTCTGATGGAAGAAGGCCACACAGCAGGAAGCAGTATGTTTCACTTAGAGATTATCTCTTTTATCAACACTACAGTGTTAACTTGCATTTTAGTCCCGGTGAAAGCAGACCCCACAAATAAGTGCCTGTGGGAATCAGGCTAGCAGCCTAAATACATTTAAACTTTAAAGTTCAAGGATGCTTCAGTGCACCAACCTACAGCAAGGTAAATTTGACTTCCTTGCAAAACTACAGGAAGATTCTCATGGATTAAGTTGCAAGATGTATGTCAGTGATAATTACTAAGAAAGAAAACAGAACCTTCTTTGGTGAAATTATGGGAGAGATGACAGAGAGTGCAACAAAAGCTTAAGCACATTAACCTCTAGTCAATTCTGGACTCACTTCCAACAGTGCGACCACCTCATTTTCACATGTTCAGATTTTGAGACTCTCCTCTCTCCAGCCTTCCAATCCCCTAAAAAAGCAAACCTCACCACGTGCGTAGAGAAAAACCACATGGCTCACGCAATCCTGATTTAGATAGGATAAAATAGGAAAATAATTCTTGCCTGGAACATGACCCCAGTAGGTTTCCAACTTCTTAGTAAATTGTGCCCCTGTTGTGAGATTTCTTCCACTTAAAATTTGGTTTCATATTTGTTTCAAAAAGTACAGATACATCTTTCAAACCATTCAAAGATAAAATTTACGTGTTATATTTCATTTTTCAATACATGAAGCCTAAGTGACAACAGCAAGAAAAGCCTCCCTTGATAAAGCCTATCACTGAATACAAATTACAGAAGAGTATAGTGGATCGATTTCTCTTACTAAAATAATTCCTAATGTTAATTCTTGACATAATTCTTTCTCATTACCGCTCATACATTTGGTTTTATAATGTCAATACTTCCCGTCTGCATTATGCTGTTACTATTGTATGATAATCATATTCCCAATGTCATTAAAGTTACATAACTGAATTGAATGGTTTCATTATATTCCAGTACATGGATATATAATCATTTATTTTTACCTTCCCCTTATCTTAAAATTTTATTTATAACTTTATTTATAACTTAGTTTATAAGTTTTATTTATAACTTCTTGTTATTTAGGTGAACATCTTTGAATCTACAGATGAGTTGATTTCCATGACAAATATGATGGCAGCCGGCTAATATTTAAAATTTATTATGGATAAATTATGGCAAAATATATATGTGTTATTTATTGATAATAGTAATGATACAAATAACACATTTGGGGGGAGGGGGTGTCTCTTTTCTTACTTAAGTGTTTTATCAGTTCAGGCTATGTTCTTCATGGCAGAAACTCTCCTTCTACAGCTTTAATTGTGTAAAGTATTAGGACAATATCAAGGAGAACATAAAATAAAGTTGTTTGATCTCTTTTGAGGGTCTCCATTGCACAAAATTCCACCTGTACTAGAATTTAATTTTTTTTTAATTTCAGAATATTACAGGGGTACAAATGTTTAGGTTACATATATTGCCTTTGCCCCACCCAAGACAGAGCTACACGCATGCCCATCCCCCAGACAGTGCATGCCATACTCATTAGGTGTGAATATAGCCATCTTCTCCTCCCCCTCCCACCTGCCCAATATCTGGTGAATGTTACTACCATATGTGCACATAAGTGTTGATCACTTAATACCAATTTGATGGTGAGTATATGTGGTGCTTGTTTTTCCATTCTTGTTATACTTCACTTCGAAAAATGGTCTCCAGCTCCATCCAGGATAATACAAGATGTAGTTCCTCATTTTTTATGGCTGAGTAGTACTCCATGCTATACAGATACCACGTTTTATTAATCCACTCATGTATTTATTGGCACTTGGTTAATTTTTTAAACTAAATTCCTAATAAGTGCATAATCTACATTCTTCTTGTAAGGAACTATTTCTGTATTTGTGTAGCTTTTATAGCAATGGGTAGACCTAATCTAGCCTTTAAAATTCTTGGTAATTTTGCGCTCAGAAGTTGTGTTTTTAATGCTAAGAAAATCTCCTTATTTTGCATAATAAATAGTGAGGATTAAAAACTGCTTTATGACTTTACTAATATTCCATCCATAGAATCTAAGCAGACACACACGGAGAGACATGCTTGCACAAACATACACATACACTCTCATATACACACAGCATTCACAGACATGCACATACATGTGCATTATATCAAAATGTGCATAATGTGGAGTTTAGAAAGAAGGGGTTCAGTATAAAATATTATTTTCTAAAAGTGCTGACAGTTGTTGACCCTTGAACAACAGGGTTTGGACTGTGCAGATTAACTTATATGTGGATCTTTTTCAAAAAATATATTGGAAAATTTTTTGCTGACTTGACACAACTTGAAAAAACTTGCAGACAAAACCCATAACCTAGAAATAGCAAAAAAGTTAAGCAAAATTTAGGTATGTTATGATATATAAATTATATGTAGATATTAGTTTATTTTATCATTTCCTACCATAAAATATATACAACTCTATTTTTATTGTTGCTGTGATTGCCACTGGGGTCTTCTTCATAAATTCTTTGCCTAGGCCCATATGTAGAAGAGTTTTTCCAACATTTTCTTATAGAATTCTTATGGTTTCATGCCTTACATTTAAGTCCTTAATTAATTTTTGTGAGTGTTGAGAGATATGGATCCTGCTTCATTCTTTTGCATGTGGATGTCCAATTTTCCCAGCACCATTTATTGAATAGGAATCCTTTTTCCCAATGTATATTGTTGTCTGCTTTGTCAAAGATTAGTTGGCTGTATATGGATGGTTTTATATCTGGGTTTTCTGTTCTGTTCCATTGGTCTATGTCTATATTTTTGTGCCAATACCATGCTGTCTTGGTTACTATAGCCTTGTAGTATGGTTAGAAGTCTAGTAATGTGTTGCCTTCCAATTTGTTCCTTTGGCCTAAGACTGCTTTGGCCATTCTGACTCTTTTCTGGTTCCACATGAAATGTAGAATTATTATTTTCTAGATCCTTGAAATATGACATTGGTATTTTGATGGGGATTGCACTGAATCTGTGAATCACTTGGGGTAGTATAGACATTTTAACAATGTTGATTCTACCAGTGCAGGAGCATATGTTTTTCCACTTGTTTGTATCATCATCTGCAATTTCTTTCTTTAGTGTTTCATAATTCTCTTTTTACAGATCACTCACAGTTTATATGCATAGAGATTTTCATAGTATTCACAGATGATATTATTTCTGTGGTATCAGTTGTAATATCTCCTTTTTCATTTCTGATTAAGGTTATTTAGGTCCTTTCTCTTCTATTCCTGATTAATCTAGCAAAAGGTCTATCAATTTTGTTTATATTTTCAAAGAACTAACTTTTTGTTTCATTGATATTCTGTATTATTTTCTTATTTTTGATTTCATTTAGTTCTTCTCTGACCTTAGTTATTTCTTTTCTTCTGCTGAGTTTGAGTTTGGCTTGCTCTACCTTTTTTCGTTCCTTGAGACATGGTACTAAATGAGATTCGATTACTTTAAAACGCTTCTGCACAGCCAAGGAAATAATTAACAGAGCAAACACAACCTACAGAATGGGAGAAAACATTCGCAAGCTATACATCTGATAAAGGCCTAATAATGAGAATCTATAATGAACTTGAGCAAATCAGCAAGAAAAAAATCAAACAACCCCATTAAAAAATGGACAAAGGACATGAACAGAAGCTTCTCAAAAGAAGATAGACAAATGGCCAATAAACATAGGAAAAAATGCTCAATGTCACTAATCATCAGAGAAATGCAAATCAAAACCACAATGAGATATCACCTTAACCCAGTCAGAATGGCTTTTATTAAAAAGTCAAGAAACAAAACAAAACAAGTCCAAAAACAATAGATGCTGGCGTGGATGCAGAGAGAAAGGAATGTTTTATATAGTGTTGGTGGGTTAGTACAACCTTTAGGAGAAACAGTATGGAAATTCCTCGAAAAACTGAAAATTGACCTTTCATTTGATTTAGTAATCCCACTACTGGGTATTTACCCAAAGGAAAAGAAGTCATTTTATAAAAAAGACTCAAACATTTATTGCAGCACAACTCACAATTGCAAAGGTGTGGAATCTTGCAAATGCCCATCAGTTCATGAGTGGATTAATAAAATGTGGTATATGTGTACCATGGAGTACTACTCAGACATGAGGAAGGATGACTTAATGCCTTTTGCAAAAGTCTGGATGGAACTGGAGACCATTATCCTAAGTGAAGTATCTAAAGAATGGAAAAACAAACATCACATGTACTCACTATTAAATTAGAGCTAACTGATAAGCATGCATATGCATAGAGGGAAGTAGAACTCAATGGAAATCAAGCAAGGGGGAGGGGGCAGGATGAGATGGGCAAAAATCTACCTAATGTGTACAGTGAACGCTATCTGGGGGATGGACACACTTATAACCATGACTCAAGTATTATATTAATAAAAGCAATCCATGTAACCAAAAAGATTTGTACCCCCATAGCACTTTGAAATAAAAAAAAATACAAAAATCTATTATAAAGTTAAACTTTGTCAAAAATTATGCACACACTCACAAACTGCACATGGTGCCATTCATAGACCAGAGAAATGTAAACATAAAGATGTAGTAGTAAGTCATAACTGCATAAAATTAACCGTAGTACATACTGTACTACAGCAATAATGTTGTAGCCGCTTCCTGTTGCTATTGTGGTGAGCTCAAGTGTTGAGAGTACCCACTTAAAACACCTGTGTGATGCTAATCATCCCTGTGTGAGCAGTCTCTCTCATCAGTTAATTGTTTATTACAGTAAAAAGTAATCTTTCACAGCTCTTTCATCTTTTTCATCATATTTAGTGCAATGCTGCAAAGCTTGGATAGCACCATGGGACCCATGTGGAGTGCCTCTGATCATGCTAGAAGTGCTCTCAAGAAGCAGAGAAAAGTCATGACATTACAAGAAGAAGTGAAGGAAGGTGAATGATCTAAAGTTGGAGAATTTAATGCCAGAAAAGAATGATTCAATAATTTTCGAAAGAGGTTTGGCTTAAAAAAAAGTCAGGATTACAGGAGAAGCAGCTTTTTGTTGATCAAGAGACAGCCCATGAGTTCCCATTAAGAGTATCATTACAGAGAAAGAATATCTGCCTGAACAGGTTTTTAATATTTTCATCATATGTAATTTATTTTAAAATCAGTAATAATGCTATGGGGAGTCAGTGCCACTAACCCCTGTGCTGTTCAAGGGTCAACTGAACATTTTGGAACTGTGCCTGAAACTTAACGGGTACTCAATAAATAGTTGTTATTGGCCAGTTGAATAAATAACTGAGTAAATGAATTAAAATACTAACATAAACTAGGACTATTATGAGGATTAAAAATTTAAATAACCAAAGTAAATGAATTTAATGCTTTGAAACATTCATGTTTAATGTTTCCTTAACATAACCCTCTATAATCTTTGTTTTATCTTATATAATTCAATTTTGCCTTGGATCAAACATACAGATCAAATGTATAAGATGTTTTTGTATCCAAGATTTATCTGTTTGACATTTTCCATGTTTCTGTCTCCCATTCTACCTAATATTCTCTCCTGTAATATGTTTATATCATATCTTAAATACTGCAGGCATATTATAAGACCTAAAAAAGCTATTTTAAAGTTTTGAATCCATTTAACTTTTTTTTTGTTTGTTTTCTACAGAATATAGAGGGGCACTTTTTAATTAGGAACAACTAATATTTTTTCCATATATAAGAGTTCATTACTGTATATTACCTTAGGCAGCTAAATCACTAATATTATATTTCTAAGAGAATTTCCTTTTCTCTTTTGTACCTAAATGAGAAGTGGGATTGCTTCATTTCCCTTAACAAAAGTTTAAAAGCCAAAAAGAGCCTCTGCTAAATGGTTTTCAACTCTGAAATCTGCATTTCATATATTAAGCTACCTCCTTAATGTACTTTCATGAATGAATTGGCTCACTGTCATGCTCATTTCAATCTGATGGCTAATGATTTCCATAAAATTGATTTTTAGCATCTGTCTATACTTTCCCACTATCTCATTTTTGTAGGACTGAGAACACGTTTCTTGTAGTAATTTCAGCACCTCAAGAAGATATTTCCTGTGACAATATTTAGAGGCATTGTAAAAGTTTATATTTAGGGCTTTAGGCTCAGAGAGCCTAATATAAAGATACCTTGTTTTGATAGAAAACCTAGTTCCACTCTTGCTGCCCCACCCAAATCTCCTAGGATGCCTGTCACCAGTGTTGTGGACCATTCAGCTGCTGCTGCTTTTTTTTTTTTTTTTTTTTTGGTAACAGGGTCTGGCTTTGTTGCCTGGGCTTGAGGGAAGTGGCATCATCATAGCTCACTGCAACCTCAAACTCCTGCGTTCAAGCGATCCTCCTGCCTCAGCCTTCTGAATAGCTGGGACTACAGGTTCGCACCACCACATCCAGCTAAGTTTTCTATTTATTGTAGAGACGAGGTCCTCCTATGTTGTTCAGGCTGGTCTCACAATCCTGACCTCAAGTGTTCCACCTACCTCAGCCTCCCCAAGTACTGGGATTACAGGTGTGAGCCACCATGCCTGGACACCATCCTCCAGCTTTTGCTTTGCTGCTAAAGGCTGGCACTTGCCATATTTAGAGGTTTGCTCTTAGCCACTGGAGTGCTGCACACATGTGGAAAGCCAGAAGAATACCAGGTGTAGTCTCTTCATATCCTGACCACACATGCGCTCATGTATGCATGCACACACACACACACACACACACACACACACTCCCAACCATCTGTAGCCAGTGAGTGATGTATATAAAGGTAAAAGAAGCCCAGCCTCTTCCCACTGGGGTAGAACAAAGTCGAAGGTGTACTTCCATTTCCAAACTCCCTTTGAGATCAGGCTAAATCTGTAGGTACATCTGAAATTGCACCTTTGCTTATTTTTTTCCCGTTTTCCTATTCTGCTTCCTTCACTCCTGAAATGATCTGTCCTGAGAGGTTATCCTTTATAAATTATTTACACCTGAATCCTTGATTAAGGCTCTACTTTTGACCCATTATATGTGTTAATAAAATTTTCTTTGACTAGAGCTTTATGAAAATTTAAAACCCTTTATTTATGTTACAATTTATATTTTATTTAAAGGTATCTTGATTGTGTAACATTAAAAAAACAGACTCAAGCTAGGTCAACTGGAGGAAAGGAGTTATATAAATATAACATATAATCTTGTAACTATTTTGTTCAGAGGATATTTAATATGGCCTGGAATCACTGGGACTTAAAGAAGGAAAGTGACTTTCCACTCTCAGGGATGCATGACCGCTCCCATCACTGTCTCTCCTGGTGCATCTGCTCCATTATTCTAATATCTCAAATGAATTAATCAGCTTATTTGTCTTAAATATAGTCTTGCATAGCTGTTCTTATGCCTTTCTCTGTTTTCATGAACTCTCCATTTCATTACCCATCATCAATTCCTTATTTCTTGTCTTGTTTCTTATTTTAATTCTTAAGACAAAAAAAAATCTGAATTAAGGCAATATTCTATGTAAAAGGCTAGTCAAGGCCATAGACTCATTAGGTGTTACAGAGCAGGGTGCAGGAAGCAAATGATGAGACAGCGTTTTATATAAAAGTGGTTTATTGTCATGTGTTCTCAGGATCAACACCCCTAGAGGACAGAAGGAAGCAGGATTGGGCAGGAGGGAGAAGTCATGCTTTGCTGTAGTTAATGCAAAAGCCTCAGCCAAACGTCTGGGAGCGCTAAAGCTGGAGTGCCCTCCCCAGTTGTCCTCAGTTGAGACTAGGGGACTGAGCCTTTACTGCCATATGTCATACAATCTATTCTATGACAAAGAGGGGTGTGATCTTGGAAAGGGCAGCTCTCTTTAGCTAAGAACCATAGCAGGGCAAGATTCATGTGCAAGCCATCAGCCACCAACACTCTCAGCAGTTTCAGTTCCTCAGTCCTGAGGGATGGATCTGGGCACCAGAGCATCCACCAATACAGATTCAGATCGGATACCCTTCCATAGTCCACCCCGAGTGGGGTGCAGTCATGGCTTCCTGCCCACTCAGCAATCTGCTTGTGCACTGCAGTCTTTGAGGAGGGCATGTGGACAGGAATCTGAGTGGGGAGAGAAAGAAACTATGGTCAGTAAAATTAGTGACAGGTCTGATGGAAACTCAGAGAATAGTTCTGGAAATGCAATTATTTTTGTAATATACTTTAAAAGTCATTACATTATACAACAGACCAAGCCTTATCTGAAGTTCTGCAAATTTGGAAGATGAAGGCAGTAGTCAGGCACAATGTGCAAAGTCAGCTTTATATACTAATCATACTATAATAGCACACTTGAGTTAAATCCACATAAGTCAAAGCATGCTTTACTCTTCTGAGATCAAAAGGGTCTTTAATTGAAAATAGTTCCTTTGGTTCTTGCCCCCTTAAAATACACTAATGCATATGTTTGCTCCTTTGAAAATGTAGAGCTAAATGTTTGTTTAAAGTACATTATAATTCCCTTTACCATCACTTTAAGATGGCACTTAAAGAAGTGCAGCATTCCTTCTAGTAGAAAAGCCATGAACAAGACTCATTGTATAAATATTTTGTTCTATGGTACTAGCATTAACATATCACGGCTATAAAAACAACACTCAATCATAGTGCCAGAGTTTAGGCGCTATCTTAAATATGGTAGCTGAGGTTTAAACTATTGTAAACACAAAAGGATCCCCTTGAATGATGTCTGGGAAGGTACAATTTCAATGTACTTGCCTTCTTTATTCTCTTTATTCGGGAAGAAAAGAAGAGTAACACTCTGTGTATGAAACAGTTCCACATGCATGTCCAAGGTGGCCCACATGCACTGTGAGTTGCCAGCCTACATCTATTCTGTGTCAGTTGGGGGCTTTACTTGCAAACCACAGAATCCTTTCCAACCAAAGTAGAAAAGAAATGACTGAAAGGACATTCGGCTGTTCATTGACTCTCTGCAAGGGCTAAAGAAGTATGTTCTCTTCTCTGCTTCCTCTCCTTATTGTCATTTTTCTCTCTGCAGTTAGCCTGTAGGGAGTGCTAACAATTTTGAAAAGTGTATTTGACTATGATACTTATATTTTACTCAATTTGTGGTATTAGAGAGACAGTTAATCCAAGGAGACAATTATTCAAAGTATTTCCCTTTGCTCACATCATTCATTCATTCAACATATTTATCAGATAAATACAATTTTTTGTAAATAAAAGTAACTTGTTTATCCTGGTAATAGCTACCTTAAACATATTATGTAACTTGCAAATTGTTATATGTTTTAGTGAATTAATTTCAGTGAATGTCCCCAATATATTGCATTTCTTATTATATATTGTTTTCTTTCTTTTTTTAAAAAAATTGTTTTTAATTATTATGGGTACATAATAGTTGTATATATTAGAGGGTATTTGTGATGGTTTGATACAGGCATATAATGTGAATTAATCAAATCAGGGTAATTAATTAAGCACCTCAAGCATTTATCATTTCTTTGTGTTAGGAACATTCCAATTCCACTCTTTTAGTTATTTTAAAGTATTCTTTTGTTTTATAAAACTAGACACAAAAATTTAAAACAATAAAAATACAAAAAAAAATGAAATTTTATCTAATTATATCATAAATCACTGTCAATTTCTCCCTTCCTTTTAACTGTCTTTTCGTTCCCTTCCTTCTCCCTCCTTTTCATACTAAGTCAGTCATTCAGACCTTCAGTAAAGATTTATTGATCACCAACTGTATACCAGACTGTGTGGCCTGTGCTGGGAGTCACATAACCAATAACTCATCATTGCCCCAGGTATAAAGGGGCTCATATTTCACTGGAAGAGATATCCCTCTCTAATGTAGTATTTCACCATAGTTATTTGTTGTAGTGGACATGTTAGTTATTCCCCAGAATCAATCTCCTCTTCTTTCTGGTAAGTGTACCCTGAATTTATCTTGGGGAACATCCCTTCCCCATCTAAGTCTTAAGGTTTGGTTGGAAGTAATGCCAATTACAGATTTCAGAATGGACTCACCAGTTCTATTTCCTTGGCAATAGTAATTGGCATACAACCAAATTGAGAATGAAAACAATACAGGGAAAAAGAGGCCTTAGTGATGGACATTGGTGATCTGGCTTAAAAACTAAATCAAGCCAAAGCTTTGCCTGGAGCCAGAACTCTCTAGTGACTTTTTTCTCTCTCTTCCTCTGTTACAATGGCCAGCGAGTGACATTAGAGATCACTGCTTCTCCATCAACATGCTGTATCAGATGGAAGAAAATAGCAAAGGAAGTACAGAGATGACCCATGTACCCTTCACTCAGTTTCCTCCTGTGATTACATCTTACAAAACTATAGTTTGATATCAAGCCAGGGAACTGGCATTGGCACAATGTGTGTATATAATTCTATGTCATTTTATTACATGTGGAAATTTCTGTAACAATTGCAATCAAGATAGAGAACTGTTCCATCCTCTCAAGGTCTTCATGTTACCCTCTTATGCTAACACCTATCACCTTCCCTCCACCACCCCCAATCCTGGGCAATATCTGTTTTCCATCTTTATAATTTTGACATTTGGAGATTTATAGTGTTTGTGAGAGCAACTCTTTGCATAGCTTTGTGTGTATGTGTGTGGTTGCTCTACGTTTTTTGCTCCCGGTTAATTAATATACATGTATAACTTATCACAGTCTATTGATGCCAACATTTTACTAGTTCAAGTGAAGGATAGAAACTTTACCTGTATATATATCCCTTACCTTTCCCCATTAATATAATAATATAATTATTTTAACTGTTTCTCCTATATATATTGAGAACCACATTAGACAGTGTTATTTTAGTTTCAACTATCAAACATAATTTAGAAAATTGCAGATAATAAAATCTATGGTACTTACTTATATTTTTGTTCTTTCTTTCATCACGTTGTTCTGAGATTCCTTCTTTTATCACTTTATTTCTATTTGGAAAATTTCCTGTAGACCCTCTTTTAGGATAGGAAAGCTGGTAATGGTTTCACTTTTAGTTTTTACCTTTCTGTAATCTGAGAATGTCTTGATTTCTCATTCATTTCTGAAGGATATTGCCACTGGATATAGAGTCCTACATGAACAGTTTTTTTTCTTTCAGCACTTGAAAAATGCTGTACCACTTTCTTCTGGTTTCCATCCATGAGAAATCTGCTGTCATTCAAGTTGGTTTTGCCCTATAGGGGTAATGTGTCATTTGTCTGACTGCTTTTGAGATTCTTTTGTCTTAAGTTTCTAGATACTTGATTATGATGTATCTTAACATGGATTTCTTTGCATTTATCTTGTTTGATAGTTGCTCAACTTTTTGAAGCTGTAGGTTTGTGTCATTTGTCAAATTTGGGAAGTTTTCAGCCATTATTTGCTCGAATTCTTTTTCAACTCCACCCTCTTTCTTCTCTGCCTCTAGAACTCAGATGACATAAATGTTAGACATTTTTTGGTATAATTTCATATAGCCCTGTTCATTTTCTTTGTTTCTTTCTTTTCAGCCTATTTAATCTCTGTTGTTCAGATTTAGTAATTTCTCTTGGTCTTTTGAGGGTTTCAATTTCAGTTTTATATTTATCAATTTTAAAATTTCAATTCAATTTGGTGCTTTCTTATGTCTGTTATTTCTTTGCTAAAACTCTTTTGTTTGCTTCAATTAAATTTGTATTTGCATGTGGAAGTTTTTTTTATAAAGGCTGTTTGAGATCCTTGTCAATTTTAACATCTGTGTCATCTCTGTGTTGGGGTCTGTTGATTGTCTTTTCTCATTCAAGTTGAAATCTTCCTGGTTCTTGGTATAATGAGAGATTTTTGATTGAAATCTGGACATGTTTTGTATTACGCTATGAGACTCTGGATCTTATTTTAAACCGTGTGTTTTAGTAAGCCTCTCTTGACATCATTTTGCCAAGGGAAGAGAGCACTGCTTCATTACTGCTGGGAAGGAGTGGAAGTCCAGTTTCTCTGGTTGGCTCCATTGACTTATGGGGAAACAAGTTCCTTGTAACTGCTGGGTGGGAGTGGGAGCTCAGGTGTCCCAATAGGTCTCTCTTGCTACCACTTTGGCTGGGAGGGAGCCTCATTACTGCTCCCTACACGGGCTCCCCTGACACTACTGAGGTGGCCTCATCACTGCTGAACTGTGGTAGAAGTCCTGACTCTCCACTAGACCTCCCATATACCCCCCTCATAAGGATGGGGGGTGTGAATCACTACTGCTGCATGAGGATGGACATCCAGGATCCCTACTCTGCCTTCTCTGACACCACCCAAGGAGGAAGGGCATCTTGTTACAGCCTTGTGAGGGAAAGCTAAGGTCTCCACTTGACATTTGCTGACAGGGAGGGGTGTGGACCACAGTTTTTTTTTTCTGTGGTATTTGGCTGGAGCAGAGTGGTTATGTTCTAAAAGTTATTTGTCTTCTAAAATGCTCCTGTCCTGTTCCTTTGATGAGAAAGCAGACTTTTCTTGGGGCTTTTTTGGCCTGATCCTATTGGTGTTTCTAGGTCTTCTGCTTCTCTAGTGCCTCATATGTCCAGTTTGGTGTATACAAGGCAAAAAGAAAACCTAGTTCACTCACCACCATGTCATTATTTGGATTCCATGGTCCCTACCTAATTTGCCTTCTTCTCTTTAGCTTTCGGAGTAGTCTTGTTTTTTTTTTTTTTTCATAAATAGCATTCAAGGTTCTACCCTATACTCAGTGTGAATAACAGGAAAAAATATATATGCTCCATCTTTTCAGAAGCAGAAGTCCATAATGCTTTTTAAAAATAAAAATAATTTATCTTAATTATTTAATCATGATTATTTCTTCTTATGTTATGCCAATTACTACTAGAGTATGAATAGTTACCAAATACAGTTGTCATAATTTGCAGAATTAATATAGATCATTCAGTCACAGAAAGTGATGGTTCCACCACTGTGAAAGGGTTAATTTTAATGTATTTGACTGAAAAATATTTGATGGCTCCTTTTAACACATCTCTATTTGTGGTAATGTTTGACTCTATTTTATGTTTCCTAACATTCTCCTAATAGTGATTTACAAAGACTCTAGCTTCAAATTATCACCCAGACAGCTGATAGTTAGATAATAGCTCCTAATTCTTATCTAGAGCCCCATCCAGAATTCTGCCCTTTGGTACAATTTAATTCATTTTGAGAAGTGATGTTCATGGATCTATTGCAACTCTTTGAATGCATACACCTTTTTAAAAAAATTATTCTCCAATTACTATCTATTGTGCATATTTACTGTACTAATTCTATCTAAATTAGCCTCACAAAAAAGAGCATATAAAATGAAGTTTTTCAAAAATTAAGCTCTAACCATGCAAAGAGGAAGTTGGCACTAATGTGATTCATGTGATCTTAACACTAGGACAACCAGGGTCATGAAATGAAAAATGATTCAGGGAACAAATGGAAAGACTTGCAATAGTACTTACCTGTCTTTGGAGAAACTGGCTTCCTGCTTCATTTTCAGGTTATTGTTACTCGTATTTGTGTTGGCTTTCATAGAACAAGTTTATACATTTGTATTTTATTTTATTTTTAGCTACCAGAGTATTCTTGTAGGTAATCTGAGACTTTTAATTTTCTAGCAATCCGAATGTTTCCTTTGATTAATCTTACCATAAACTGTTTACCAGAGACTATGCTCCCAGAAGATCTCCTGATACAGCACACACATGGAAAAAGAAAGAAATACACCATATTTGGTGGGGGTGAGGAAAATGGGAACAAATCCAACAATTTGTATATAATAACTGTTCTAATAAGAAACTTACTTTATTTGTTACTGGATTGCATTAAAATATGGTTGCCGATTCTTTAGCAAATAATATAAAGTCCTAACTCAATATTACCACTTATTTAATAAATATGTAATGGTGGCCTTTGATAGGGAAAGCATTATATTATGCATGGCATGAGATAGGGGCAGAGACCAAAGAAAAAAAATACGACCTACACCTCCTGCACTTCCCTCAAGAAAATGCCAGATCTGGTTCAAGAGGCAAAATATCCACTCATGATGACAATGAGAAAATAAATTTTAAAAAATGTCAAATTAGTATAATGTTGAAAAGCCTGCTCGGATGAAACTGAGCTGAGTGTGTGCTGAGGGTGGCAGAGGGAATGGGGAGCAGGGGAAGTGGTGCGGGCAACGGTGAAGAACTGATAGAGCACAAAACAGGGCACTTATGGCTCCAAAAACTCGACCACAAATAGTAAAGAGTAATATTAGATCATAGAAGCCAAGAAGAAGAAAAAGCCTTCAAACAGAGATGTTTTGTGGAGAGGTAGAAGGATGGGAAAGTGACTTGGAGGCAGATTTCGTACATGGACAGCTATGGAAGTTGGGTGAAGGAGTTTTTATATACCCTGAGACCACAAGACCTCTTGATGAGTTCAGATAAAAGGCAAATATGTGATTAAATCGCTATTTTAGGAGGTGACATTCTTCAGACGTAATTCTATATATTGGGACAGTGCAAGACTAGAGACAAATACACCCATTAAAGATTAATATGGAGACGTTAGTTTTGCATCCATCAAGTCTAGTGATAACAATAGGAATAAAAGGGGAAAAAAGTGATAATGAAAGACATGCCAAAGAGCTTTGTGGATGATGATGCGCACGTGCGAAAGGTGGAAGGGCCGAGGAGGGGCTGGTGTTCGGGGACAATCATCTTAGCCTCATTTGTTGTTATGGTTGAAAGCCAATCTGTACATTGTTTAAATCGTTTGATGAGAAAATGGAGATAACATTTTTAGAATATTTATTCAATAAATTGCCAAAGGAAAGAACTAAAGCAATGGTAAGTTGGTTGTAGGAGACAGTAGAGGTCAGTGAGTATGTTCACCAGTGAAGTGGAGGGGGCTGAATGAAGCAGACAGGAGGAAGTGATCAGTAGGATTGATTGAAGATGCTGAAAAGACAGAATGGAGTAAGGAGGAGAAAATCAAGGCATGGGGACCCCTCTCCTGCTGCAGGGAGAATGGGTAGGATGGAGAACAGAGATGACCATGGAAAGGTAACTTGTGAGTTTCTTTCCCTCTGAGGGTGTAAAAATAAAGAGAACATGAGTGTAGAGAACTATGTGAGAGACAGTTTGTATAAAAGTGTCAGAGTCTGGGGAGTTGAGTTCAGTTTCTTCCCTACCAGTTCTGTGACTTTAGGCCAAGGACTTAACCTTTCTGAATTGCAAAGTTTCCCTAATCTGTAGAATACTAGTAACTGTCTGGTTGGGTTGTAAGGAATAAATAAAACAAGTCATATAAGGCATCACTACAGTATCTGGCACAGTGTAATACAATAAGTGATATTATTGTTATTTTAGAAATTTTGTTTTGGGTGGGACTGTACTCATGCAATTTTCTGCTCGAAATAGTCTTCAGATAATTGCTTTCCCTTGCTCTTAGGGCTCTTCGGAGAAAGTTAACTCAGCCAGACAACACTTATATTTTAATAAGGGCCTTCACGTCTAGGGGAAAGGGTGGGGGAGAAAAGAAGGCGGCTTTTCTGCTCCTCAAACGACATCACAGAAATGAACCCTTATTAATACCTGTCTTTGTGTAAACCAGTCCCTCTCCGTACCACATTTGTAATAGGATTTATAAATTTTTTTTCTAATTAGTCTCACCTAGTTAATGACATACTTGGTACTATGTTTAGCTTTAAATCATTTCTAAACCCCGTCGTCTTGCAGTGCTTGCCAGTGAGATTTTGTCGCAGCGCACCTGTCCCATCCTTTGTCATCCCTGGTGTGCATTTCTGGAGGAGCATGTTCTCAGAAGCATAAACCTGTGGAATGCACTTACGTTGTGGCTGCAGAATTCTCTGGAAGATTATTCCTTTTAAAAAGGGAACGTTAAATTAGAGAATGATTTCTAAATTTGGTTGGCACTCTCCTGGTTCAGAGCTCATATTAAATCAACTCCAAAGATTGTTTATGAGAAAGAAATATTTTCCCAAATTGATGACTTTATATGTTTTGAGCCTACGTCCCTTTTATAGTATTAATTCACTGATGTGAACATATATTTTAATTTCTAGTCTTTTATGCATTTGTGCTAAAATAGGAAATACTGGAGAATATCCATTGCTACCTCGGGACTTCATACAGTTTTTCTAATCTGTAAATTAAAGGTTTTAGACTATATTAAAAAATAAAATAAAATTAAGTGACAAGTGGGCTCTCCTGAGACCTAAACATCTTGTAGAAGTTTAGCTATTTATTCACTTATGTCACTACTTACAGCATGGACTCTGAGGACAATTATTTATTCTAGAAATCTCAGTAGACATAGTAAAGATGGTCCCGAATATCAAAGCAGAATTAAAAAAATCAACTTGAAAATCTTTATGGTTCATTTATTTTGTGAGAGTTGAATTCAGGAACTAGAAAATTCAATAAATCATTATCTTGCATAAAACAAATTCATTTACCTCCCTGCATCTTAGGGCAGTGTGTTGCAATCAAGGCAAGTGAAAACAGAAAGGATTTGGCACAGGTACTACAAAGCACCGTGTGATGATGGTGTGTAATGATGGTGGGCTTGATGAATGGGCTCACACCTGGTTCATACGTGTAGTTTGATTCCCCAGTCATGTTCACCTCCATGATTCTGCAAATGCAACAGGTTTAAACTCAAACATGGAATGTATCTTACTCTTCAGTGATAACAGATCAGTTACCATCAAAGACAAGGTTGGCATTATGCACGGCAATATTTCATATCCAATTTCCCCCTGATACACAGCAATCCAACTGAATTTTTAAATTGATTTATTAATTTGACATCTTCTTTCTTAAGATAATCAAAATTTTAAAGAATATTTTAATACCAAGGTTTTGTTTCCCCAAACCAGCTTAGTTTGCTCTTTTTCAGAAGGAAATGTTATGAAAAATATTAAAAGATTTTTGTATACATTTTTAATTTTGGCTCTTGAAAACTAAATCTCTCTTTGATCAGCAGTTTCATAAAATTGCCAGATCTATGGTTCTCCCTGTTGATTATGTAATTTAAAATAACTAAACCTGATTGCCTTATGAATGTACTTCCTTCTTTGTAAATGTTTCTGAAAATGACATAAACTTTTTCCATCCAGGGCAATGTTATCAGCACATTTCTTCATTTGCTAGCTATTGCGGATGGGAAGAGTACTGTGGTTCTAATTCCCTGGAGTGTACACGCTCAGATAGAAGTCAGCATGTACAAAGTTTATTAGGGAGAGTTCTGGGGCTCAGTACTGATGGGGGAAGGAAAAAAAGTACTGTTGGGTAGCGGGGATGGAGAACCGTGATGCACTCTCAACAAAGACCTCAGCCATTTTAATAGAGTCTTTTATTTAGACAAAAGCTCATGTTTTATTTCTTTTCTTCCAAGCATTGAATATCAAATAGCATTAACTATTAATATCAATATTAGCAATATCAGCAACTTTGTATTATCTTGTTAACTTGGACATCCACTCTTCTCTTTCTGATAATAAAATTCTTCTTTGAAGCGGATTGGAGTCTACATTTAGGGAGTTCAATTAATGCTGCCAAATGGAATGCTGACTTTTAGTGCACTGAGGCGCTGATTTTCTAAATAGTTGGTTAGACAGCAACATTTGTGGCCAAAGAATATGGCAGGCTATTCTACCAATCACTTTTTGATGACCATTGTCTTTTTACCTATTATGATTAATAATAGGTGAATTCTTGAAGGTTTCACACAACTAAAATGAATTTATTTCAAAAGTATTTATCAAACTAAATGCTCTCTGATTGTTGATATTCTATTTTTAATTGCTCTCACCCTCCACAAGAAGGGGTGGAAAATAGGGCTACCTCAATTGCGAATGAAGGTAGGAAAGGTTTACCTTTACTTATTAGAGCCTCTATTATCTTTTTCTCTTTTTTAGCTCTGACATTTAATTCCTTCTTGCTGTTGTATGGCTGAGCAATACGGTCTTTCTTCCCTTATTTTCCAAGGTGCACCTTTCCTCTGTCCTTTATTCCTCCCAGTTCTTTTTGTCTTAATATGCTTTTGAGCCTGAATCTTACCAAACCATTGAGTGGAAAAGTGAAGAAAGCTTTAGCCAAATTAATGGGTCAACTTTGGGGGAGAGGGTGTGTGCATATTTATTCAGCAGCCCTTCAAGGGAATTTGTAGGAAAAGAAATCAGATCAGCAGACAGGGGCTGGATCGTTCCATTCTTATATGGAATGCTAAGAAGTTTAGATTTTTCCTATGTGTAATGGAGGACAGTTATAGAATTTTGAGCAGGGAAATGATTAAGTTTACATCAAGGATAATTAAAGCAATGATCATGATAGGCTTGTTTCCTCCTTTCGTATCTAAAGCATTAACTAGGTACAAAGATTTTCTGATCCTGAATATTATGGTTAGCGGACTCTCTACACTATACATGACCCTGATATGGTCAGATTGATATTTCCTGCATCCTAGGACACATCCTTGGAAGTTTGCTATAAATGTTCCATTTAGTGTAACACATATTGAAGATGCATTAAATGACCTTTAAGAGTCTTCCTAAGACACTAACAGTTTAAGTTGAAGATGACATGACTACTTCACTGAAAAAAATATTTCAAATGTCCTCTTATGCAATTCAGTTCCTCTCTATTTTTAACTAGAACTCCATTTTCAGTATATTGCTAGCCATTTCCATATACATGTGCCTCTCATGATCCTCTTGAAACACGATGGGAGCCAGCTCGTTTCTGTGTCCCAGATCCACCGCTTATTAGCTTCTCCTGCTGCATTCCACTTCCAATCATGCAGACAGCTCTTGGCTGTCTGCTTTAAAATGAATCTCAAATACTTGCCCTTTTTTCCATATTCATTGTTGTTATACTGGTTCAGGCCCTTACCATTCTAATGCTGAATTGTTGAAATAGCCCCTTGATTCTGCCTCCCTCTCTCATTTCTCATCTCTCCAATGCACCATCACACTGCTGTCATCAATAACTTCCTGAAATGCAGCTTCAGTCATGTCACTCCCGTGGAGACCCTTCTGTTGTCTCACAGGATCAAGTCTAAACTCGTTACTGTGCAAATTCAGTCACACTCTGCTCATATTCTTCCTACAGCAAGGGTTCAAAAAGGGAACTCTGATCCATGTAGGGGTAAATTTGCTGATGAAAGTAAAATTTGAAAAATCTGAATGGTGGAGGAAAGGTTAAAACTGCCCTGAGGTAACCTGTATTCTGATTCTTGGGCAGAAGGAAGGGGTTGGTTATCTGAGTGTTGGTGCAGACAGATGCTGGATACACAGGTTCCTTAATACATCAACTTTAGGATCCAGCGGGGCCCTCACGCTATCTGACACCTGAAAAGCTCAGTGGAGCAGACAATAGAACGAACAGCTGCTTGAAATGGCAGAGCTCTGAAGGGGACACCACTTGGGAGGCAACAGGGATACCTATGTGAATTAGAAAGGGAAGATGGGGATAACCCTCTAGTGGCCAGAAGAACCGTAGGTAAAAAAAAATCTCCTTTGCAGGCATTCCTATGAATTCTCTGTCCACCAAAAAAGTCAGTGCAATCCCGAATTTAGGCTGGGTTTGAGAGAAATACTCTTGACACCCTATTGTCTTTGTGCGCCATGCCACTCTTCATCACTGCCAAAGACTGCACAATCTCTCCTGAGTCGCACTGACACGCTTGTTGTTGCATGCATGCACCTCTGGACTCTTGCACAATTAGTTTTGTCATTATGAAATTCCCATTCTTTCAAAATTCTAAAAACTGTGTTGAGAACAAATTCAGCCAATTTCTGTGTTCTTTTTGGTAGATAGTAGGAGCCACAGGTAACTCTGAGGTGGAAGAAGGTCAGATACTCCTCTCTACATGCAGACTTTAATGAACACAAATCTCAACCCCAGATCTGTCTCTCATATACACTTAAGAAACTCATTTATTGGCAAGCAGTCCTAAAACAGTATATGAGACCTGTTCTCCAGGGTCAGTGCTTCAAACACCACCTTGAAAAGAAAGGTCACTCAAGGCAAGTGCAGAAATGCTCCAGCAGCAGCCTTCCATTGCGCATAGAGTAGCACTGGGCCTGCAGAAATCCATCAAACCAGAGAACTATTAAGGAGCAAGCTCTGGGCATGAGAGTATTCTTATACTCTGTTCACCCAAGTGTGGCGAGTATTTATAAATGCACTTAGCTGTGCACGTAATCTCAGCTGTGAGATTACTTTTCACATCCATATTCTGATAAACTTCTACTTTACCCAATGCGAACCCTCTTCTGACATTCACTATTTTACCAAGCAGAATGTGTTCTATTAATTGAGATATGGATAACAGAGCACTAGTCATCTCTGAAGTGCATCCTTTCTGATGCAATGCTGCCTGGCCACCCCTGGCGAGCGTTCTTGCTTAGAGTAGCTGATTCTCTCATATTTATACTACTCTGTCTGTGCAGATGTACTTTAAAGTTAGTTACATCAAAATGATCAGTGTCATAGCATGATGTAGAAAAAGCATATCCTTGGAGTGACTCTCTAGTGCCTAGAAACCTGGAAAAAGATAACTCTTTTGGAGACAACACTATCCCTGACCACAAAGAAATCCTTGGAAATCAGATCTATATTGTATCTTAGCTCTACCACTTAGTTCTTGAATGACCTAAATTACTTAATTTTACTGCTCCTCTCTTTCCTCATCTATAAATTAGGCTTAAGATTCAGGCATGTAGATATCCTCTAAACATAACATCCAGTGGTGTGCTGGAGCTGGCTTGAACCAGTTCATAAGAGTCTAGCGGTAAATTTTCAGGAATTTTACAAGACATTTGTTAACACAGCCATTGAAAAAATTAAATTATATACATTTGCAATTAAATAAATTATATAAAAAACAGAGGCAAGAAACACTCAAAAAGTATCACTTCGTACATACTTTACATTTTACTATTTTCTGTGTTCTTATTTTCTTATATCCATAGTATCTAACATTGTGCAACTGTGCATCTCTCCCCAACTGTTTTCACTGACATCGAGTAGCTTGGTAGCATGAAATCAGACATGGCGACAATGCTTAAACTATGGAAATCTGAAAGCACTAAAAATCAGGGCTTGCTTCATCATCTTGTTGATTATCTCTAGATTAAAAAAAGTGATGAAGAAAATGTCAATAACATGGATAAAACTTAAAAGTATGGCACATTTGTGCTTTTTGTGTAGTCAATAGCACCAAAAAAATCCAGTGTTCAAAACTTCTATCCAATTCTATAAAGAAGTTGCTCACAGCATTTACAAACAATTGAAGTCCTGACTTACGACATGGTTTTTACTGTCATCTCAATCATTAACTTAAATGAGACTATCAACCCACATTCATACTGTAACTACACTTATCCATTAATTGCAAACATAGGTTATCTACAGTCAAGAAGAGTTTAACAAAAGTCAGTGAAAATATTCTTTGAGAATCTGCGATTTATATGGAAATTACAATAGAGTATTGCATATTTTATTATTTGTAAATTGTGTGCTACATGTGTTTATATTATTAAAATCTGTAATAAAATTATGTTATATATATATATATATTTTCTGGGAGCTCTTGTTAACAACTTACCAGCACTCTTTTACATATACCTTCTCTCAAGTCTCTGCCCAAATTTCACGTCCTTTAAGAAGTCATTTGGATCATGTCTAAATCAGAATTAAATGCACCTTCTCCCTCCTATAGCAAGATGGGACCTATTTAAAATGCTTTTGTACCTTGAAGGGTAATTAGTTGTGCATACTGCTCACCTTTCTATACTGTAAACTCCTAGAAGATAAAAGAAAAGATATTATTTATCTTAATCTTAGAATGACCCATAGCATCTAGCATAGAGCTCTACATAGCAATACCCTAAGGAAATATTTGTCAAAAAATTGAATATTTTACTACGTTTAATTTATTTAGAATTTTTATAATCTAGTTTTTCTTTTCTTTTCTTTTTTTCTCAATTGAGCCTAGGAAATCTTCTCATTGCCCATTAGAAGATTAGTTGATAATAAGAGTGGATTTGAACTCAAGGAATTGAATTAATATTTTTGCTTCACCAGGTTAGTGACATGTACCACTTTAGTAAATCTTTTAACATCTATTGTTTTTCTTAAGAAAAAAACTTTTCTTCATCTTCACAAAGATATTCTGAGTAGACAAGAAAAATCTGTGCCAGCATAAAACTGTTATGTACTGAGCCAGCTTTTCCTTGGTGTGGGATTCTTCATGTAGCCTTTGCCTATTATTATTATTATTAATAATACTTTTTGAGTGCTTTACATATATTATTCATTGAATTTTAAAAAATTTTATTGATTTATTTTTTTCAGCAAGCCCATCGCTTGGTAATATTCAGTCAGTCTTTATCACATCTGTATGAGTTAGGTAATGTATCGTTATTTTTTTAAGATGAGGAAACTGAGTACCAGAGTATTTAAACAACTTGTCTAAGATCTTATAATTAGTGAGTGACACAGCTAGAATTTAAGCCCAGGCAGTCCAATCTGAAAATTAAATTTGCCAAGGCCGTTTCTATTTCCAAGAAAGAGACTGTCTTTTGAGAGAAAACATTTTTCTATTTTTAAAGATAAAAAGCCTGAAGGATTCAGAGGATATAGTTCATCCACAAACCATAAATGCAGGAAGAATTCATAATAATATAAAGAGTAGTTCCCTCCCAAAATGAGATAACATTTTACTGGCTGGAGGAGGAAAAGAGAATGAGAGAAAAGCTAACCACTTTAGGGTTAGCTATTGTTGTGGTCCCAGAAAAAAAAAAAAATGATGCTACACTGGTCAGCTCTAGCCAAGCTGGTAGGGAGGAGGAATGATATTTCCCATATAGACTGGGGGGACTCAAGAGCAGAGAGGATCCATGTATCACTGGTAGCCTGCAGCTTGGAGAGGAACAAGCCTCCCAAAGAAGGTTCTATGAGAGTTTAGTTCACAGCTGTGAGTACAAATGACGGCTTGGATGTCTAAGGCATAGGGGACCCGGGAGAGCTCCTTGAGACTCTAGGGTCTCTGTCTTCATAGAAGAACAACTCAACAGTCTCCTAAAACTAACATCCTTCCAGCCATGATGAAGGCATGTTGTCAGCAGACTCGCCCCATGGACTGAGACTGATGTTCGAAGACCAGACAGCAGGAATGATAGATCCACAGAGGAAATTTGGTATGTGCCACATTCTATACTAATATTCCGAGTTTACTGAATTTTAACTGGGAATTATGAAGTAATTTCTAATTTCACAGAGTTTACCTGGGGGATGATTAAATGAAGTTTTATACATTGGAGAAAATAGGGATTTTGAGATGATATTAAATTGAATTGTAGAAACAGATTTTAGGATTCTTGCAAACTAGAGTTAGAAACTATGAAATTTTAATTGGTTGTAGATGCTCCTCAGTGTGTATGTCCATTTAGGAAGTAACAACTGTGCAAATAAAAGCAAAAATATAAAATCTCAGTGAAAAATGTATTCGTTTAATGTGTATGGGTATACATATTTATACATATATATTTATACATATATATGTATGTACACACAACCACACACCTACCTTCTCTTTGGCCATTTGATTGATTATTATTTATTTATTTATGGAGCACCATACCTTGCTAGGAAATATTGATAACTTTCTGAAGATGCTGATGTAATTAAGAGTGTGAGTCTGGGACCAGACTCCCTGGGTTTAGATCCTAACTTTCATACTATTTGTATGACCTTGGATGAATTAACTTCTCTGACAGGCAGTTTCCTAAATCCTCATAGGGTTCTTGGAAAAATCAAATGTGTTCATACATCTACATACGTGCAAATGTGTGTGTGCCATTGTTAAGTCCCCAGAAATGTCAGCTGAGGTTATTCTGTATGGCCTTCGTTTTACAAATGTCATGCTCAACTTTCTTGTCTTCATTTTATTCACCTAGGACATGCACTTGTTGACAGTGGGCATGACCTCTGTGTTCTTCAGGCTCCTCTGGAGTCCGGAGTATCACTATTGGAAGAGAAGTTTGGGCTTTTCCTAGGAGCAGTTCTTTAGCACTATAGTCTACAAGATATCACTCCAATCTCTCCATTCTCTTATCTACCGTGTTTATTTTTTAGGCTTTCTATGGGAAAGTGATCTTTGAAAACAGTAGAAGAGCAGTTATTAATATCTCATGAATAATGATTCCCAGGAGTCCACAGTTTAAAAACTTGTTATTATTAAAGAAAAAATGAGTGTTGGAGAAAGAAGGTTATGGAATGCCTACAGTGATGAAAACTCATGTCTCCTGTGTGTTCAATTTAATTGATGTCATAGATGGGATTGTGTTTTCTGTCTTTCATCATGTTCTCTAGTTTCTGAATCACAGATTGTTTCTAATGCATGATTTTGCTGCTAAGGCTTTGAAGTCATGAATCCCTTTTCTGATCATCTGGTTTTAGAGTTTTTCTTTTTTTCTTTCTTTCTTTTTTTTAAGAAATGGCTTTTGCTTTTTGTATAAATCCTCCAAGAATTTGTTAGCATTTAGTGAATGTTTACTTTTACATTTAAAAAAGTGAATTACCAGTACTTGTATAATTGCTTGTGTTTATCAACATGTCACCTCCTAATGCCTCTGGTCACAGGAGTGATTTTAATAGAGAGGCCAGTAAAAGAACACATGCTATAAATGATGCTTTTAAGAGAACAGACAACTGGAGGTTTTATGTGGCTCCCTAATACTACTGGTTAAAAGAAGGGCAATGAGCAGCATGAGTAGCTTGAGTTTCTCACCCTGGGATTCTATAGTTAAGGAGTTATCAAAAGAATACTGATTAAAATTTAAATCTAAATTGAAGTCAAATTACAAAATAAAAAATCAGTCTGGATTTAAGCACCCTGAAGATGACAAATGGAGACTTAGTTTCTGATCTTTTATTTGATAAAAGGGTTCAGGATAGTTGTAGAAAGTGTTGCTGCAAATTTTTGTCATGTAATTCACAAAATGATTACAAATCTGAAGTGAAGGATACATGAAATTAGTTTAATAATTGCTTACTCTCTTTTATTATTGAGAAACTCTAAAGGCCAATTCCAAGACTATATATTCTGAAATATACTAGGGAAGCAAATTTTGAGGTAAATTGGCACAAAGTAGATTTTTTAAAAATTCAAAACTTAGGCTAATGGTGCACATTATTTTTTCTAGAGTTAAAAAGAGTTGCTTTGCCTTTTCTTCTTCGAGAGTTTAGTTATTCACAGTTGAGAGAGAATAGAAGACTAACATGTCATTGAGATTCTAGATTTAGTAGGAGATATCCCATTATTTTTTCCTGTAACATTTGATTTACTGTTTTTTCAGTGAACTATTGTTTTCAAAAAATGTTTTTCAGAAAATAGGACACTATTTTAGGAGTAAGTACTTCTTACTGAGGCTAATATTGAAAGAAATTCTGAAAATATAAGAAAATTATGACATGGTTTCTTGGGAAGTCTGAGACATCATTAAAAACATGGTTTAATATAATAAATTCATTTATTTTTTTACTGGTCAAAATGTCAATTTCACATCTTCTTGGGAGAGAAAACTTGTAATTGCACATTTTGCTGGGAATAATACCCCTTTTTTGTGAGACACGTCTGATTTAAGGCAGACCTTGGAGCCCGAGTTTCTTCATGTTTAAGAAGTTCATTAGATTATCCACCTAGCTCAAGTAGTCTTAATTTTATAAGAACTCTAAGTGAAAAATAAGCAAACATGACTCTAAAAGAAAATATTTATCAAAGATGCTTCTAATGATTTTTCTACCCATAATTTTACCAAAGTAATTGTGGAATGACTGTAAAACAATAATGTAATAGAAGCTACTTAGCTTGTCGCTACCTGATTAATTTCAGGCCATTGCATTCCACATTGAAACCTCAGAGTTCTTTAGCCTTCATCATAGAATCCACTACAGTGCTGGCAGTGTGCAATTGAAATTTGGGAAAACACTAGGGATTATAGCCCACCTGGAATAATCTAATAGTAGTTGCCAGAGTAAAAAGATGACCTAAACAACTTCTTAAGTTTCTAATTTCCATGGTGCCCTGAATGCACTGCTCAAAAAAAGTGCCAAATTTTACTTCATTCACAATCTGTGGTGCTTGACATCATTATTGTTCTTTGGATATGTGTATTCATTTCAATAATACCTCAGCTCTTTCCATAAAATCTTATTTCTTACTTTAATGCAGATTCCTCTGTAAGGTTTTGCTAATTCTCCAGTGCTTCCAAGAACTTAAAGTTCAGTGGAAAGAAGTCATTCTCCATAAAATTCTATAGCTGCTTAAGCAATGGAAAGCAAGCATGTATTTCAAATAGTGAAGATGGGAAAGCAGTGTGGTTGTATGCTCACAGTTGTTGAGCAATGATTTTTTTTTCCAACTGGTTTTATTCTGCTTTAAGCTAGAAATTTTAATGTGATCAGGCTTCCTAGGATAAAGCTAAAGAAAATAGCTCAAAAGACTTAGAAGAGATCTTTTTAGCTCCTTTTTTTCAACCTGAAGTTTAATATATTTATCCTACCCCAATGTTTCTCAGTTAGTGGAGGATAGAGGAAGAAATGGTCAAATTCACTAGGGTTTTTTTGGGGGAGCGGAGGGAGATATATTTGAATAAGTGTTTTTGGTTGTGACAATAATAAGGTATTGCTGGCATTTAATGAAAAGGGTTTAGAGATTCTGCATGTCAGGTAATGCACAGGATGGTCCTGAACACACGTAATAGCTTTCTAACCACATTATTTTTATTTTATTGCTTCTCTTTGGAAAGTTTCATTGGACATTCATATTGATGAAAAATCAATTTGTGATTATATGAGCCTAGAACCTTACTCCAAATATATGCATATATATAAGTACAAAGTATTTTTGCAAGGTTTAATATATTCTGAATATTCCAGGACTGCATGTACCGTGTAAGTAGAAGGATGAATTAACTTTAAAAAAAATGTTATTAGGAGTTATTTATTATTTTGGAAAATCAGATAGTAATGTCATTGGTGAGATTGAATCACCAATTTGATACATGTTCATATTGATCTGCATTTATAATTGTTGCATTAACCCTTATTTCAAAATGTCCAAAAAATTTATTAAATATTATTTTTTTCTTAAATTCAAACTATTCTCTGTAAGTATGTAAATACATTTGACTACTTCAATATAGTCTCTAGTGTTGTGTTAAGCATTTGCATATAGAATTACAAATTATATTCTTATAAAAACTTTTTTGCTTTCTACTTAGAATTAGAGAATTTTACTGATTTTAAAATAAATTATATATAATAAAAATATAGAATTCCTAAATATTATTTTAATATAGTAAAAGTTAAGGGGGCATTATAAAATATTTGCTATAAAATGGGATATTAGTTCTGATAATAGTTGAGAATGAATATCTTAAAACTTTTAAACATATACAAATTTTTATCCCAGAAATAATGGAGCAAAATAACAATAATCTTCTAAATGAGACTTTGCACCCTCAAATTTTTTAGGAAAGGAAAATAGATAGATGTGGGGTCATTTGAAGTAAAATATTGTTTGAAATATTATAGTGTTAGAAACTGAATACATATATAATTTAAAGGGTATAAAGATTCAATCTCAGGAAATACATAAGTTTCCCTGAGGTTTCACTATCAGTAAGCTGAAAGGTGGTCTATAGGTGGGCCTCTACCTTTTTATCAATAGTTTTCTAATACCAAGGTTTTTCAATGAAGTTGAATGTGGAGAGGGTGGCTACAGTGCTCACTTCTCAACTTATTAACTTTGTGTAAAAATAATAAATCATTTACATTTTAGTCTCATCATTAAATCCTATTGCCCATGTATCTCCAAAGTTAGAAGTTTGAAGCAGATAATCTTCTAAGATATCTTACCGTTTAAAATCTAATACATGACTTCCCTTTATACCATAACACAATTTTGCTTTTTAAAAAACTGAAAAAACAAAAACAGGAGGCTAAAGTCATAAACCCTGGATTCTAGTCCTAACTTTCCACTTTTATTATTAGCAGTGCTCTTTGGCAACTCACCTCTCCATGTCCAAAGTTTATAACATGCACCTTCTTTATCTTTCTTCCAGATTATTGTTGGAAGAAAATGACATAATAAATGCAAAACCACTTTTTATGTATAATGTGTTATCCAAGAATGTCAAAGGCTTTCTTGATTTCAGAATGGGGCAGAATAAGTTGTACTTGTTTGTTTAGTAATAAATCAACATGTTGGAATCTCTTACTATTTCTATTTTATCTTTAATTTTTAAAAAATCCTATAAACTACCAAGCAGAAAGAATGATTCACCTTCAAATGAGATTTAAAGTAAAATAAAACCGAATAAAATACAGTCAAAGGTAGCCAAGTTCATCTGACAATGAAGTATCAGCTATGCAATTTTAAGGGAAAGAGAGATATGATCCAATTTACATGTTAAGGCAACAAGAAGAAAATCATAATCCCATTAGTCAAAATTTACTATCCAGTAGTCTTTTCTACAGAGCTCCAGTTACCCAGGGAAAAAATCAGATTTTGATTTAAAAAGGTTGATGGTGAGCACTCAAACCATAGAGATAGGTTAATAGATAATAGTAACTGAAATTAAAATAGGATACAAAAGTTATAAGATAAAAATTTCTTTTAAAAAATTGGTTCCGATAGATTGTATCATATTCTAGGAATCTATTTGTGTCCTATAGAAACTGGAAGAAGTGTAGCTCTTTTTCTTCCATAAGAATAATTTGAAAATATCTTAAAGTAATTAATTATGAGATTTAAATAACATTATACCATTAAAATTCTCAATAATAACATTAAATAAACTACAACCCTAAAAACAGAGCATTGAATGAAATACAGGCATAAAATTAATTGGTATAATATTAACAAACATAAAATTCTAAATTTCAGCACTAAAATAGGAAAAAAATTAAAACAAATTGTTTTACAGGCTACTGGTCATTTTCTTGATTCAAAGTTTTAATATTGAGATAGAGCCAGAAGTAGTTGTAGGTAGAAGTCATTTGTTAGGGCCTAAGCATTATTTACCTAGTTGAAAATAACTAAGAGTTGTCCAATAACAAAGGAGACTGAGAATAAATAGAGATGTTAAGTGTTTGCAAAGTAAGAGAGTACAGTGCAAATAGGTACTTTCAATCACCCTGGTACGTGGAGCATTAGTATCTTAACTCCCATTAAAATCTCTGCCTATCAGGCCTAAGAGTGTGCAAAATTTTACAAATGTACCACCTATAGCTTTTTGAGACACAATATATGTGTGTGTCTTAGTTACATATTCATTACATAGCATTTCAATCAAATGGGAATAGAAGTACAAGAGAAGATACATTTTGACAGCTTAAAAGCTTTTAGAGATAAAATTTCCACTAGAAATGAACATTAATACCGGAATGAACACAGTGAATTAAATGTACCAACCGTGCACACATATATACTCATACACACATGCATAGACCTGAAGTATCACTCCCAAAAGGAATCCATGTATGGTTGTCAATGGTCTATGTGGGCACACTTTCAGGAGAAAGCGGTAACAGAGCAGCCCAACTCCGAGCTGACAGCAGCTCGAACCCCGCATCATGTTTATGAACACCTGCAACTCGTATCACACGCCCTTTCATTTGAAACATTCTGCTAGATCTGCAAAATTATTATTGTGTGGTCCCATGACCCGTCACACCGTGACTACACCTTTGATCTGGGTCCGTGGGGAGCATGTGGGTAGCAGCAACAGCTGTAAATACAATATTAACACTATGAGGATATTGAATTTCCCTTAATTTTCCAACTGAAATTAGAGGGCTTATCTGCCTTACATATCCCATTTATTATATAATACTTCCAAGTTTCTGAAGTTTCAAGATAATTGACTAAAGGTAGTTGCTTAAAAAATGTGACCATCAGTTTCTATTAAGACAACAACAACAAAAAAGATTTTCTTGTTTCTCTTTGGAAAAGGAAATCGTTGCTAATAAATCCCAACCTTCATATTTTTTGTCCTTGTGTCCCTGCTCCGGTAGCTGTGACTCACAGTTGTTTATTGTTCACAACTAATGCAGCAGGAAAGTGTGGGGGGAAAGGTGAACTTGGCCCCAAGCACACTACGTCTATCTCCACTTGATAGAATGAAAGATAAAGAGACAGGGCAGTAAAATAGAAAATTAATGAATGTCTCCATGGAATAGGGCAAAACATTATCCCTAGACTAGCATCTTCTGGCTTTGTATTGTACTTGCTACTAAATTCCCTTTTCTGCTCTAATTGTGACTTCTCCTCCATGGTCCTCCACTTCCAAAGCTCAACCTGAGCAACTTCATCCTTTTCATTCCTCCTGCCACCCTTCTGTTCAGGCTCTTATGGCCTCAACCCATGGCCTTTTCACTTAATGGGGACCATGGCTCTCAAAACACAGATCAAGTATCCTCAAATTGACTTCATGATTAGCCTGTGGGAAAGCCAGGAGCGACCGCAAAGCCCCTGATGGGTATTCACGTGCAATAATGCTGTAAACAGACTAACTGTACTTCTTTCCCTCTCCCATCTGGTTGGACTTCATAAGCCTTTGGATAGCCTCGCTGCTCAAAATACGACTCAGGAACCAGCAGCAGCAAGCAGTATCCTCGAGCTTCTTAGGCAAGAGGAATCTCAGGCCTCACCCCAGACCTGCTGAATTAGAATCTCCATTTTTAACAAGGTCCACCTGGGCTTTGTATGTCCGTCATACACATTCAATTTCGAAAGGCACTGCGTTAGGGGAAAGATTCCTAATCTCCTCTCTCATCTTGGACCATCACTCTGCTGGGTTTTTACTATTTTATAGAGCCATTTGACCTGATTGTCCACATTCTGTAAATGATTCCTCCTGAATTATCCACTAGGTGACTTTCACCAAATTCACTTTTCACCTGGATTCCTGGCTAGCAGCCACACATTTCACATCTCGCTTTTAGTACATAAAAGTGAAAACTATTTACATGAGGCACCTGATAATGTAAGAGTACTAGGGTTGTGATGGTTTTTTGTTGTTGTTGTTAACAAAAAGTGAAACTTGTTTAAGACAGAGAGAGAATGTGAGAAGAACATTGTGGTTAGTGTTTAGGTAAAGGAAAGGTGAGTTGTTGCCAACTGTAATAACATCCCTATTCTCTCCAAGGTAACATTGAGCCCTGTCCTCCATGCGACTCTATGACAATTATCTCTGCTTTCACTTTTTTTCCTTGATAGAAGTGTTTCGAGGGAGGAGCTCGTTTCAATGTTCATTTATCCAATTGTGTTCTGAGCCTTTCCTGACGTGCTATCTAAAGCAACATGAGAGAGAACACAGGGCCCCACATTCCTTAGAGTTGATAGAGACGAGACCCACGCTACCTATGACATTTAAGAGGCACTATAATGTGGCCCAATTCTCTGTTTCTAGTCTTATTTCTCACCATTTCTTTGCACAAACACTACCAGTTTCCCAATCCCAAACTGTTGGTTATGACTAAAATTTCCTTTCTGAGCTCTTTATTATTTCAGGCCCAAAGCTAGAGACTTTCTATAATCAATAGCCAAAGAAAAATCTCCTAATTTTAGTCCTATAGCACTACTTTTATGAGATTTTGGACATTTATGACATCATGCCACTAATAGTAAACAATTCCATTCCTGGACTGTAGTTGGTTTTTTGCTTTTGTTTTTGTTTCTGTTTTGTTTTTTGCTTAGAGATCACATCTTATACCAATTTTGGATTCCTCAAAGCAGATAGCACTGAGCCTTGACTTCAATACTTATTCAATACCTATTGGTTTCATGAGCCAACAATTTGAACTTTGCCACTTTCTAAATTCTTACTACATTCTCTTCTTTCCCACTTGGACCAAAGTATTGTGTTTGAGATATGCTGTCCTCTATTTCTGAAACATTTGTCACTAAATTTCTGAAAATCTATTTCAGGTATTGTATATTCCTTGTGGAGAGAAAATACATAAAGATATGAAGTTTCTTTTAATCAAATATCTGACTTCAAATTTCAAGATGATAAACCTAGCATTAAATTTTTGGAATAAGCAGTATTCTACTAATTTTGAGTTAAGAATTTTGGTAATTTAGCAAGTCTTACAAGAAAATTGTATATTCTGCTCCAGCTGTCTTACATGGCTAGAGTTAATTTTCCAGTGTCAATAGACAGCACAAAAGTAGTTCAAGGGCTCAGTGATAATGCACACCCAGGAGAAAAGCATGTTTCTCCTCTTGTTCCCCACCAAAGACACTACCCCTATTGCAGCCTAACAGGTCACCAAATTATACCCCAGCATTTCATATTTGAAAACAAGCCCAGAGCTGATTTTTATTGAGCAGTTTTAAATTTATAATGGCCAATTATCCTTTGTGGTAAGAATTATTAATATATTAATAGTTTTTATAGACTTTTCTTAAGTTTTCGATTAAAATACATTTTTCAAAAAAAAACCCAGAAATCAACTGCATTAAGAAAATCTTTCAATATGTTATTTCTTTCTTTAAGTACCACGAAAATATGTAATATTTTATATATATGTAAATACCACGTGTATTTACATATATGTTAAAGCATAAAGAAAGATCTTAGATCCTATTATGAGAGAAACAGAATGAAATCAAGACATATAGACACTTATTCCAGGAGAATTATATAAGGTAGAAAATGCAAAACATGAATTATTATATAAGGCAAGATTCCTTCATTTCTATGGCTATAGATAATTAGCATTGAACCACAAAAAAAGAGGGGAAAATGCTGTCTCCTTACTCTCTTCCTCCATCCTAAATCTGCTTAGTGTTTTACTTTGACTGATATAATTATCCTTTAACATTATAAAGTTAATTTTTTCTATTTCAAAAAATTCTACTCCCAATAAATTTTCTGCATGGGAATATATTTGAGAAAGAAAATGTCCTTATTAAATTGTTAAATTATCAAACTTTTTTAGGCAACAGCTTACTAAAAATTATCATTCATCTTTAAGGAAAAAGCAGAAGAATCCCATTAGATAATCCACAGAAATGTCCTCAAGGTAGTGATTAACATAATATTGAAAACTAAAGTGGAATCTTCTAGGTAATCACATGTCATAAAATAAGAACCTTTCTGAATAGAACTTCATTTTAGATGCCAGATTTTTGTAGGAACGATAATGAAAGTAGATTTTATTTCCGATAAATACTTTTCTTTTTGTAACAAACAAATTTTATTGTCTGTATTTAAAATATGCAACATGATGCTATGAGATACATAGATAGTAAAAGGGTGCTACAGTGAATCAAATTAACATATCCACTATCTACATAGGTACCCATTTGTTTGTTGTTTTTCTGGAAAGAGCAGCTAAAATATACTCATTTAGACTGAATCCCATATACAGTACAATTTCATTACCTATAATCCTCATACTGCACATTAGTCCTCTGGATTTGTTCATCCTACATATTTGCTACTTTGTACTCTCTGACCTGCATCTCCCAGTTTTTAGGCCAGATGTCCCTCTCATATTTAATAATAATAATAATAAAAGAAACAAGTAAGGGTAGAAATATTATGTCTTTAGCCCACAGAATTGTTCCTCTTCTGCAATAAATGAGGAATAAATGACAAATTAAAATCTTCATTTTTAAATAAACTTTTTGTTGGATTTGCATTTTTTCCCAAACAATTCATTATATACACTTTAAAGAAAATAAAGCTGTGTCAGTTAATTTTATTATTAATAAATAGGTGTCAATTTGACTGAATTAAGCGATACCCAGATAGCAAGTAAATTATCATTTCGGGTATGTGTGTGGGGGCGTTTCCTCAGGAGACTGGTATTTGAACCAGTGGGCTGAGTGAGTTAGGAAGATCCACCCTTACCTAATGTGGGCAGGCACTATCCAATCAGTTGAGGGCCTAAATAAATAAAAATGAAGAGGAAAGGTGAATTAGTTCTCTCTTTTCTGGAGCTGGGGCACTGTTCCTCTCCTGCCCTTGGAATTCAGAACTCCAGGTTCTTTAGCCTTCGGACTTCAGGACTTGCACTGGCAGCCCCCAGGTTCTCAGACATTCAGCCTCAGACAGAATTAGACCAGCAGCTCCCTTGGTTCTCAGGCATTTACTTGGACTGAATCATGCTACCGGCTTCCCTGAGTCTCCAGCTTATAGATGGCATATGATGGGACTTTTCAACCTCCATAATCACGTCAACTAATTTCCCTAATAAATCCCCTCTTATATATATGCCAATAAGATATATATGTATACACACACACACACACACACACACACACACACACATAGTCAAACACACTCCCATAATGACATTCCAGTCAACAACAGATTGCATAAATGATGGTGGTCCCCTAAGATTATAGTACATATTTTTACTTTACTTTTTCTATGTTTAGATACACAGACACTTCCCATTGTGTTACAGTTGCCTACAGTATTCAGTACAGTAATATGCTGGACAGATTTCGAGCCTAGAAGCAATGGGCTATACCACACAGCCTAGGCTTGTAGTAGTTTATATGGCACCCTATCATTGCACAATGATGAAATTGCCTACTGGCACATTTCTCAGAACACATCCTCATTCTTAAGGGTCACACAACTATGTGTGTGTGTGTGCTGTTTTTCTGGAGAACCGTAATACAGAAGCAAAATACATGCCTCAATTTTCTCTGTTCCCAGGAGGGTGGTGGGTCTCTACATACGAGAGATGCAGATATTAAATAACCTGAAAAGTTGAGCAACCAAGGGTAAAACAGTTGATCGCCTCCTCTCCAGCTCCACACCGCCTTGTAAGCTTGGCCCTTTATTTTAATGGTCTTTTTGTTGTTGTTGCTGTTGGGAAAAGGAGTTTCCTTTTTCATTTCCAGCAAACTACGTAACTTCGATACACAGTTCGGTAAGGGGCCCTTGGGATCACCTCTTATTCCTCAAAAGAGCAAATTCTGATATAGGGAAGTGAAGTGACTTCGTTTAGATTATCCAGGTCAATAGTGGAGAATGACAACTGAACTTTTAAATTTGTTCTAAAAATTTCCTAGAAGGAAGAAATTCTTGAAGCCAGAATACCAGTAAGAATATGAGATGGATTTCTTCAGTAACTGATTTAAAGTTCACCTCCACGAAAGGAGAAACCCATTTGAAAATGCGCTGCATCACAAAAGCAGTGCTGCTGATATTTTCATCATTGTAAAAAACTTATACACATGTAGCGGGGAACACCCCAAATATAACACTAAATTATCCACAGAGACATTTCATTCTGACAAAAGTGAACAGTATGCTAATATGGATCATCTTAGAGCACTGGCTTTCTCCCCAAAGTAAATTTTAAAAAATATATAGAGAGATCACAGTATTTACATTGCCAGGAGTGGAATTAAATTCTTCATATACAATTTGCCTGTGAAATATTGACAGCTAGTTTATACCATTTAACTTTTTTAAAATTTCAACTGGGCCCAAACTTTGTGTAACTGAGAACCACTGGGATTTTGTAGGAAAAATCCTTGTGCCCAAGTTTACACCAACCTTACTGAATCAGAATGTCAAGGACATGATGGATTCATTTTCTATGTTTCCCTAGTGAATCTAAAGATATCAAAGTGTGGGAATCACTGCAGTTATGTAAGTTATTGACTAAGATAGTGTATCTGGTGCACACACGTGTGTGCGTGTGTGTGTGTGTGTGTGTGTAAAGAGTATGGGGAAGAAGAAATGTGTGTTTTGATTTTACTTTTTTTTTTGAGAGGATAAACAAAACTTCTATTTTTTCAGTAACACTTTGATTTATAGTGTCGTGAAAATTGGATGTCAAACATCTTGGTGTTTTGAGATATAGAAAATATTGGTCGGTGTGAAAGACTGCCTTTTATTTCAATTTGAATAGGGAATGCTCAGAATCTAAAACTAAGACTTCCCTTTCACCATAAAATTTTAAAAAGGAGCAGTAGGACATTAAATCGATTCAGTCAGACAAAACAGGAACTGCAGCTGTTATGTGAGTAGCAGAGAGGATATGGGCCTCGCACGCTAGTTTAAGATCCCCGTGCACAGGCACGTTTATGGCACATAATTATCATTACAGCACTACGTTACTTTGTGACACATATGATATTACCAGACAGAGTTTACTAAAATTCCAAGTCCGAAGTTTAAGCCACAAATATGTGTTTGATAATGATATTTTGCTTTTGTGTGGAGAGTGTACGAATTATGCTAGCATTTTGGATAAAGTGAATTAATGTGAATTTGTGCCTCCCAAAAGTCTTAAAGTTTGGGTTGAATAAGGGAAAAAAATATGTTTTAAGGGGGAAGAAAACTCATGCTTTAAGTTTATGTAAAGGAGTTAATAATCCATCAATTAAAGCAATCAATGATTTGTCAGTGCTATTCTGTGGGATACTTATGTAAAGTCATAAGCCAATTTTTTTTTTTTATAGAAAACCTAAATTTATTTGTTAAGCTATTACAAAGACAAAACAATTACCATTTGAAGTACTTTGAGGATATCATCCCAGTTTCACTTGTTTTGTTACAGAAAGTAACCTGTCGGAAACTAGAGGACATTACCGAAGAGGTTATAA